>CM053587.1:153555726-153569296 GCA_028646515.1 Pseudochirops corinnae | reverse complement strand
CCTTCCTTCCTTCCTTCCTTCCTTCCTTCTTTCCTTCCTTCCTTCCTTCCTTTCTTTCTACAGGTAGGAGTATGTTGATTATCTATCTATCTATCTATCTATCTATCTATCTATCTATCTATCTATCTATTTATCTATCATTTAGCTATTCTTCAAACACCTGAATTACTTAACCAGGGTGAGTTACATTCCTAGAGGTACAGGAGCTCTGGTTCCTTTCTGTGGGACATGTGCTTTATCCCCTTTCCAAGACAACAAAGCAACATCTTACTGCTTTTCCCCATCACTTGGGAGATAGGTTGAAGGTAACTGGCCATCAAGTCTACTCAGGAGTGGACTTGAGGAGTTGAGGAAAAACCATATGTGTTTTATAATGTACTCAAGACTTTCTTTCCCTCAAACTTCTAGCAAAGGGAGAGTGGACATTTCTTTCCCCTTCCCACTCCCCCCAGTGACAGTGGCAGCTCTGAGCACAGGACACTTCAGTGAGTCCCTGGCTGCCTTCTTCTGCATTCTTTATTGAGTGCAGGCCGAGAGTCAATGATTTTGAGAAATGAACATTTCTGCCTTGGCTCTTCTTAGTTGCCCTGAATTCCTTCAAGACTCACATCAAAGGTTACCTTCTGCAGGAAGTTTTTCCTGATTTCTCCAGGTTTAAAGTTTTTCCTTTCAAGGTTATTTTCCAGATTCTTTGCATGTATCTTGTTGGTTCTCTCTTACAACAAAAACTCCTTGAGGGTAGGGCCTGGATTTACTTTTTTCTTTTAAAATTCCCTAGACCCAGAACTGTGCCCAGCACATAGTATCCAGTGGTTGTTGATTGATTGAATTTCAGGCTCAAATGAATCAAGGCCACATGTTGAAGGATCTTGTAATTAGCAGCGTGGTGTTTAAAAGCTGTCATCCTTACACTTATGAAACACAGCCTTAAGTGATGGTGGGTGGGACACTATATCTTCAATCCCTTCATTATCCTTGCTCTTACATACTTTGTCCTCTTGTAGAAAGGAAGAGATTCATTCCAAGATTGATCTTCTAAGGTCATCTATTGGATCTAACAGAGCTAATTTTCAAATAATCTGGAATTTAATATAAGAAGGTATCTGTTAGTCTTGTTATATGTGGTTATTGTTGTAAAATTATGACCTTATCAAACTATTTAGATTCTATCACTAGAAATGCTATAGATATTTATATAGTTGGGCAGCTAGGTGGGTCATTAGATAGAGTGCTGGACCTGGAATAGGGAAGACCTGAGTTCAAATGTGACTCTAGACACAGCTGGTGGTGTGACCCTGGGCAAGTCACTCAACCCTGTTTGCCTCAGTTTCTTCATCTGTAAAATGAACTGGAGAAAGAAATGGCAAACCACTCCAGTATCTTTACCAAGAAATCTTCCAATGGGGTTGCAAAGAGCTGGACACAGCTGAAATGATTGAACAACAAAAACACATATAAAATACATGTGACCAACCACAGCACCAGTTTTTGCTATTAGCTTTAACATCTGTAAAAATCCACTTCCTCTATATTTCATTGCTCTTGCCCCAGTTTAGGACCTCATCACCTGACTCCTGGATTACTACAGCAATTTTCTGTCTCACTTTTGCCCCCACATCTAACCACTTGCCAAATCCTATCAGTTCTACCAATGCAATATCTTTCACATCTGTTCCTTTTCTTATCCACACCCTGAGCCAATCCCTTATTACCTTTTACCTGGACTACTGAAATCACCACCCCCAAGGTCTTTCTCTGCCTTTAGCATACCCCTCCAACCTACCTTTTTAAGTCTACCTCCCTGCTCCTTCCCTGCTCAGAAACCTTCAATAGTGCTCCATTTGTTCTGCTTGGGCTTTTCCCATGCTGTCCCCCTCTCCTACCTCTGTAAAACAAGAAGAAGAAGAACAACCACCTGCCCCAAGTTTTTCAAAGCCTTGTATCATCTGACCTCAGCCTCCCAGTTTGAATAGGACCCAGGGCTAGTACCTGTCTCAATTCAATTCAATTTAAAAAACTCATGTATTAAGAGCCTGCTATGTGCCCACATTTGGTTCTTCCTGTCCCATTTATCTATTTCTGCTCTTCCTGATCTTCCCTTTCTCTGAACCTGTATAAAAATCTGCACCACACAATTTAGCACTCAATTATAATTAATTATTCTTGTATTGCTCCCTCTTGTTTCACATCGTTTAATCTTATATTTTCAACTACAGTGCAAGCTCCATGAATGCAGGTACTATGTCTTATGATTCTTATGTTGCATCCACAGCACATACCAGAGTGCTGGTCACATAATGACTGCCCTTTGATTGATTATTGGTTGGCATGTTGCTCAGTCATATTTTTTTTAGTCATATCTGACTCTTTGTGACCCCATTTGGGGTTTTCATTAGGAAGATCAGCTTTTCTGATTTTAAGCTCAGTGCTACCTAGCTGAGAATTTAATAAGGACTAGGAACAGAGAATGTGATAATAACCTTCTTTCCTCTCAACATTCCCTTAAGGGAGCTTACATTCTATTGGGGAAAAAATACTATGTGTACATAAAATTGAATATAAAATATGTACAATGTAGATACAAAGTCATTCCTAGGAAGGGGATTCTAATAACTGGGGTGGAGTAAGAGCTAAGGGGGGGATTAGAATGGACTTCTTGTTAGAGGCAGTACCTGAGCTGAACCTTAAGGCAAGTCAGGGAACCATGTGGAGGAGGTAAGGAGTTAGTGCATTTCAAGATTGAGAGAAAGCCTGCACAAAGGCATGAACAAAATGTTGTCTAAGAGAATGTGGATTGGAAAGGGGAGAGACTGGTTGCAAGGATAGAAATTAGGCTGTGGGAATGGTCTAGGTGAGAAATGGTGATCCAGTGTGGTTACAGTGTGAGGAAAGAAAGGGCAGATAAGATACATTGTAGAAGTTGAATCAATAAAACTTGTCAACTGATTTGGATGTGAAACATGAGGGATGGGGCACAAAATCAAGAAGGATCCCCAAAGTTGAACACAATCAGCTTCAGTGAATTTGCAGATTTATTTTCATTGAATTGTTTAGTAAGAATATTGATACAAGTATGATAAAGCATACTCTTCCCAGTTAAGAGGCTCCTTTTGTTTTTTCTTCCTTTACCTCTGAGGGCTGGGGATTCAAAATATAAAAGGAAAACAGGTCCTGTCCTCAAGGAGTTCATTATTGAATGGGGAAAAGACAATACAATTTTCCCTTACACAATGCAGGGGTTAGGGGCATATCATTCCCTCGATCTGGAAAATTCACATAAAAATGTTGGCTCTCCCTTTGTACCAGAGAAGAAGTCTGAATTATCACGTTATTAAAAGATTTAAAAAATGTTGGTATGATACAATACTATATACATTTTATACATTTCTGAATTTCTAAAATTTTTTCTGTGTCATCTGTAGCTTCCACAAAACTTGCCCAAAATTCATATTTAATTTCTTATGCCAACCTGCCATATATCAAAACCTGCAGTGGGGAAAGTCACAATGTAGAAGGGATAACTGTACACAAAAGGAAGCTAGGAGAGGAGAGAAGGCTCCTGGGGTGGGGCATGATTGGAGTCCAGCCCAAAGGAGGACTGAATAAAAGATGAAGAGATTTCGAGCCTAGGAGCCTCTTTAAATGGAGGCTTTGGGAGGACTTCTTTGCTCCACCCTCCAGCCTTCCAAATAGAGGAGAATAGAGGGTACCAATGAGAAGTGAGTACCAAGGCCAGTGAAATCTCTTAGGATGATAAGATGCCTGATGATGAAGTTCCTGTGGGCATGGTAGAGTCCAATCCAAAGGAATGCAGGTAAGTAGGAAAATGAAGTCTGACAAAAACTATGCCTCCCCCCCCTTTTTAAATAATGTTCTCAAAATAAAAAAAATAAAAATAAAATATTTAAGATTACAAAGGAAACCAATCATATTAAAATACAGCTACTAAAAGATTTTAAAAAGGAAGTTCATGAACCCCAGGTTAAGAAGGCCTATTCAGGTTCTCTACACATTCCATGGGAACCAGTAAAGCACTTGCTTCTTTACATGATTGGTATATCTCCTTTTCAGCTAATTTACTTGATGATAACTTTTCTAGGAAATTTTCTGCATGCAAGTCAATGTTGGTAGTATCTTGCATCCTATTTGTGTCTCTGTGGCCCTTTGGATCACCCACAATCTTGATTCTTTGGACATTTTTTTGCCATAATTCACATCTATATAATATCACCAAAATAACCAGATGGAAAGCATTTATATAGCACTCTCAGGCTCATAATGCTCTTTGCAAATACTATCTCATTTGACTCCCACAATAACTCTGGGATGTAAATGCTATTATTATCCACATTTTACAGAAGAGGAAACTGAGGCAGATGGCTGTTATGTGACTTGCCCAGCATCAGCTAGCTAGTAAGTTCTGTGGCTGAATTTGAATTCAGATCTTCCTGACTCTGGGTTCCACACTCTATCCACTGTGTTATCTATTGGCACTAAACAGAATGCTAGCGTTAGAGGGGTCAGCTTGAGATTGTTGATAATCCCGCTTAATTTCCAAATGTAGACTATCCTGCTTTATTCTTTTTGTTCAGTTCCAAGCTCAGCTCATTGTCCCTCTTCAGCATCTGAGATACATGAAGCAGTTGGGTGGTACAGTAAATAAGTCACAAAGACCTGATATCAAGTTCTGACTATGAGTAGCTCTGTGACCCTGGGCAAGTCATTTAACCTCACTGTTTCTTAGATTCTTCATCTGCAAAATAGTGACTATAATAGCATCTATCTCAGAGGGTTGTTGTAGGTTATTATAGGGATCAAATGAGACAACATGTAAATCCCTCTGCATATTTTAAAGTTTGTGATTCATGGCCCCATTTGAATGTGAGCTTGAGGAACGAAACTATGGTTTTTGTCTTTTTTTTTTTTTTTGGTATCTCCAGTACTTGGCATGGTGCCCATCATTGTAATATGCATTCTTCAGTGGCTTGGTTTTTCCTGTGTGGATCACTGGGTAAATGTCTTTTGAGTGGCTTGAATCTCACTGAAAAGATTCTGGGATATTCTGGTACTAGATGCAACCAGGATAATGTCATTCACAAATAGGAAGGCCCAGAGAACCACCCTCTTTATAAAGAAATTCTTTTTCATTTGAACTTTATGAATGGCATAATACATTCTTTTTTATTGTATGTTATTTATGTTTATTTTTTCTCAATTAGATGAAAACAAAAATTTTTGACATTCACTTTTAAAAATTTTGAGTTCCAAATTCTCTCCTTCCTTCTGTTCTTACCCCTCCCTTTAAGAAGACAAACAATTTGATATAGATTATACATGAATAGTCATGAAAAACATATAATAGGTTCTTGATCAATGTTTGTTGTTTGGAATTGATTAAAATTTTCTCTGCCTGTTGAATTGCTATTCTTTCTTTAAAGACCCATTCAAATGTCATGGTCTTTTCCTGATCTTCCCTGTTAAAAATCTTCCTCTCAAAAGGATCTGTAAATACCCAAATATTTATAGCAGCAATTTTTGTGGTGGCAAATAATTGGAAACTGAGAGGATGCCCATGAATTGGGGTATGGCTGAGCAAGTTATGGTGTATGAATGAGATGAAATACTATTGTGCTTTAAGAAATGATAAAGGGGATGGTTTCAGAGAAATCTCAGAAGAATTATATGAACTGATACAGTGAAGTCGGTACAACTAGAACAGTTTATATAATAACACTACTGTAATGACACTGAACTTTAAAAGTCTTAGGAATTCTGATAAACACAATTATAAGCCAGGATTCCAAGGACTCATGAGACAGGCTTTTGACAGACAGCAAATTAAGACACATACAGATATAAATTTTTTTTTGAAAGGGGAAATTCCAACATGAAAATTTGTTTTACTTGACTATGCGTGCTTGCAACAATGGATTTTGTTTTTCTTACTTTCTTAATGGGGGTGAAAGTAGGAGTGAGAAAAGGCAGTTCTTTGCTTGAAAAAAATTTTTTTTAGAGAAAAAAGAAATCACTTTTTTTCCCCTTCTCCTCCCACTCTGACCTCGAATTAATTTGTATTTCTTTTATTCATTTATTTTGTGTTTGTGTGTGTGTGTGTGTGTGTGTGTGTGTGTGTGTGTGTGTGTGAGAGAGAGAGAGAGAGAGAGAGAGAGAGAGAGAGAGAGAGAGAGAGAGATTTATTTGGCTATTAGACCCTAAACTCCATGGCAACAAGGATTATAATGTAGCTCAATTTTACATCTGACTCCAATATCTAGGATCATGCTGTGTACACCGTAGATGTTTCAAAGATGCTGAATTTGAATATTCTTTAGGGTTCTGTAACTGAGCACTAAATGTTAAACATAACCTGGAATGATATGTGGATACCTAGCATTGGCACCCTTTGGGTCTGAGTACTACCAGGAGGAATGAATAATGAATAGCCAGTAAAGATTTTCAGCTCAACATGTCCAGAACAGAGTTCATCTTTCTTCCCATACTCACTCTTTTTCCATACTTCCCTATTTCTGCTGAGGGCACACACATCCTTCCAGGCACCCAAGTTTGCAAACCTAGTGTCTTCCTTGACTCATTCATTCTCCCTTTATCCACATCTCTGTGTAATTGACAAGTCTTATAACATTTACCTCCACAAAATCTCTCATCATTCTCCTTTCTACTCCTTTGGTTACCAACCTATTTCAGACCCTTATCACTTCTTCCTTAGACTATTACAGTAACTTCCTAAAATTCTCTCTGTCTCAGATCCCTCCCCTCTCAAATTCATACTCCACATTGCTGCCAAAGTAATTTTCCTAAAGCACAGTCTGACCATTTTTACTCAATAAACTCCAGTGGCTCCCTGCTCTATGGAGGATCCAGCTATAAGCTCCTCTTTTTCTTCTTCCTTTCATAACCCCAACTTTCCTTTCAAACTTTATTATTTGTTAATCCCCTTGAAATTAAAAATCTTGTAAGAACTGATTGCACATGGTCCTAGACACTGGAGAAAGGTACAAAATTTAGCTAAACTGCTTCATGGCTACATTAAAATGTGCCCATCTTGAGGGAAGGGGCCATGATTTTGCTTTTCTTGGTATTTCTGCAACTGCTTGTTGATTTACTCACTGGTTGACTTCACCTTCTCCATGTAAACTGTTTTTTTTTTGTTTTTTTTTTTTTGCAATTCCTCACACACAATCCTTCAACTCTGGTCTCCATGCTTTTGCATGAGCCTGCAATGCCTTCTCTCCTTAGGGTCCATTGTTCCCTTTAAAACTCAGCTCAAGCATTACCTTTATATGAAGTATTTTTTCATTGCTGCCCCACTCAATGGTTAGTGTGTGTGTATATGTGTGTCTCCCTCAATAAAATTTGAGATCCTTGAAGGGGAATTATGTCTCATTTTAGTCTCTGTCTTCTCAGCACCTAGTAGAGTGTGGGGCACGTAGTAGGGACATTTTTGCTGTTGAGCTGTTTCCATTGTGTGGTTATGTGCAACTGAAAGGCCTCCTGCAGAAGTTGGGATTTGAAGGAAGCCAGGGAAATTATGATGCACAGAAGAAAAGGGAGAGTTTTCTGAATCTGGTGGATGGTCAGGTTGGTGAAAACATGTGGGATAGATGCCATACTGTAATACAAAGCTGAAGGAACCAGGAAGTTTTGTCCTGAAGAAGGGTATTGTGAGCAGATGGGAGTAAGATTGATGTCTTCAAGTATTTTAAAGTCTTACATGTGGAAAAAGAATTAGGCTGGCCTGCTTGATTCTAGATTGTAGAACTAGGAGTACTGGGAGGTATTTGTAGAGAATCAGATTTTTACTTTCTAACAAAGCTGAAAAGACTGGCCTTAGACTCAGATAGACCTGGGTTCATATTCTACCTTTGACACATAGTGGCTTTGTGACCTGGGGTAAATCACTCAATATCTCAGTGCTCCCATCAAGTCTCTAATATTATAAGCTGCAGAACAATTGCTGATTGGGCATTAGCAGAGGAAATTTTCTGAAGCAGAGTTTCATACACAGATAAACTTGAGCCAATTTCAAAACAATTAGAAAAACCCTAAAATGAATAATATTGCCTGGAGATAATGGGTTCCACATCATTAGAAGTCTTCAAGTAGAAGCAGAAGGACCACTTATCAGGGATACTAGAGAAAATTCTTGTTCAGACAGTAATGTGACTAGGTGACTTCTGAGATCTCTTTCAACTCTGAGCTTCTTTGAGACAACAAATTAGGTAGAAGAATAAAGAAAAAGAACATTCAGAGGAAAAAAAGGTGATGGAAGTGAAAAAAAGAGTGAACTTCCAAGTCTTATAACCAACAAGATAGAGGACTAGACATTTTCTCCAATTCTCATGCACTCTTAAAACACCGCCAAGTAAGAATTATGTGCAATAGGGTAAAGTAATTGTGGCTGTCTATACAGAGCAAGACACCAAGACATCTAACAAGGTGAGTTACCAAGCCTAACTCAGTTTCTCTTTCAGATCATGAATGGACTTCATTCATTCACTTACCCATTCATTCAAACAAATTCAAAAATATTCAACAAGACTTGTGATGTCCTTGCCACTTATACCAGGGGTTCTACAAAGTATAAAGAATTGTCTTTGTTTTCTATGTGAAGAGAAATGCCACAAATGTGAGAAAATTTAAGTAACAATATAAGAATTAAATGATAATATATTCATAACCATAGAATTTTAGAGGTGGAAGTGATGTTATGAGCCATCTGATGCAACTCAATCCCCCAAAAGAATTGATACTACAACATACCTGATAATGCCCATTCAGCCTCTGCTTGAAGATCTCTAGTGTAGAGTCTTTTGTCTTCCAAGGCAGCTCATTGCACTTTGTAATAGCTCCAAGTGAGAGGAAGTTTTTTTTTCTAATATCAAACTTAATTTTTCCTTTTCACAATTCTCACTCATCATTCCAGGTTTGCTGATCAGACAAAATGAATCTATTCCCTTTTCCATGTGGTAACCCTTCACATACTTTAAATGATCTCTCCAGTCCACTACACCCCTCCTCTCCTGCCCCCAACAGTTCCTTTCAGAATTTCCTAGACTGAATAGGCTCCAGGCCACTCACCATGTTGGTTGCTCATTCTGTGCTCTCCAATTGTTTTCTTTTCTTTTCTTTTTTTTTGCTTTTTGGAGGGCAATTGGGGTTAAGTGACTTGCCCAAGGTCACACGGCTAGTTTTTGTGTTAAGTGTCTCAGGCTGGATTTGAACTCAGATCCTCCTGACTTCAGGGCCAGTACTCTATTCACTGTGCCACCTAGCCACCCCTCCCCAATTGTTTTCTAAACTGTTGTGCCCAGAATTGAACATAAGATTCCAGATATCCTTTGATCAAAGCAAAGTACATTATGATCATCATTCCCTTATTAGTGAAAGCTAAGCCTTTCTTAATGCATATCAAGATCACAACCCCTTTTAATTTTAGTGTGTTCCCTTTTAAAATGATTTCTTGTGTTTTTCTACATATAGCTTGTTTGCTTGTTACCTCCTTATTGATTGCAAGTTCCTTGGGGGCAATCAATTGTCTTTTGCCTCTTTCTTTTATATCTATAGTACTTAGCACAGGGCCTAGAACACAGTAGGTACTTAATAAATGTTTATTGAGTGGTAGACATTTGCTTTTTTGGGTTGTCATATCATACTGTTGACACATATGATCTTGCAACCCACTAAAATGTCCAAATATTTTTTTGGTTGAAGTTTTGCATAATATGCCATATTTATGTAGCAATTTAAGGTTTACAAAAATGCTTTTGTTACCACAGCCTTGCAAGAGAAGTAGAGAAAATATCAGTCCTGTCTTACAGCTATAGAAACTGAGATTTGGATGTTGTCCGTTTCCCCAAGTTGCAACTGATAGACTGGGATCTGAACCCAGTGATAATCCTGATTCTGAGCTTGGCACTGTCTCCACTGTGCCAAAAATACCCAGACCCCATCCAGGGTAACTGTTGGGAAGAGTGACATGGCTGTCTTGTCACTACTTAATGAGCTGGGAGTCACCAACTACAATATTTCTGGTAGGATGAAGGTTTTCAGGTCTTATGTGTCATGATGCTGTGTCCTCACAGACCCCCAGACAATGCCATATCACCTGCTGATGGGCCTAGAATACTTCTTTGATCCTTTCCATCTGCCTTGTGGTTGAAATCTGTTATACTTCTTGTCTTCCTTAATTAGGGCATGAGCTCCCGTAAAGTAGAGATTACTTTTCTATTTGCATCCCCAGTTCTGGAAAAATAGTAAACATTTAATAATGCTTTAAGTGCTATTCCTTAAGGGTTATAGGAAGTAAGTGACAGAGTCTAGAGACTCTAAAACTTCCACGACCAGCTCTTTCCATTATCAAAGCTACCCAAGTCCTAAAGTCATCTTGCTCTGCCAGTGATGAAAAAAATGCCTCTTACTTAGTGATGTAGCTTTGGATTCTCACATTTGACCCTTCTGCTTAAATTCACACTGATCACCTACCCCAAAGCTCCCTCTTCCAGATCTTTCCTGTGTCATTCAAATCCCTGAATATATTACTGTTAGCCTGGTTCCTAACAGGGGAATTTGTAGAACTCATGAGACTTCAAGATGGCAGCTAAAATAATTGGATTTATTAATTCCTCAAGATAGATCACAAGAATGTAAAGACCTGGACAGAGGAAATGATTTTTCATGCTTGGGAAAAGGTTTGGTTTAAGCTTTGAAATAATCATTATTTCTTCTGTCTTGTTTCTAAATCAATATTAAGCTCAACCAAAGTACATTAACATTTTTTATCTATTTTACAATAATTTTTATTCGTGTCTATTCATAACCTACGTGAAGAGGCTCAGTAATATCCTTTCCACTTTATAGCTAGGAAAATGTAGCTATGGGAGAAGTGGCCCAGTTACATAATGTAAGTGTAATACCTAGGGGTTAGTAAGGCAGTGGAAAAAATGCTAAGCTAGGATCCAGGAGACCTGGTTGTACTGAATTCTATTTCTATTGACATGATCATGGACAAACTATTTCATCTTTCAGGGCTTGAGATTCATTATCTAGAAATTGAGAGGGCTAGACTAAATGACCACAGACTTCACTGGGAGGGATCTTAGAAATGATCTACCACCTTCTCCCTCCCCATTTTACAGATGAAGAAACTAAGGGTGATTGCCCACTGTCTGCAGATGGGAAGTGGCAAAGGCAGGACCTAAATTCTGGTTTTCTGACCCCAAGTTCAGTGATCTTTCCATGACCTCATGCTTAAATACTAAAGTGGTCTGAGTTCTGGTGAATCAGGTGTCAAATCTCATTGTTCTACACTGTGTAAAGAGCAGTTTGATTTACTGAGCCCTGTGGTCACTTCAACCTGAGATATTGGTTATTTCAACCCCAGATAATGGTCATTTCAACCTTAGATACAAGTCATTTCAAACTTAGAGCCGGTCATTTTATCTCTAAATCTCTGAGGTTTTTCTTAACAGGGATTAACAAAAGATATAGGACTAGAAAGGAACTCATTTGGTCCATACCCCTGTTTTAAGCAGCACTTTGTTTTTAATGTTCCTGAAAGATGTGAATCAATCCTATTCTAAGGACCTTCAGACAGACAGACAGACAGACAGACAGGTAGACAGACAGACAGAGAGACACAAAGTGAGGATGAGTTAGTTTACTTTTTGTATCATAGTAGAAACAACCTGGCTCTTGAGTTGGGGGATGTGGATTCAAGTCCTGCTTCTATTACTCACTACCTGTGGGGCCCTGGGAAAACTACTTAATCTCCCTGGAACTCAGTTTCCTTATCTATAAAGTGAGAGGATTGGATTCAATGTCTTTTAAGGACTTTATTGGTTCTAAATCTATGATCTTCCAAGTGCATTTTATACACACACACATACACACACACACTCACACACACATAAATATTACATATTGTTTCTATACCTATATATTATATTCTTTTTAAAAAAACTTTTAAAAGTTTTTTCATTGATTTGTTTGTTTACTTTTAGTTTACAAGATTCAGTCCCACAATTCCTTAAGTTTCAAATTTTCTCCCCTCACCCCCCCACCCCCCACCATGGTGGCATGCAATCAAGTACTGGATCTGCAAATACTTTCACATTAGACATTAGTCTGGTTGTATAGAAGGGTTGTAAGTGATGGAATGAACAATGGGAAAGAGGAAACAAAACCAAACATGGAAAAGAAAGAGAGCATGTAGTTTGCTTCAGTCTGCATTTAAACACTGTTCTTTCTAGATCTTTCTCCGAATGTATACATCTCCTTCCATCCTGAGTCTTTTAGAGTTGTCTTATACCCTTGCGTTGCTGAGAAGAGCCCAGTTTATCAAAACTGGTCATCACACATACATTGTGTCTGTCACTGTGTACAAATTTCTCCTGGTTCTGCTCTTCTCACTTAGCATCAGTTTGTATAAGCCTCTCCAGGTAAATATGAAGTCCATCTGCTCCTCATCTCTTATAGAACAATAGTATCCCATTACATTCATATACCACAATTTGTTTAGCCATTCCCCAACTGATGGTCATCCCCTTAATTTCCAATTTTTTGCCACCACAAAGAGAGCTGCAATAAATATTTTTGTACATATGGGTCTTCCTCCCACTTCTATGATCTCTTTGGGATACAACCCTAGAAGTAGTATTACTGCGTCAAAGGTTATGCAATTATTTATAGCCCTTTGGGCATAGTTCCAGATTGCTCTGGAGAATGGTTGAAAATCAGTTCACAACTCCACTAATAATGCATTAGTGTTCCAATTTTTCCACATCCTCTCCAGCATTTGTCATTTTTCTGTTCTGTCATCTTAGCCAGCCTGACTGGTGAGATGTGGTACCTCAGAGTTGTTTGGATTTTCATTTCTCGAATCAATAGTGATTTGGAGCATTTTTTCATATACTCATAGATATCTTTAATTTCTGCCTCTGAAAATTGTCTGTTTATATCCTTTGACCATTTATCAATTGGGGAATGACTTGTATTCTTACAGATTTGACTCAATTCCCTGTATATTTTAGAAATGAGGCCTTTATCAGAGACACTGGTTGTAAAAATTCTTTTCCAATTTCCCACTTCCCTCTTAATCTTGGTTACGTTGGCTTTGTTTGTACACAAACTTTTCAATTTAATGTAATCAAGAGTATTCATTTTGCATTTTATAATGCTCTCTAACTCTTGTTTGGTCATAAACACCTTCCTTATTCCATAAATCTGACAGATAAACTATTCCTTGCTTCCCCAGATTGCTTACAGTATCAGCCTCTATACCTAGATAGTGTACCCATTTAGACTTGATTTTGGTATATGGCATTAGATAACGGTCTATGCTCAGTTTCTGCCATGTTATATTCTAGTTTTCCCAGCAGTTTTTTGTCAAATATTGAGTTCTTATCCCCAAAACTGGGGTCTTTGGGTTTATCAAACAGTATATTACTATGGTCATTGACTACTGAGTCTTTTATACCCAATCTATTCCATTGATCCACTACTCTATTCCTCAGCCAGTACCAAGTAGTTTTGATGACTGCTGCTTTATATA
>CM053587.1:153544123-153555626 GCA_028646515.1 Pseudochirops corinnae | reverse complement strand
TAGTTTTCCCAGCAGTTTTTTGTCAAATATTGAGTTCTTATCCCCAAAACTGGGGTCTTTGGGTTTATCAAACAGTATATTACTATGGTCATTGACTACTGAGTCTTTTATACCCAATCTATTCCATTGATCCACTACTCTATTCCTCAGCCAGTACCAAGTAGTTTTGATGACTGCTGCTTTATATATTATATTCTAATTCTAGAGACACATAAATTATGTTCCCTTGACTTGATTAAAAAGCTATAGTATAACCCTGACTTTTTTCATTTCTTACCAGAAGTTCAGGGTCCTCATTTAACACTGCAAAAGACATAGATACAAGCAAGCAGGGTAATGAGAAGAGCAGCAATCATCTTGAATACTAACAATACACAGTTTTCAAAGATTGAGAATTTAAACATCTAGTTCTTAATCTGGGAAAAAATCTCTTTTCTTCTAGATAGAGTCGATGGATAAAATGTTTTCATTTTCTAAAGAGATGATGAGACATTGTTCCCTACCCACCCTCCAGCCCTGTCCCCACTTCCCATGGCTTATGTTTAAATATTACATTACTTCTTATCTTGGAGTCTGGAGTACCTGAGTTCAAATCCTGCCTGACATATTTTGCTAGCTGTGTGAATCGGGAAAATTAATTTAACCTATGAGCCAGACCTGGACAACCTGTAGCCCGCAGGCCACTTATGGCCAGCAGGCAAACCTAAGGGATTTTGGGCAGTCTGTACATTTTTCTTTTGTTTTTTGCCTTTTTTTTGGAGGGGAGAAGGTAGGGCAATTGGGGTTAAGTGACTTACCCAAGGTCACACGGCTAGTTTTATGTTAAGTGTCTGAGGCTGGATCTGAACTCAGGTCCTCCTGACTCTAGGGCCAGTGCTCTATTCACTGCACCACCTAGCTGACCCAGTCTGTACATTTTTCACGGGACACCTGAAATCCTTTAGTGTGCTGCAAAAGGCCCATGGGCTGCAGGTTGTGCAGGCCTGTTCTATGCTTTTAGTTTTCTCTGAGGACTGAATGAGGTAATTCAATCATTTTATGAATAAGGCTAATGTGTAATTGATAAAAGAGGTCAGTGGCACTCTTGAATGCTAAAGACCACTCATGGTGGTAGGCTCACAGTTATATATATGCCCTTGGGAGAGTAGGTATTCCTGAGGGTGGTGATCAAGTCTGATTGGTAAACAAGTAATAAGAGAATAAATATTATAATAAGATGTGGGCTATATTACCCTGAGGGTCTTGGAATACATGACTTTGATCGCCCAAGTCTTACTCAAAGAGACTTATCAATTTCCATGTCACTTGACAAAAGGGAGAATCCATGTTTTCCCATACATGTCTGAGTAAACACAATGAGCAGAATCTACACATTAGCCTTAATATTTCTTTTACTGTCTTTGATTAGATTTTAGCCTATGTCAGTCTGAGCAAAATTTCCCATACTGGTTGATTTCTGGATGAGGAAGTAGAAAAGAAGAAAAACCTTTGTCCTAATTCAATAATTACAACAAGAGAGAAATTCTCTCTCTCTCTATGCAATTCTTTAAAATTTTAGCTACTGCTGTTGTCATTACTACTATTTATTGCTAATTGACTCCAGGCATGGTTATGTATTTTGGCATCATCCAATTTTCCTCTTATTTTTAAAATATCCTTTGACTTGCTTTAGGTAATATATTGAGGGTCTGTCCTGATGCCTTATCATGGCATGGCAGACACCCTTGGTTCTTAAGGCTATGTCTGTAGAGTTTAAGCTCTAATTGGCCCTTTTAGGCACTGAAATGTCCCAATGGATCTGTGACATTATTGATTTGAATTTTCCTTCCAATGATAAAGATCACAACCCATCCATGTGTAAAGCCAAGCACAAGCAGCTTTCCAGAAGACTGCTGCGAACAGTTTTTCAAGGTTCTGATTACACAATATAGTGAACTCTCTATTTGTTTCAACAGTAAATTAAAGAAAAACATTCACAGAAAACAAAATACAGCATTCAGAATATTTTAACTTCACAACTTATCACTAAAATGGCCACATAGTTTTCACCAAAGTGGTCACAAAATTTTAAGCAAAAGATAACATTCATTTAGCAAGTCCTTCACTTAGTAAATCCTTAATTCAATCACCCTTCAGGAAGCAAGCCTTCTTAATTGATAGAAAGTACAAAGGTCAAAGTCCTCTACCTATGGGGTACAATTAAGTTACAATACCTTCAGTCACTACTCAGTACCCTCTTAAGGGGTAGTGGACCCCTAAGTCACAAATAAGTTACAATCTCACCTGTCAACATTAAATACCCAAGGAGAAGTCTTTTCATGTTGACTTGAAGCAGGCTCTCTGCTTCCATGGTTCCTCTTCCATGGTCCCAGCTCCTGCCTGAATCTAACCAACTGCCACCTGAGTTCAAAGGTAGACAGCTCCCAGTTCTTTGTCCAGCTCTCCATGCAGTTCTTGTTCCATATTGAAGCTCACAGTGTCCAGTACACCCCAAATTCCTTACAGTCTCTGTTCTTAGGAAGACAAAGCTCAACAAAGCCACAACAACATTCATGCACATTATCAAAGCTACGACAACATTTGTACACATTGCCGGCACCCTCATCAATTCACTCCCTGCCCGTGGAATCAACATAGACCCAAAACAGACAGACAAAGTACTGACACCACAGTCTTGCTTCCTCTGGCAACTACAGCTGGCCCTCTGAAGTCTCAGCAGCTCCAACTGGTTCTTGGAAGCTCTCAGCAAGAGTTTGGATGACTCTCAGAAGAAGCTCAGCCACCATAAAGTCCATTATCAAAATCAAAATCACTTTCTGGCCTCTCCTCCTCAGCCTCCACGTGGCTTGCTCCAAGAAGTTCTGACTCTCCAGCTTGTCTTTTCCCTTATATAAGGTACTAGCTCTTCCCTTTTCTAGCCCCTTCCTGTTACTCAGAAACAGGGGTTCATACTTTCTGTTTCTTAACAGAGGCTTGATATAATTAACTTGAAACTAAGTGCTAAGTACCTGTTTACTTGCCAATACAAGGGCATCTTCAAATTCCATTACTATTACACCATGCCAACCCATCCATGTTCTCCCATAAATTCATCCAACATGCTGAACACCCTCCTTGCTTTCCTCTAATATAAGGATACCAGAGAGCATTCAGTCTGTCTTCTTGTTATCTATCGCCCCCATTATTGAGGTGGTCATCCTCTTTCCCTATCATACATTTCCTTGATTATATCTTTTACTTCTGTCCTTTGAGGTTTTTCATTGCTTATATAATTTTTTAAAAAATAGTTTTTATTAATGCTCTTTGTTTTTACATTATCCACATTTCCCTCTGTATTTCTTCTCCTCCCGTCTCCCAGAAAGCCATCTTTTATAACAACAACAACAGAGAATGAAAAATATAAAGAGGAAAAAACAATCAGGAAAACCAGCCAATACACTGAAAATAATGTGAAAATACCTGCCAGTTTTAGTTGACGAGGAGGTGTTATCTCACATCTTTTTTGGGACAGCATGCTGGTTCTTTATAATTTTGCAATGTTCACTTTCATTTTTTGGTGGTGGATCCTTTCATTTACATTTTTGTAGTCGTGTGTATTGTTTTCTTGGCTCTTTGCACTTTACTTTGTATTAGTTCATGTGAATCTCTCCACATTTTTCTATATTCATCATGTTCATTGTTTCTTACAGCACAGTAATATTCCAGTCCATTTGTGTAGCACAATTTATTTAGCTGTTCCCTGGTGATGTCTTACTGCTTTTATTTTGCTGTTTGCTCACACCTACTGTGTGTCTCTCCCTTGCTCTAAGTGTGATAGATAACTTCAGTCATTCAGACTTGTTTTCCGTATCTTTCTATTATTTCATAGCACTAGTAAGATTATTGATATTAAAAAGATGAGTCTTTGTTTCTAGATATCTTGGGGTCCATAAAGGAGCTTTGTAACTTCCCAAAAGTAATCAAATGTACACTCTTCCTATTTCATTAGGACTGGTTCTACAAAATGGAAGGGCTTTGATCAAGGTTTGGTCAAAGGCATGTGTTTATCTTCTGAAAACCAGTCTTATTAAGTGTAGGAATATATCACCAGAAAGTTGTTCACATGGGGATGAATTATTGTTGTTGCAGCAACACATGAAACACTCTACTAAGTCACAGAAGGGTTGTAATCTATACTGGTGGACAAACTGATCATGTTGATGACATAGAAAGCTTTATTTTTTTTTTTTTACAGCATTGAAGTAGTGATTCATGTGAACAAGGCTCCAAAGAGGGAGATGAAGGGGTGAGTCAGCCAAAAGTCAATCAGGCTACACCACAGAGGAAGCAGTGCATGGCATTGGAAAATGACAGTTGCTTGCCCATAAAATTTCTGGCCAGCATAGCATCCTTTTGGCACAGCAGCCAAGCCAACTCCTTGTGCTTGTGCATCTGTGTCTGTACCACTATCAGGCAGACAACAGCCCTTCCCTTAAAATGCATCTCCAGATTTAGGTCTCTATCAACTTTGGAGGATATACATTGTTTAGCTTGGCTTCAATTCTCAGCTCTGGCGTGTACTAGCTGTGTGACCTTGGGTAACTCACTTGACCTTCTCTGGTGCTTCAGTTTCTTCATCAATAAAATGAAGGGCTTAGATTGAATGAATGCCCATGGTCCTTTTGGTAATAAAGCTATACAATTATAAGAATAGATAACAGACTTGTGAATTCCATTTTTCCAAGGAAGATGAGGAAATTCCCTCTGCCATTGCAACTTGGCACTTTCTTTGCGTATTATAATCTTACAGAGCTGCTCAGAATACTGAGAGGTTGAGTAATTTGCTCAGCATCACACAGCCTGGGTATGCCGGAGCCAGGGCTTGAACCCAGGTATTCCTTGCTCTAACACCAGCTCTCAGTCTACTATGCTGCAGTGTCTTTAAGTATATGAATATACTATGAAAACTATGGCAGAGATGGATATCAATGTATTGTATATGGGAATCCAATAAGTTGTGCCTCATTTGTTTGGGGGTTGGGTAGTGAAATGGAGAATTGGCTTCAACTTCCAAGCTGTGGCTTTAAGGGCTCTTGCTTGTTGACAGGTAGGCAGATTGGAGGCTGTCAAGGGGACTCTTGTACCAAGAAGGGGGCTGAGTACAACAGGCTGCTGCTCCAAGGCCTCTATCATCATGAGGGGCAGGTCAGAGTTGCAGCAGCTCTGGGAGCTGTCCCGGTGATAAAGCATGCAAAGCAAATTGGACAGGGTGTCAGGTTGGCTATGAAATATGACAAATTAACAGCTGAGGCTGATAATGTGCCCCGGTTATAGACACTTCATTTAGAAGTTATCATATTGCTCGATGCCTTCTATAATTTGTGATGATGCTGATTGTGATAAATTGCGAGATTCTGGCAAACTTCAGCAGGCCTGTTCCTGTGGCTAAACACTCAGATGAAAAAAAAGAGTCGACGTGTGGTTCAGCAGGAACATCATGCCACAAATGAGAGAGGGGAGCTGGTCATAATAAGAGAATGCTCAGTCAGTGAACAAAGTAATTAAATCAGGCTAATTAAATCACAATAAAGATAATTTTAATTTAATTAATTTCTCTGCACTGATTGAACATTATGTTGTTACCATGAGGATCTCTGAACGCTCCTGTGGGTTAGAAGCTGTGACATTAAGGTGTGGTCATTGGTGTGGGGTATGGGTTAGGCTCATGGAAGGAAATCCAAATGCATTTAAAGAGATTTTGAGACCTCCACTGCACCCCAAGTGTGAAATACCATTGAAACGGTGACTCGGCAACTGAATGCAGTTTCTCTCCTAGTTAGTATCTGAATAATAGTCAATCCATATTTTATAACAAGGGAGCAGATCAGATAATGGAATGAATGTTTATGACAGACTGTTTCTATGTTCTGTAGCCAGTTAGGAAGATGGAGCTTTAGGTTAGGATTAAGTGATATGCTAAAACATGCAGTGGTAATGGATCACCTCTCTTATATGTCAATATTCTCCTTTCATTCCTACAATTCTCAAAGGCACTAGAATGGAAATTCTGTGAGAGCTCATTCTTGAGCCAGGATAGAGCAGATGAAACCAGATTTTAGCATAGTATGAGGCTGTCCTTTCCTAATGGAGCCATAGATTTAGAGTTTGAGGAGACCCTAAAGGTATCTAGTCCAACCTTCTCATTTCATATATGAGGAACTGAGGCCCAGGGCAATTAAGTGATCTTTCCATGGTTATATATACACAGGCAGTAAGAGGCAGAGGCAGAATTTGAACCTGGGGCTTCTAACTACAAATCCAGCATTCTTTCCACTGCAACCTGCCTAGCTCTGTGAATGCTGTCAAGACATTTTAATTATTCATTAAGGAGGATATTAGATCCCTTTGCTGGAGATTTAGAGTACCTCTCTTTTGGGAGGTAGTTTCACATTGTTATTATTATCCTGTTTCAATGCAGGGGGATAGACTAGATGAGCTCTGAAATTCCCTTCCCTCCTGATAACTCTTTGATGTAATATCTCACTGCAAGTAGACAGAAAGGTTGGTGTTTTTATTTTGATAGTGTTAATAAGTGCCAAGTGTCCTTGGGATATGAATATTCCTTGTAATCTGTGTTATTTTAATTAACATTTTGTGAGCATGCCAACATTTGATCCAGACCCCATTATTATCAGTCAGGGGTACTCTATTGGTTGCTGAACGGAATTGTTTTCCTGGATACAGTGGGATTTCCTCCCTTGTGCAAGCAGCCCCACAAATGAATGCAACTGGAAGAAAAAGAGAATTTACATGAACTGCTCCTTCCTTAATGGAAGGATGATTTCCTTCCATAGGCTGATGCACTGATCTATGTGGAGGCTGAGGCCCCCAGCAAGGGCTCTGAGGGCTGAGCAAAAGTTTCAGGGAAGACTTACAATGGTGATGGAGCCACATTCGTGCTATACAGGCTACACTCTAACCCCAAGACAGAGGGGTGTCACAAGGCCTTTGAAAAGTGAATTGGCAGTTTTTCTGTTTGTTGTTACATAATTGTGCAAGCAGTGTGAAATCTCAGTAAGCACAATATACCAAGGGCATTATGGTGCACCCCATTCATCTTAGCCCAAACAATGGGTCTGTTTGCTCCCTCTCCTCTTAATGTTCTTCATCCTCTAGGAAATGTAAACATTTTACTCGTGTCTCAAGGACGTTCACATGATTTAGATCATAATAACTTAGAGCAGAAGACTCTTGTCTGTCTGGAAATGAAAACTTCCAATTTATCCAGGATTCCAGCTACTCAGTTCTCCACTGAAAGTCCTTGAAATACAAATAGTCTTTAATTTTTTTTTTAACTGTGACATCATTTCTTAGGTACCTCTGTCATTCAGTGATTCAAACAATTGCTCCTTAATACTGAATAGTTCCAGGAGAAATCCATGCTTCTTTCTTTCATTGTAAGAAATACGATGTAGTGGACATTACTGTTGGACCAACTCTTGGAGAAGGAAGATGTGTTCAAAACTGAGCTCTGTCTCTGAATGCCTGTGTGGTCTTACTCAAGTTAGTTAACCTCTGGACTTCACTGGGCCTCAGTTTTCTCATTTGTACAGTGAAGGAGTTGCATTAAGGGACCTCTGAGGTCCCTTTCTAGTCCTATAAGCTATGATCTCTTCTCCTTCATCAGCTGGTACATGGAAAATATCACTCATCAAAATAACACTCTCTGCTCCGGCCATTGTTACTGAGCACCTAAACCCCTGTGGTTAAAAATGCAGTTCTAGTTATGTCAACCTCCAATGGAGAGGGTATTTCTTGCTAGGCAACAACTGAAAGGAATTCTTGGTATAGTAGCCCCTCTGATCAATCAGACAACAAGCTTCTTTCTTTCTTTCTTTATTTTTTAGGCAATGAGGTTAAGTGACTTGCCCAGGGTTTCACAGCTAGTAAGTATCTAGGCTAGATTTAAATTCAAGTCCTCTTGACTACAAGGTCAGTGCTCTATTTACTGCACTACTTAGCTGCCCCAATAAGCATTTATTAAATGCTTACTGTTTGCCAGGAACTGTGCTAAGCACTGAGGATACCAAGAAAGGAAAAAACAAAATAAAACAACAAAAATAGTACCTGAGTGTAAAGAATTCACGTTCTAATGGAGGAGACAACATAAAACCAACTGTAAGTATACAGATACATGCAGCTGTGACACAGTTGAGTCTGGCTTCTGTCTAAGAACCAGGTCTCTTGCATTTCAACTCTCCCCCAGGATTCCTGATGGAGGTGAAGGATCTCTCTTTTCTGCCATTGACTGGAAGTTCTTACCTATTGTGGTACTCCAGTTTTAGGGGGTCTGAAAACCCCAGTTTAATTTTACCACTTAAAAATCAGATTATGTTCTACAAAAAAATATTTATTTCAAAAGTATAACTAAAACAAACATACAAAAATTTTCCCCAAAGGGGGATGGAGTTAATCCCTCCTTATATCAAGTAAGTCTTTGGGCAGAAGAAAGGTTTACAGTCTAATCATATCCTATATAATATTACTCCCAGTAGATTCTACTCAAAAGTTCTTATTGGGCTAATTTCTTGGAACTTCAACTTCTCAGGAATTTCCTACTCATTTGACTACAACATCATGCCTGGAATCCTGGCTCTAAATTCCCAGTTGTTCAAGTTCCCAGGTCTAGAACTCCCCATACCTAGAACTGAAAAATGCAATAGGACAAAACCCCAAGCTACTTTCTCAGGGTATGTGGCCTAAGGGAAGGGGGAGGTGGCTCTCAAACCCTCCTTGCTTACTGCATGCCCTCACCTGTTGTGAGTGAATGAATCATTCACACTTGGATACAGAGGAAGAGAGAGGCAGAAAGAGAGACAGACACAGAGGCAGGGAAAAACAGACAAAAGCAGCGTTCATTAGCCAATAGTTAAGGGTATGTGCTGTATATAAGAACAGTTGGTACAAAACCAATCCCTAGAAAAGTGGGACATACTCTCCCACATGTACATACAAAGTCCAGGGAATCTTGGGCTCAAACATCTCCTCCTGATCATCTGAAATTCTTTTCTTCCTTTAGGGAGTCCTCATGAATTTTCCTTAGGTCTCTTAGCTTCTTATTGGGTCCCTAGGATGGGTGTTCTTTTAGTCTTAAAGCTGACTTTCCTTGATGGCTTCAATTTTTGAAGGTTCCCAAAGTAAATGCTGCTGTAAGTCCTTGTGGTTCAAGGGACACTGCTAACAATACTAGCGGAAAGTCCAAATCTTCTACCTTTCAAAGCTCATAAAGTCATATTCTACTTATGGGGAGAGAGGAAAGGAGACTCAGACTCTCCTCCCCTCACCCCCAAGCGATTTCCTCTCATGGCTGGGCTGGACCCGGTTTACCATTAGGTTGCCCTGCTATGGAAATGCCTAATTCTGAACTGGCATACTATTTTATTCAAAACCCACAGGACATAAGAGGTTCTCTTTAACCAACAGAATTTCCTCTAGGAAATCTACTTTTATTCAATTTGTACCTAGTTTACAGCTTTAATGATAGATGACAGTGGTTTTCGAATTGTTCACACCTAGTTTATGCCTTTGATTGATTTATGTTGTAACTCAATCACAGAGGAATTTTCCCTTGAAAAAGTCGTCAATATATAAAACATCTTGTTACATTAATTGGGGTTGAAGGGGCTTAGGATACCCCCCACAGTAGTGTTTGTTATTATTACTAATGAATAAAAGAGGCAGGAGGAATTGTGGATAGAAAGCCAGATTCAGAATTGGGTGACCTGGGCTCAAGTCTGCCTCTGACATATTCTGGCTGTGTGATTCTAGGCAAGTCCCTTAACCTCTCTGGGTTGGTTTGTGTTGGTACTTTCTTCACTAAGAGCTTCCTGCTCCAATGAAATCACAAGTTCTGACCAAAACCAAAACCTAAACAATAATAACAGTTCTCTTTAAGGTTTAAACAAACACTTAATAAACATCTCATTTTATCTTCACAATAACCCTGGTGGGGAGGGAAGGTATTTGCTATTATTATTCCCATTATATAGATAAGAAAACTGAGGCAGGCAAAGGTTAAAGGCAGACAGGATTACACAGCTAGTAAGTAGATGACACAGTGGATAGAGCACTGAGTTTGAAATTAAGAAGACTCATCTTCATGAGTTCAAATCCAGCCCCAGACACTTAGCAGCCGTATAAGTCACTTGACTATGTTTGGGCAAGTTGCTTGACTCTGTTTGCTTCAGTTTCCTCATCTGTAAAATGAACTGGAGAAAGAAATGGCAAATCACCCCAGTATCTTTGCCAAGAAAACCTCCAATGGGGTCATGAAGAATCAGACATAACTCAACAAGAAAAAAGTATCTTGGGTTGGATTTGAATTCATGTTTTCCTGGCTCCAGCTCCCTTGTTCTACTTGCTTCAACATCTCTCTGCCTCTGTAATTAACAACTATTTGTTGTGAAATATGCATAGAGATATTCTCCTGTATTGTCCCTGAAAGGTGTTCACATACATACATGCGAATATACACCAATTTCTACTTCCCCCAAAATAGTCTTAGTTAGAAGTTAAGTTTATGACTATGATTAAATTAGGACCATTAAAAAAAAAGATAAAGTAAATTAGTTACATGCTGTGCATTTATATCGGGCAAAGGACATTTGTCACTGGAGGAAATCTCTTTAAAGGTTTTATTCAGAAACCAGAGCCAGTCTCTAACATTGGCAAAGTCACTGTAATTCCTGATCTCCTGTGCATGGATGATTTCCACAGGGGCAAAGCTTTTGTGATCCCTGCGTTGGAGATAACTGAGTGCAGCCACAGTAATTAGATGGTTTAAATCTACCAAGCCATAAAGATTCACCTGGAGCTTTTATCTCCCTTCTCCTCTGTCTCTCTTACTACTCATCTCTTTCTTCCCCATTCCCCTCTCTCAACACCACCTTCTCACTTTTCTTCTCCCCCTCCCTCCTTGATATTGGACTTTAGATTATAATTCTTTAGACAGGATTTTACTAAATGGCTAGATGTCTTCTAATTGTCTGTTGAAAAATGAAGCTTGTAAAAGCAGCCTGAGAAGATAAAATATTTACTGGTTCCGAAATGGCTTGAATTAGTGAAATAATGTTTTTAGGCATTTAACAGGATTCATGTAATTGTAGGTTGCAAAGTGTAATAGCAGCTCATGCAGAGATACTATTTTATGCACTTCTCCTTTTAGGTTTTTGTTAATCTTCTGGGTTTAATGGAATTAGAAGACTGTTGTCAGAGAGAAAAAGAAACCGAAACAACCCACCAGTGAGAGAACAGCATTGTCAAAGTAGCAGGTAGCCACAAGTTTTACCTTTACAAGAAGGGTGATTTCTAGGACCTGAGGAAAGAGTATGGAACTGGTCAGCACAGGATGGTTTTGTTGAAAGTAGTCCTCAAATTCATCATCATGGTCTAATGTAATGAAAATGGACAGTGTGGATATAGTAATTTCATTCTAATGGTGGGGAAGGGGCTGGGAACTCCTGAA
>CM053587.1:153504410-153543623 GCA_028646515.1 Pseudochirops corinnae | reverse complement strand
ATCAACAAAATAATAAATTAAGGCATGATTTGTAGCATTTGCTGATTTCCCAGGTGTAAAAGCTCACACTGAAAATTTGACAATTGGCTCTCAGGAAACAAAGAGACATATTCCTGTATGTATATATTGTATCCATTCATACCCCACCCCCAAAGTAAACTCTTTGAGGGCAGGAACTATTTAATTCCTTCCTTCTTTCCTTCCTTATCTAGTCTAAATCCTTCATTTTATAGATGAAGAAATGGAGTCCAGAGTGACTGAAGTGTTTTTCTTATCTCCCTTCCCTCTGCTCCTTGGAATTCCTGACTCACTTGAAGGAGTAGCTAGTAGTTGGCAAAGGGGTCTTTTGATTTCAAATCCAGTGTATTTTCCCATTATGTCACATACCTCTATATTTTGGAGCAATGTAGGAGAAGACGTGTCATGTTTAAAGGGTCTGGAACATGGTGATTTTAGGGCATTTCCTTCATGACTTATAGAACATTTTACTAACATTGTATAATAGGGAGCACTATTCTGATTGCACCAGCTGATTAAATAATAGTTGAATTTCTTCTCTTTGTCAGTGCTAAAAGCTAGAGTATAGGACTGGGGCTGGTCTATAATAATTTTGCCCTTCTTCTGAGAGACAAACAGTTGGGTATATCACACCTCCCCTTAGATGAATAGGCATCCTGAATCTGGGTAATAAATGGTCTAATAATCCCAGGTCTCACACTATTTTCATACTCCCTTGACCCTTCCTTCTCTTTGTAATTGGGCAAACTCCTATTTTTGTTTTATGTGACAATACATCCAGGATATTTAATTCAACAAGCATTTATTAAGTGCCTACTGTGTATATATTTTAAAGGTACCTACTTATTTATATGTTGGTTCTCCCGTTAGAATGTAAGCTCCTTGAGGGCAGGAATTATTTTTTTGTTTGTTTGTTTTTAGTGATATTCCTAGTGCTTACTACAGTGCCTGGAACATTAAATTCTAGAAATCCTTGTTAGCTGACTAACTACCAGGCACTGTGCTAGATACTGAGGAAATCCAGACAAAAAGGAAAGAATCCCTGTTCTCAGTGAACTTTTATCCTACTGGATACCAGACTGTTGTTTTTTCCTTTCTCTCTTTTCAGTTAGAGAGGGTATTGTTAGCTTTATGGTAGACTTCAATTATTCTAAGTTAGAACTAAGTTAAATTTACAAGAGATTTTAATTGAATTTGATGAATGAATGATTATAGTCCTCATTAGGTATTAAGGGTATCCTAGCACAGTTTACTCATTTGCCTTCCCACCTTGCTTAAGTCCTTATACTATGTATCTCAATGAACACGAGGCTCTCTGCTGCAATCAGCTGAACCCTTTTCAGTTTGTAACCTTTACAATGTACATATCAGTGTTCATAGCGTTTTCCTTCTTTCAAGTATACTCAAGGAATTGAGAGCTCACTATAGCATTATTCACTATAAAGTGAAATTTGGTAGAAGAATTCATCAGGTAGGAGCTGAAAAGAAACCTTAGAAATCATTTGGTCTAATTTCTCCCCATCCCATCATTCTACAGATGAGGAAACTGAGGCCCAATGGCTACGTGATTTACCCAAGGTCACACATATAGTAAATAGCAGAGCTTGAATTCAAATGTAGCTCATTTGACTCCAAACTAGGGGAGTGCTGGAGCCAGGGAAACTGACTAGCTGAAGAGAACCAATTGTTGTATTTTCAGTGTGAGCATTTTCATCTTGGAAATCAATAACACCACAAATCAGGGACTGGCTTACTGTTTTGTTGTTTGTCCAGAGTTAACAAAGTAATGGAGAAAATGTTATTTCAGATTAAATTTAGAAGGGTGCTATATGTACCCTTTTTTTGAGAGCTGGTTCTTAAACATTTACTAGCACATCACTGCTCCAAACTCAGAGCTTGTTTCACTATTATCGCTGTCCTTTAATGCCACCAAAAGTGGTTTAATTATGGAAGTGCTCATAATAATGTGGTTTCCCCTCTAAAAAAAAGTGCCAACTCACACAAGCCATCATGATAGTATGCTTTATTGCAATCCTATATTTTCTCACTTTTGTGGGATTATAGCGTGATTTGGGGCTAGTGGGTTTCCATTTTCCCCACCTCTGACAGTTACTCAATTGGTGGTCATGTTACCTTGGAGGAAAAATATTTTCTTTCTCCTAAGACTAAATGTTGCTTATAAGATGTTTATTTTCTAGGGGAGGAAGGTCTAGCCAGGGTAAATTTGCCATCCTGGATTAGCCAGATCTGCTATTTCCAGCTCCCCATTCCCAAACATCACATGTACTCTGAGCCTGTTTATATCATGTCTCCTTTTCCAGGGAGCCAATGATTGGATGGGATTGGTTAGCTGAACTTTTCTCTATGTGCAAGACAACTGAATCTGAACAACAGAGGCCATTTAACAATTAATCTAGCAAACATCTTCAGGTTCCAAGTTAATGCAAAATATTCAGAACATAATTCTCTCTCTGTAGAACTTTGTGTTTTTTTGGTTGGATGACATTTGTCGTGCTAAGTAACCTAAGCAAAGAGTTCAACAAATCATTTCATTTCAATTCAGTTTGATAATCATTTATTGGTGCTGCCCTTGAATGAGAGATAGGAAACTTCTCCTGGCTAGATGTGATTCTTACAATAGAACTACAAGATATATCCTCCATTATTACTTCAATGTGGGCGTAAATAAAGGAATAAGAAGGGAGGAGGGAAGAAACTAATACCACCAAACTGGCTGCTTGCAAAGATGAGGGAAGATGGGAAGTTAAGCTGTCATTCTCCCATTATAGCAACCACTTCAAAACAGAAGATTTCAGAACACTTTCATCTGTTGCCATTGGAATGCTACTCTCCACAGCTATTCTCCTAAGTCCCAGTTCACTGAGCACTTCAGTTGCCAGCATCATGTCCATGCAGCATTTTGACTGGCTTGTTATGGGTTGTCATTCAAATATTTTTCCAACCGTCTTTGAAATCTTCAAGCAGGTAATCTTCAAGTACATAATGTAAACCAACTCATTAGTTGGTTTAAACTAGTGACACTCAGACCATGACTGTCAGACTGCTTTTTCTCATCCAACTGATTGTTCTCAAGACTTCTCATTTCTGTATTGCAGCATTCTAGCATACCAGACTCTACAGGGCCCATCATAATCATGTTTCTTTTGGGCAATAGTAACTCTATCATCTCCTAAGTGTCATTAATGGACACTTAAAAAGTTAGTGTGCCATATGGTGAGATGAAAAAGAAAAAAAAGCATTTTGGAAAACGCTTTCTTGTCTTGCTCTATTTTATGATAGTGTAAGTAACAAAAAATAGGGGAAAAGATTTTAAAAGAAAATTTGGAGCTAAAATGGAAAAAAAATGTTCAATATTTTTGAATATACTTCTTTGTCCAATTTGGGGGTTACTTGATGGATTGATTGGCTTGCAGTTGTTTCAGGTGGGGAAGTCAAAGGATCAGGTGTTTGTAGTGGGGGAAGGGGAGGACCACAGCTGGAGCGCAGAAGGACCAGATGGCTTGCAAGGAAGGGAGTTTGAAACTCAGGGAATTCTAATGATGAGAAGCCCTCAAAGAGTCTTCGGATAGCTTGCAGACATGCTGGGAATCCTAGGAGCCTGAGCAATTAGCATCTCTGAAGCTATTGTAGGACATTCTTGCTTATAAGACTTTAGTCTGCAGTGCCAATAGAGGCACAGTGTCTGGAGCACGTGCTCAGAATGGGAACTGCAAAAAGAAAACTATCTGCCCCCAAACACTGCACATTTGTTAAATCTATGCATATTAGAATAAAATCAAAGGAGAGGATAGACTGCAAGATTTTCCAGTCTCCATCTGTTGTAAACTATCCTATATTCCTATGTAAATCAAGAATGAGTCCCTTGACTACATATCTGTATTGGAAAAGAATGGCCTATTGTCAAAATGCACATGTGGACAGACAGAGCCAGGCCAGAGCATTTACCTACAACCTGTGGCAGTGAAAACAGTGATAGGAAGCAAAGCTACATCTGTGACTCATACTCCAATAGCATCCTTTCTTCTCATAGTAAAGAAGATTATGGTTTTTGTTGTTGTTGTTGGTTAGACCTTTAATTTCATCAGTGTAAGACAAACTCCCAGGGTGGAGAATTCCTCCACCAGTGCAGATACCAAGGTAATCATTGGTAACTGAGAGTGTTGGAGAGTTGCTTGAAGTATAATGAGAAGTTAAGTACTGTTGCCATAGTGACCGCTAGTATGTGTGAGTAGCAGGACTTGAACCCAGGTCTTTCTCACTCAGAGGCAGAGCCGTTATCTACTACACTATACTTTCTTTCAAAGAGGAGTACAAAGTTTTATAATCTAAGTTATTTCTTTTAGTCCAGTAGCTGTTATGAAAATACTGATGGTCTAATATATCTAAAAGGAACTCAAAGCACTTGTATAGCATTGATCTTTACTCCTCCTCAAGAATTTTGGGGGAAGGATTGTCCTTGAGCATGACTGTCTCATCCTCAAGTGCCTAGCCCAGTCTTGGGCACATAGTAGATGCTAATCAACATTGTTTGAAGGAATGGTCAGAAATTTTCAAATTCATTTTGCATTTGGAAAAACTGAAGCACCTACAGTTTTGGAGAGTAATCTGGAAATGTATAGCAAAGTATCAAACTGGTTAGCCTTTGGCTCAGTTATCTTCCCATTGGGTATTGTGTTCTAAGGATATTATGAAAAGGAGGAATCTATTTATATAAAAATATTCATAGTTGCTTTATTTGTAATAAAAAAAAACCCTAGAAACAGTCTGTTAGTCAATATTTGATTGGGAAATTATTACACAAATTGTGGCATACTATTTATGATAGAACCAGCATTTTCTTGACTCAGCATCCTGGAGTTCCTTGCTTTCTGACTTCATTGACTTCTTCCTCCCATTATAACCTGATTGATCCCAGCTTTCCCAATAAAGCTTCCTGGTCTGGGGCATCAAAGGTTCCAGTCTCATGTAGTTGGTGCCTCCAGACTGGGAAGTTACATAAAACCACAAGTCACCATACCCTGATTATGGTCACCATACCCCGATGATGTAGACAAATTTCCAGGTGGAGATGAATGGGGCCATGTCCAGAGAAGCTAAGAATCACTGTATCCTTGCTGTATATCTTTGTTGTGTTTGAGCAAAGTAAGCCTCCTTTGCTCAATGACTCATGAATGCTTTACTGTGTTCCACCACTGGACCTGAATTAAAAGGGTGGTGGGATTAGACAATACCATTCATGTGATCATAGATGGGAGCGTGATGGTTCAATGGATAGAGTGTTGTTTTTAGAGTCAGAAAGACCTGAGTTCCAATAGATTGTTACTAGCTTTATGGCTTTGGGCAAGTAACTTAACCTCTGTTGGCCTCACATTTCTTAACTCTAAAGTGAGGATAATAAAGTACTCAGGGTTATTGTGAAGATCAAGTGAGATAGTTATAAATTGCTTAGCATAGTACCTGGCACAAAGACTTTGTAGAAATACAAACTTATTATTATTAACTGTATTAATATCTGTTGATAAAATTTTTGGATCCTTATTATATCATCCACTATATTATCTATTTTTCCCAGCTTATCGTTACTTATAAATTTCATGAGCAAACCATCTGTATATTCATCTAATCCTATCCAATAAGCATTTATTAAGCATCTAAGTGATGTAAGATTTGGAAAAGATTTGAAAGGACAAGAAAGATTCTGATTGAATGGCCTTATTTTTTTTTCATGAAGTATGAAGCAATGTTCTTGACTGAAAAGGTGGGGGATGGGAGTCCCATGGAAGACTTGAAGAGGGATGAAATGGCTTCAGAAAATCTCCTCTGGTAAGTAGGATAGCAAATAAATTGAGGAGGTATAAAAGAATTGCTTTGCCGTGGTGAGGACCCAATTCAGATTCTGTAACAAATGTGTTATGAACCCAATTAGCATGCTTTTGTGATTTTCTCTATTTTAGTTAGTTAAATGTAGACATGTGGCAGTCAAGGGCAACACTGGATTAAAAATGAATTAATAAAACCTTAAAGGAAGGGCATTGGAAAATCTTGTGCAGTATCACCATAACATAAAATGGCAGAGGGAAAAAAGTAGACATAAAACTTGGCACAAGAGCCAGTTAAGACAGATTATCCTATAAACATTTAGGCATGAAACTGGATAGAGAACAATAAACAAACAATTGAGTCATTTCACTTGGTCTCTAATAATCCTGTTGTCCGTGTGCTGAATGAGGAAGGAGAAATTCGCTAAAGAAAATGAAGACTGAAAGAACCATATTGGGCGTGATATAATTTTGAGAATATTGAGGGATGGTTTCTCAAAATATCTGAAAAAGGGGAGAAAGAGACTCATGCTTACTTTTCATTTTTACAAAATTCAAATGAGGTCATTCATTAATAAGATATAAGAAAGGAATAGGAAGACTTTCAAAAATGGAGTCCCTAGCAAAAGATATCTCTACGGTTATACAAATGACTGAAAGGTAGACAGGTTACAAAATTTCACTGTTATTATTTGCTTCCTATTAAAAAAGAGAAAAACCTTTTGATTTGGTAGTACTAAATGCCTCCTTAACAGTCACAGCAATAATGCTAACTCTATTCAATAACCTTCTGATTTGTAACAGCAAGCCAAACAGAAAACAGGTAGACATTCTCATCAAAAGTGTTTTCTTTTTGTCATGGAAAGTGAAGAATTCAAATGAAGCAGGGATTTATTTTGCATGTCAGTCAATAAGCATTTATTAAATGCTTACAATATGTCAAACACTCAGCTAATTTTAGGGTAACATGGAAAGGCAAACAAACAAACAAAAAAACAGTCCATGCTAATGGGTGAGTATAGTCTAATGGAAGAGACAACCTATAAATATTTAGGGACAAAGAAGATATATATATAGATATATATATAGATATAGATATAGATATAGATACATAGATATATAGATATGTGTGCATATGTTTGTATGTATGTATATATACATATTACATACATATACATATATTATGGGATATATATCCCATATGTATATGTATATATACATGTATTTATACACACACATTTATGTTAATAAAAGTTAGCTGAGAAGAGAAGTCATTGAGGATGAGTGTGTGGGAAAGGCCTTTTGAAGAAGACTGGATTTGAAGAGAGGCTTGAAGGAAGCTAGGGTAGCTAGTAGGTGAATGGAAGAAGGAAAAACATACCAAGTGTGGGGAACTGCTAATTCAAAGGCATAGAGCAGGTCATGGCTGGAGTGTTTGAGGAATTGCAAGTAGATCAGTGTGAATTATAGTTTGCTTAGAAGGGAGTATGATGTAAGATGGCTAGAAAGGTAAATTGGGGTCAAATTATGAAGAGCTTTAAATGTCAGAGAGAAGACTATATTTGATCCTGGGGGTGATAGAAAGCCACTGAGTGGGTTCATTGAGTGGGGTGTGGTAACAAAATGGTCAGAACTGTATGCTATAGAACTATGCTATATCACCTTTGCAAGCTGAGTGGTGACTGATTAGAATGGGGAGAGACTTGAGTCAGTGGGATCAGTTAGCTATTGTCTAGTAGTCTAGTAGTCTAGACAAGAGGTGATGATTTTCTTGAACTAGTATTGTGGCTGTATAAATGGAAAGGAGATATATAAGAAATATTGTAAAGGTAAAAACAAGAAAATTTGGCAATGGATAGGATATGTGGGGTGAGTGAGAGTGAGGAATGAAGGATGACATGGAGACTATAGGCTCAGGTGATTTGGAAGATGTTGGTGCCTTTGATGATAAAAGAGAAATTTGGCAGAGGGAAGGGTTTTTTGGGGAAGGAAAATAGGCTGGAAGTGGGGCCAAGATGGCAGAGTAAGTCAGGAACACAGCTGAGTTCTCCCAAATTCACCTCCAAATGGAAGGAATCAACAAAAGGACAGGGTGGAACAATTTTCCATACCAAGACAACTTAGAAGGTCAACAGGAATTTTCTGTCTCATTTAGGTAAAAGGGAAACACAGTCCAGTGCAGGCAGCATTCAGGCAAGCCCTGATATCCTAGAAGCTGAAGTTAAAATAGAAATTGAAAGAATCTACCAATCACCTCCTGAAAGAGAGCCCATAATGAAAACTTTCAGGAATATTACAGCTAAGTTCCAGAACTCCCAGGTCAAGAAGAAAATACTGCAAACAGCCAAAAGAAAAAATCCAAATATCATGGAAGGTCACACAAGATTTAGCAGCTTCTACTTTAAAGGAATGGATGGCTTAGAATATGGCATTCTGGAAGGCAAAGAAGCTATGATTACAACTAAGAATCACCTATCCAACAAAACAGAATATAACCCTTCAGGGGGAAAAAAGAATATTCAATGAAATAGAGAACTTCTAAGCATTTCTGATGAAAAGTCCAGAGCTGAACAGAAAATTTAATTTTCAAATACAAGACTCAAAAAGCATAAAAAGTTAAACAGGAAAGAGAAAACGTAAAGGATTCAGTAAGTTTAGACTGTTTACATCTCCACATGGGAAGATAACACTTGTAACTCTTAAGAACTTTTTCACTAGTAGGGCAGTTAGAAGGAGTATACATAGACAGAGGGTGTGGATATAAATTGACTTTGATGGAATGACATCCAATTAAAACAAAATTAAGAACTGAGAAAGAAGATTGCACTGGGAAAAGAGAGGAGAGGTAAAATGGAATAAATGGAAAAAGTGGAGGGAAATACAGTGTGATAGAAATCACGTGAACTTTACTCATTGGAATTGGCTCAAAGTGGGAACAACATACACATTTAATTGGATATAGAAATCTGTCTTACTCTATAGGGAAGTAGGACTAGAAGAGGATGGATAAGAGAAGGGGGGAGACTGATAGAAGGGAGGGCAGATTGGAGGAAGGCAGTAGTCAGAAGAACTATAATGAGTTCAGTTTTGGACATGTTGAGTTTAAGAAACCTAGATAAATATGTAGATCTGAGTATCATTTGTATAGAGTTAACAACTGAAGTATATAGTATGGAAGGAGAAGAAAAAAATGCCAAGGACAGTCCATTGGGGTATATCCACAGTTAGTGGGTATGACATGGATGGCAGGAAAGAAGACAGAGAAAGAGCAAATTAGACAGCAGGAGAACCAGGAAAAAGAAATGTCACTAAAACCTAGAGAGGAATATCCAGAAGTATCCAGAATATCTGGAAGGAAAAGGTGATTGACAGTGCCAAAGGCTGTAGAGACTGAGAAAATACCATTAGATCCGACAATTAAGACATCCAGTTTGAAATGTTGGTGATGAGATATCATAGGTCAGGAAAGAGAATAGGTCTGTATAAATAGATCTGAGCATTGTCTGCCTAGAAATGACGAGTGAATTCATAGGAGTTTGATGAGATCAGCAAGGGAGATGGTCTGTCAGTCAATAAACATTTATTAGTGTGCTAACTCTGAGAATTAAAAAAAAAAAGATGGTCTTTGCCCACTTAGAGAACAAAAGCTGATTGGATCTTGTTTCAGGATGAGATTTCCCAATGATAAGGTTTCTGCCAGCATGATGGAGAAGTCCAAAGAAGACCCAAAAGAGTACAGCTGAATAGGAATGGAGAGGAATGATAGGGATAGGATATGGAGGGAGAAGAAAATATAAACTAGGACAGCCTCTTGGTGGACACTCATAATGGGTATAACAGATGAAAGATCAGTAAAGAAGACTGTGAAGGGACAGTTTGGCAGATAGGAGAATTAGTAGAGAAAAATGTCACTAAAACTTAGAAAGAGGTATTCAGAAGTATCTCAAGTCTGGAAGGAAAAGGTGATTGACAGTATCAAAGTTTGTAGAGAGTTTAAGGAGGATAAGGATTGAGCAAAGACCATGAAGCTTGACAATTAAGAGATAGTTGGTAACTTTGGAGTAAGCAGTTTTATGCATTCATGGGGTTACAAAACAGACTTCAAAGGGTTTGAGAGAATAGGAAATGGAGGAATCAATTGTAGATAGCTTTCTCAAAGAGTTTATATAAGGAGTGAGTGTATTTATGTGTATATCTATCTAAAATAGAAGAAGGAAGAGGGAGAAGAATAGGGGGAGAGGGAGAGAGAGAGAGAAAGCAAGGATGGTTGTGAGTTATTTTTTAATGTATATATATTTATATATGTATGTATATATTTAATATATAACCTCAAGTGAGGTTATTTTTTAACTCAATTCTATTTTATTTTTAATTCTGAATTCTCACCCTTCTACCTCCTCCCCCCATTAAGAAAGTGGGAAAAACAAAATCTTAGTAACAAACATGTATAGTCAGGTATAACATTTTTCCCATGTTAGTCGTATGGAAAAAAAGCTTCAATGTGTACACTGAGTCCTTCACTTCTCTATGTGGAAGTGGATAGCATATTTCATCATGAGTCCTCTGGAACTATGGTCATGCCATTGTGTTTATCATAAGTCCTAAGTCTTTCAAAGTGATTTGTCTTTACAGCTTTTTTGTTATTGCAAGTCGTCTTGTCCTGATTCTGCTCACTTCACATTGCATCAGTTCATATAAGTCTTCCCAAATTTTTCTAAAACCATTTCATTTCTCATTTCTTTTGCACAATAACCTTCTCTCATACAAATACCATAACATGTTTAGCCATTCCTCAATTGATGGACATCACCTCATTTTCCCATTTTTTTTTTTGCTACCATAAAAGTGTTATTATTCTATCTTATCATACAGGAAAGAAGGCAGGGAATGGGGATAATAAGAGGATGAGGGAGGGAGCTGATAGAAGGGAGCGAAGTTTGGGGGGGATAAAAGTAAGAAGCAAAAAACTTTTGAGAATGGACTAGGTAAAATGAGAAAGAGAGAAAGAGAGAGAGAGAGAGAGAGAGAGAGAGAGAGAGAGAGAGAGAGAGAGAGAAGGATAAACAGGGAAAAATAGGATAGAGGGAAATATATAGTTGGTAATCAATGTGAAAAAAAAATCAGTATAGTGAATTTCTCTGATAAAGGCTTCATTTTTTCAAACATAGAAAACTGAGTTAAATTTGTAGAAATAAGAGCCATTCCTCAGTGGGTAGATGATCAAAGGATATGAATAGGCAGTTTTCAGACAAAGTAATCAAAGCTAACTATAGTCACATAAAAATTCTTTAAATCACTGTTGATGAGAAAAAGGCAAATTAAAACAACTCTGAGCTACTACTACACACCTGTCAGATTGGCTAATATGACAGAAAAGGAAAATGACAAATGTTGGAGGGGATGTGGGGAAATTAAAACATTAATGTACTATTGGTGAAGTTGTATACTGATTCAACCCTTCTGGAGAGCAATTTGGAACTATGCCCAAAGGGCTGTAAAACCACGAATGCCCTTTAACCAAGCAATACAATATTACTACTAGGTCTGTATCAAACAAAAAGGAAGAGGACTCATGTGTACAAAAATATTTATAGCAGCTCTTTTAGTGGTGGCAAAGAATTGGAAATTGAGGGGATGTTCATCAATTGGGAAATGGCTGAACAAGTGGTTGTATACAATTGTGATGGAATACCGCTGTGCTTTAAGAAATGATGAGCAGGGTGCTTTCAGAAAATGTGAAGTGAACAGAACCAGGAGAACTTTGTATATACAGTAATAACAGCTATTCTCAGCAGTACTATGGTCAAAGACAATTCTGCCGGACTTAGGATGAAAGGTGTTGCCCATCTCCAGAGAAAGAGCTGATAGAGCCTGAATGCAGATCAAAGATACTTTTCTTTACTTCATTTTTCTTGTTTTTTTTTTGTCTGTGAGTCCCCCCCTCCCATGATGACTTATGTGGAAATGTGTTTTGCATGACTACATACGTGTAACCTATGTCAAATTGCTTGCCTTCTCCGTGAGGGGTGAGGGGAAGGAGGGAGAGAAGTTGGAACTCAAATTTGAAAAAGAAATGTTAAAATTGTTTTTACATGTTATTGAGAAAGCTAAAATATTAAATAAAATTTAAAAAATAAAGCAATAACAAAAAGTGTTGTTGTTAATATTTTTGTACACATTATAAATCATTGTGTATATTTTTGTCCTTTTCCTTTTTCTTTAATTTCTTTTGGGTAATGACCTAGTGCTAGATGGGTATGCACAGTTTATTAGCTTTTTGGATATAGTTCCAAACTGATTTCCAGAATGGCTGGAGTAATTCACAGCTCTTCCAATACATAGCACATTATCATACCTGTTTTTCCACAGTCCTTCCAGCATTTGTTTTTTTCCTTTGTTGAATATGCCAATTGACGGGTTTGAGGTGATAAAGTGATGATATTTTTAAGTAGGAGAGAGATATGCAAGAAGACAAGAAAGTAAGAAAATAATTGATAGGGATAGATTAAAGATTAGTGAGAGAATGGGAATGATAGAAAGGGCAATTTGCTAGAGGAGCTGGAAGGGGATGGAATCAAGAACACATGTAGATAATAATAATAATAATAATAACTAACATTTATACAGTACTTACAATGTGCCAAGCACTGTGCTGGGTTACCTCTGCAAGGACTCCATCTGAGTCTAGAGCAAAGGAAGAGAGAGTGGAGGGAGATGCCTGAATTATGTGAGACAAGAGCTAGGGGTAAAGGAAGGCCTCTATGTAAATTTTTTCTTTAATATAGATATCATGGCTAGTATTTATATAGTAGTTTAAGATTTGCAATACATTTTACATATGTTATCATTTGATATTCCCAACAACCCAGTGAAGTAGGTGCTAATTTCTTCAGTGAAATATGAAGCAAGATCATTGAACTGAGAGGGTGGGGGGAAGGGTTGCCATGAAAGGACTGTGTAGAGATGAAAAGGATTGCAATAGCCAATGTAGAGTGGCATAGTATAGTGGCAACCACACTGGCATACCCAGGACGGCTGCTAGCCCAGGTTCTTAGCTCTGCTTTACTAGGAAAGATAGTACAAGGGGTCAACAGTCTTTTTAAATTACATTCACTAGTTCAGGGGAAAAGTCAGCAACTTGAACTTCAGAGAAAATACAAGCAGAGAAGCAAAGACCATCATACAGGTCTCTAAGTGCCTGAATCAACTATACACTTTGCATATATTCCTGGATGGAGAGAACCTTTACATCTGAGCAGTCAGGGAGCTCTGAACGCTGCTCAGAATCTCAACCAAAGAATCACAAGATCCTTCTCATAAGTGAGTCCCCAAAGCAACACTTCTCAGAGCCAGAAGGCATCAGAACCCTCTTCCCTCAGTGCCTAATTAGAAATTAGCAAAAGGTGGGGAAACCTTCCTACAAGCAAGCCTCCCTTATTAAGCAAGCTTCCCTGAAGGCTTCACCTTAATAGGTGAGGAAGATCTTAAATCCCATTAACATTACAAATAGTGAAGCAAAGAAGGAATAGGGTGGTTGCCTTGCTGCAGAGGGCCTAATGCTTCATTTTAATAGCTTAAAACAGTACCAAGACAAGAAACAGACCAAAATATGTCAACAAAGAGCTGTAAGAAATGATGAAAAAAAGAAAAAAAGTGGTCAGCTAATTATGTATTGTAACAATGAGGAAAATAGATTGTCAGTCCATGCATTGTATTGGTACCTATGAAACTTCAAGAGACCTAGAGTATGACTGAAGGGTCACTTGAGAAGGAATTTTGAAGGGACATGGGTAACAATCACACAGGTTGAAATGGCCTGGTTAGATTGTAATCTGCATGACTGGATACAGTACTCATATCTGTAAGGTCAAAGGATTCTCAGGGGTAAAAATTGAGTGTGCGTGTGTGTGTGTGTGTGTGTGTGTGTGTGTGTGTGTGTGTGTGTGTGTAGAAGAGAAATTGTTATTTGATCTCTAATAAGTTTCTCACCTTAAATAGCTTCATGGCAACCAATTTCTGGTTAGGTGGAACATAATTCAACAAATGGGTATTAAATACCTCTATGCACAAGGCTCTGGGCTGGGCATTATGAATAAAAAGGCAAAAACAAGACATTCTCTGCCCTCAAAAATCTTGTGATCTATTGGGATGTCTCCTGATAATAAAAGCTTGTTATATATACTCCATCTCTCAGTTCTTAGAATTTCCTCTGGTTGTCCCCATGAGTGTCAAATGCTCTCTTAGCTCATCTCTACCTATTGGCTTCCCTTTGTTGTTCAGTCATTTTCAGTCATTTCTGATCATTTGTGACCCTATTTGAGGTTTTCATGCAAAGATATTGGAGTGCTTTGCCATTTCCTTCTCTAGCCTATTTTACATATGAGGCAAACAGGGGACTTGCCCAGGGTCACACAGCTAGTGTCTGAGGCCAGATTTGAACTCAGGTCCTCCTGACTCCATTTAGATGACACATTGGACTCCCTAGCTCATTTCCTACATGAAATCTTTGCCAATTCCTTTTAATTCTAGTGTATTCTTTCTGTTGAGTATTTCCACTAATCCTTTATTAAGAAAAAAAAACCTTTTATTATTTATTTTTAACATTAATTTTAAAATTTGCATTCCAAATTCTATCTCTTCCTTCAGCCCCGCACTGGGAAGGCAAGCAATATGACATCGCTTATACATGTGAAATCATGTAAAGCATATTTCCATATTAACCATGTTGCAGAAAAGCAAGAAAAATAAAGAAAATGAGAAAATTATCTTCCAATTTGCACTCAGAGTTCATCAATTCTCCCTCCAAAAGGAGACAGCATTTTTTATCAGGAATCTTTTGGAATTGTCTTTGATCATGATATTGATCAAAGTAGCTAGGTCTTTTAGAGTTAATCATCATTACAATATGGCTGTTACTGTGTAGAACGATCTCATGATAATGTTAATTTCTCTATGCATCAGTTCATATACATCTTCTTATATTTTTCTGAAGCCATCCCTCTTATCATTTCTTATAACACATATATAAAATTGTATACCACAATTTGTTCAACCATTCCCCAACTGATGGGCATGCTCTCAATTTCCAAGCCTTTGCTACCACAAAAAGAGCCGCTATGAATATTTCTGTATAAATAGGTCCTTTCCCTTTTTCTTTGATCTGGAAAACAGACCTAGTAATGATATTGTTGAGTCAAAAACTGTGAACAGTTCTAAGGCCCTTTGGGCATAGTTCCAAATTGTTCTCAAGAATGGTTAGACCAGTTCACAACTTCACCAACAGTTCATTAGTGTACCTATTTTCCCACATCCTTTTCAGCATTTTTCATTTCTGAAAGATGTGAGGTGAAGGGGTGTCTAGGTGGCACAGTGAATAAGGCACTGGCCCTAAAGTTAGGAGGACCTGAGTTCAAATGTGACCTCAGACACTTAACACTTACTAGCTGTCTGACCTTGGGCAAGTCACTTAACTCCAATTGCCCTGCCCTCCCCTCCTCCAAAAAAAGAAAAGCAAAAAAAAAAAAGTTGTGAGGTGGCACCTCAGAGTTATTTAATCTGTACTTCTTTAATCAGTAGTTATTTAGAGCATTCCTTTTTTTTAAACTGTCTGTTAATATCCTTTGACCATTTATCAATTGGAGAATGAGTCTTATTTTTTATAAACTTGATTCAGCTCACTATGTATTTAAGAAATGAAGCCTTTATGAGAGAAACTTGCTATACTTCTTTTTGTTTTCTTCATAAACTTTTGTATCTCCTTTTCCATTTGACCTATTTACTTTTTAAAGAGTTCTTTTCATCATGGAATTTTTGTTGTAGATATTTTTTTTTTTTGCTTTTTGGAGGGCAATTAGGGTTAAGTGACTTGCCCAAGGTCACATGGCTAGTACGTGTTAAGTGTCTGAGACTGGATTTGAACTCAGGTCCTTCTGACTCCAGAGCTGGGTGCTCTATTCCCTGTGCCACCTAGGTACCCCTTTAGATTCTTTACCATTAGTCCAATTCTGTTTTTTAAGGTGTTATTTTCTTCAGCATATTCTTTTTTGGTGCCTCTTTTACCAAGATGTTAATTCCCTTTTCATAATTTTCTTGCATCACTCATTTCTTTTCCCATTTTCCTCTACCATTCATCTTTTGCATTAATTCTTCCAGGGATTCTTGTTGGGCTTGTGTCCAATTAGCATTTTTCCTTTGAGGCTTTGCTTGCAGCTGTTTTCAAGTTGTTGTCTTCTTCTGAATTTGTATCTTAGCCTTCCCTGCGACCATAGTAGCTTTTTATGGTCCAATTCTTTTTGTTGTTGTTTTTTGCTCATTTTCCCACCCTATTTCTTGATTTTGATCTTTATGTTAAAGTTGAATTCTGTTCACCTGGGGGTGGGAGGCACTGTCCCAAGCTTCAGGCTTTTTACCCTTCTGTTTTCAGAACTAGTTCTGGAAATCTGAAAGTTTTTGGCACTTCCAGAATAATGTGATTAGAGTGAGATGTGGTCACTGCTCTTCTATTCTACACTCTGGTCTTTCCCTAGGAAAGGCCCTTGCTCCTCTGTGGTCACAAGAGCGAGTGCTCCTCTCTGTCTTGGAACTGCAACCCAGAACTCTGTATGTGTAATATAACAGGCTCCCATATCCAATGTCAGATCAGGGCCCGCTATAATCTTTTTCTGACCATTTGTCTAAACATCTTAGCGCCTCTAGGCTGAGAGCTCCCAATGCCACTGCTGCCGCCACTGATACTGCAGCCTCCAAGACCCATAGCTGGTGTTGTTACTGCTGCCCTCCAGGCCAATGTCCATTTCAATGACAAAGACCATTCCTATAGACCTCCTAAGTTGTCTTGGGCTGAAAAAATGTCTCACCCTAACCTTTTATCCCCCTACTCTGCTGCTCCAGAATTCAGTTTGAGACATTATTTTAAAGTTGTTTAGGGGGGGAATTGTTTAATTGTTTAATTTAATTATTTAATTATTTAATTTTAAATTTAATGAAGTTGTTTAGGGAGAGCTCAGTTGGGTCACTGCCTCTACTGCCACCCCATTCCCCCTCTTCATCTTGGCTCTCCTTCCCCCCCCTTCCCCCCCCCCTTTGTCCTTTATACACTTATACAGGTTTGTTATCTCCTTCATTAGACTGTATTCGCCTTGAGGGCAGGAACTGGCTTTTGTCTCTTTTTGTATCTCCAGGTCTTAGCACAGTGCCTGGCACGTAGGAGATGATTAATAAATGTTTATTGACTATTGACTATTTCTGGTGCTTTTAGGGGTAGGAATGATGCTGCATCTCTAGTTTTGTTGAGTCTGTTGCTGGTCCTTGGAGGAAATGTGTGAATCTGTTTCTATAAGACCCTGGGTCCCATTTCTGCCTTTTTAAAAAATGAACACTTTTTTCCCTAACAGATTTTCACTTCACCTTTAATACAAATTTGTTGACTGTTTCATACAGTGTCAGTTGGGTTGGCCTACTCACACACATTTGTGCTGCCAGAAACTCTGCCTGCTGTTGCTTTTTAACATTTTGCAGTCTCTGTCTGCCCCAGGGGAGTGCTTCAAAACATGTGCAGGATGAGAAAAAACACAGATGAGCCTCCAAGATTTTACAGCTTACGGTGGTTCTGGAACACAGGGAATAGTCTTGCAATTAAGCATGTCTCCTGGGGCATGTGACTCTGAGTGAGTGTGTGAGAGTGTGTGTGTGTGTGTGTGTGTGTGTGTGTGTGTGTGTGCACGCATGCACTCATGGGGAGGGATAGGTATAGATGAAAGGATGGATGGACACCACACCACTATTACAATATTTCTGGTCAACACCTATATGCCCCCTCAAGGATGATAGGTAGCATTGTTTAGGTTGATCTGTTATTCTTTGCTCAGCGTCTTGAAAAGGCTTTTGCTGGTACATCAGTTAATTTTTTTTTTTTTTGCTTTTTGGAAGGCAATTAGGGTTAAGTAACTTGCCCAACATCACACGGCTAGTTTTGTGTTAAGTGTCTGAGGTTGAATTTGAAGGCAGGTCCTCCTGACTCCAGGGCCAGTGCTCTATTCACTGAGCCACCTAGCTGCCCCAGTCCATCAGTTTATAGAAAGAATATTGGCAGGGGCCTAAAAGGAGGAATAAGAGGTAAATGGGTGAAGGAAAGCCAGGCAGAGGAAAGCAAGGTGAACTAAATACATGAGGAATGGAGAAACCATTTATACAATGAAGCCATAGATGAAAATTGGAATACAGAAGTCCAAAAGAGGAATGTGCTGCAGGGGAAATTGTTAGAAATGAGGAACAGGGTTCAAATCTTGGCTCTGTCAATGACTGTCCACGTGATCATAGGCACTTTGAGTTTCAGTGCCCCCATCTATAAGCTGAGGGGGTTGGACCAGATGACCTCTAAGGTCCTTTAGTTTTACTATCCAAGAGAAAATGGGAGAATGTAGAACATGAAAGGGAAGGTTTGGTAATGAAAGATAATTAACAGAGATGGGAGAGATAATTAGCCTGTGGTGGTGGTAGAGAATGTGAGAAAGCAATAGATATTAATCTTTTATACTGGAAGATGACATTAATGGTTTTCAAGGTCCAGTACTGTAATCCACGTCCAAGGAACACTCCCAAGGTGTTAACTCATGCTGCTGATGAATGGAGGCAATCAAATGGATAAAAAGCCAGTAGGAAAGTTTCTGTGTAGGTGGGAGGATGAGGAGGTAAAGAAAAAAGTCAATCCAAATTTGTATTATCAGGACAGAAGTAACAGGTGGGATGTCATGGGGCTAGAGGAGTGATTTTGGCCAGAGTTGGCCTAAAGCAGGGTTTTAGCATTAAAGGGATTAATTATAGAATGATTGACTTTCACAGCTGAAACTTTGGCACAATGAAAAGTTACTTGAATATAAAGTCAGTAGATTAAATTCTGGAACTACTGTGTTATCTTTGGTAAGTTGCTTTATTTCTCTGGGCCTAATGGGGGGGAAATAGGAAACTAAAATGAGGGGGATGGACAAGATGGCTTCTAGGGGAACTTTTGGTTCTAAATCTATGAATCCTAGTAGTACAAATCCTTCATTTTTCAAATGAGAGAAATGAGGCCCAGAAAGGTGACCTTACTTGCCCAAAGACACTTTTGTCTTTGAGCAGCACTCGTTATTTGATTTCTATTGAGATTTGGAGAGGTGAGATTTTTGTCAAACATGACCGACCAGACCAGAAAGGAGACACAAGTTAATTTTTCTGAACAATAAATTCACATGCTACCCAGGCCAAACTGGAAGCCTGATGAAGAAGACACAAGAGATACATGTTGCTAAGGGGGAGGAAGATCAAACCTTTCACTAGCTGAGCAGAGGATAAAGTGAGGAATTTTCTGAAGGAGGTGATAATGTTTCTGAGCCTTTCAGAAGCTGAGCCAGTGAAAATGGAATGATTACAGTTGATTTAAGGGGTAAAGGTTAAAAGGCAAAGGGCACCAAGTGATGTTGAAAAGGCTCCTGTGAGTAGCTCTTTTGTTCATGGACAAGATGATGTTGCTGATGGGTTCAAGAGAAGTGGGAGGGTGAGGGAAATGTGGGCGGGATGATGGATTACAGATGGACCTATGAAGAATGGGGCAGAGCAGCATGAAACCATTTGTTTGGGCTTTATAGATTTTCTCATAAAAACGTCAAAGTTTTTCACACTGTTTTGAAAATGTCATCAAATGCAAAGCCTTTCTCCTTGTACCAGTGACAAAAGGCAGCATTTCCAATGGTAAATTCCAGCCTAAGATGCAATAACAAACCTTGACAAGTTTGTCTCCAAGCCATGCTAGGGGTCAGGTTTGGTCCACGACCTTGAAGGACCACCTTGGACCTTCCCACAGTGATCTGAACTCCTAGGGGAGACCAGAATTCTCTTAGTCTTCTTAAAGATTTTGGTGGGGGGGTGGGTGACCTAGGACTAATTTTAACCCTTCTCCCCAACTATGACTAGTGAAACTGTTCACAAGAATAGTGAAGAACATGAATCTCAGCCAGCTTGCAGCTGCACTAAGCACCTCAGACTTGGAAAGTAACAGAGCCAAACGAGGGTGAGCTTGCTATACCTGACTTTGCATTGGTCACCAGAATGAAGGAGATGGTAGAAGAGTTCCTGATGTGTGAGTGGGACAGGGGCAGCTATGTGGATAGGCCCTTCTTTTCATCATATACATCATGCCTATGTAGAAAGAAAATGGAATGAGGGTGATTATGGTTGGTATCTTTGTTCCTTCTGTCCTATCTATAACTCCTTCACTTATGGCTTCTCTAGATAATGGATTCACATAATCTTGGAATTAGAAGACACCTCAGAGGCCAAACCAGACCTTTTCCTCATTCACTCTACATTCCAACTTGGACTATTTGCTCTACCTTCAACAGGACATTCACATACTTATTTATTCATTCATCCATCCATTCACTCATTTATTTATTTAGTCTATTTATCTATCTATATGAATGAATGAAAAAACACTTATTAAGTTTTTACTATGTGCAAAGCATTGTGCTAAAATCTGGAAATACAAGCGGAAAAGTGAGCTAGATAATTCCTGCCCTGAGTGATTAGAGGCAGACTAAGTAGGCACAGTAGATAGAGTGATGTGACCAGAGTCAGGAAAACCTGAGTTCAAAAATAGCCCCAGATATTTACTAGCAGAGTGATCTTGGGTTGGAATTTAGGAGACCCAAGTTCTAGTTCTGACTTTGCCACTAGCTAGTTATGTGGTCTTGGGCAAATCATTGTATCCCATGTCAGGTTTAGATTTCAGTTCTTTAATCCAGGGAGGCAAGTTCTTTTCTTCCCTAATTATTGTTAAAATTGGAATGTCAACAAGAAAAATTAAGTAGAACATAAGTTCCTTGAGGGCAGGGAGAGTCTTACTTCTGTATCTGAAGCCCTTGCACTTAGTGCTGGGTCAGCAAATACAAAGCACTTCACAAATCTTAATAAATGCTTTCTGGTTGATTTTAAGGTCCTCATGGGATTGTCTTTTCTTTTCTTGAAGTGTTTAAAAATAGAACAGATTCTCACTTAACTTTGTGGAACTAGGTTGGGCCCGGGGGTGAGGGCTGGAATTGACTGTGTATATATGAGTTGTTTAGAAGGAAGAATTGGAAAGTGAAGGGAATACGCATTTATGCAACACCATGTGTAGGGTACTGTGCTAAGCTTTAGAAGTATCTCATTTGATCCTCACAACATTATTATCCCCATTTTACAGTTGAGGAAACTGAGGCAAACAGATTAAGTGATTTGCCCAGGGTCATACAGCTAATACGTTTTTGAGACTGGATTTGAACTCAAGTTTTCCTGACTGTAGGCCCAGTACTTTATTGTAGTAGGTCATATTGTTTGCAAGACAAGAGTACATACTATATAAATCAAGTCCTTTTTGGTCCAATGATTCTTCCTTTCATTCAAAGACAAAGCATGACTGATGTCTAGAAGGAAGGCAATATACTAGTGATGTTTTGGGAAGGATTTAATAGCATCTAGAAATAATACTTGTCATAAAATTTTGCATGCATGCATGCATGAATGAAAAAGGTATTTAGTAAGTACTTATCCTATGCAGAGAATGACTGAAAAATATTATAAGTAACTCCCCACCTAGACATCTACCCCTCTAGGACAGAGTTATTAGCCTTGAGTCTGTGAGGTTTTTGGGTTTTTTATGTTTTGATAGCTACTTTTCAATATAATCACTTTTCTTTTTAATCCAGTGTCTCATACTCTTTGTTTCAATAATTAGCTTGTTTTAAGCCTAGGGGACATCATAATATCTCCTAAGGTCCACCTGGTTTCTTTCTTTTCAGCTTTTGTAAATTTATTTTAGATGAAATGTTCTGAAGTCAATGACATCTTCTGAGCCCCCAGTAAAGAAAAATTTCTAACACCTACCTAGAAGTTGTATTAGGTGCCTTACCCTAAAAGTGCACATACATACATGCATGCATATATATGTATATATATGTGTGTGTATAGATGGATAGATGGATAGATGGATAGTAGCTAGATAAACTCCTGGCTTATTTGTAGTTGAAGCAAAATTTAATTTACTGGAGACATTTGGGCAAAGAATCAGCAGATTGTATTTTAGTCTTTGTGAATAGGTAGGCACCAGCAGGGGAAGGTGGGGAAAGAGGTGATCCTTTCCTGGGAATTCCGTCAGCCTGGGTCCCCTTCTCCATCACCCACACAAGACCAGTGACTCTCCTCAATATTTCCCTTTCTCTGACAACAATTCAGTGGTCTCTCTATCCTTGCTCCAACCTCTCCAAATAGATGCTCAGGATTTCTTCTTCCCTGATTCTGAGATAACTTCTACCTTTTTATCTAAAGTGCTTAATGTTTGACCCACTCTCCCACATAATGACTTTAATTGATTATAGGACTTGTATTTAATTTTGATTATTTAATTCAATCAGGTGTTTACACCTAGTCAGGTACTGGAGCCAAATGGAGTGGTTTTAATACTATTCTTAATATGAATTTAAGAATATGATTCTGAAAAGGGATCCAGAGACTTTACCAGACCGTCAAAGGGACTATGACATTAAAAAACAAAAAACAAAAACTTAAGAACTTTTCTGCTCTCGAGTGTAGTCATGAGAGAAAAAAAGGTAAATGACAGTCTACTAATCAGAGACGTTAAATTTCTAACATTTTTAACACGTGACCGTGAACTAGCTAATTTCTTTGACTCTAAATTTTTCATCTACAAAAGGGGTTATGCGTGTCATTCATTTCACTGTTAGGCAACTGGAAAAGACAGTATAATTGACCTCAGTGTAGAGCCTTCTGAGCACTTTTGTTCTATTTCATAAGAAGATTGTGAAGCATAATGGATATATTTGAGTGGAGTCTAAGTGAAGGCACTACCTGCCAGTGTTGGACATAGAAAGAACATTGGTTTGGCATTTGGGCGACTTGGGCTCCAATCTGTTAGTAGTAATAATCAATATTTTTAAAAGAACATTTTTATTGATGTAATTTTTTTTATATTTCCAGAATTTCTCTTAGTATCCCTTTTCTACCCCCTCCCGAAGAATCGTATAATATAATAAATAATGGTTTTGGAAGCCCCTTTTTAAGAAAAAAGAAAAAGAGGAAGAAGAAGAGGGGAAAAAATCAGTAAAATCAATCAATACATAGAAAATAAAATAAAAATATGTGTGCTCTTCTACAGCCTTTGGTCTTTCACTTTTTTTTGGAGGGGGGAAGGCAGGGCAATTGGGGTTAAATGACTTGCCCAAGGTCACACAGCTAGTAAGTATTAAGTATATGAGGTCAAATTTGAAGTTGGATCCTCCTCACTCCAGGGCCAGTGCTCTATTCACTATACCACATAGCCCCAAGATCTTTCACTTTTACAAAGGAGTAGAGTGAAGATATTTTCATCTCTCTCCTTTGGGGCTGTGCTCGTCTTTTTTTTTTTAATCTTTAGGATTTTATTTTCCCAATTACATGTAAATACAATTTTTAACATTCATTTAAAAAAAGTTTTGATTTCCAAATTTTCTCCTTCCCATCCTCTCCTTCTTCCCTATAACAGTAAGCAATTTAATATAGTTTATATATATGCAATCATGTAAAATATATTTCCATATTTGTTGTTATGAGAGAAGAAATAGATCAAAAGGAAAAAAAGACCCTTACAAAAAGAAAGTGAAAAATAGTATAATTGGATCTGCATTCAGAGTCCATCAGTTTTTTCTCTGAATGCGGATAACATTTTCCATCATAAGTCCTCTGTACTTGTCTTGGATCACTGCATTGCTGAGAAGTGCTAAGTTGTTCATAGTTGATCAGCCCACAGTGTAGTTGTTACTACGTACAATATTCCGGTTCTGCTCACTTCACTTTGCATTTGTTCAAGTAAGTCTTTCCAGGTTTTTCTGATATCCACCTTCTCATCATTTCTTAAAGCACAGTAGTATTCCATTACATTCATATACCACAACTTCTTCAGCCACTCCCCAATTGATGGGCATCTCCTCCATTTCCAATTCTTCGCCACCACAAAAAGCACTGCTATAAATATTTTTGTATATGCAGTTTCTTTTCCCTTTTTTTAATGGTATCTTTGGGATACAAACCTAGTAGTGATATTGCTGGATCAAAGGGTATGCACAGTTTGATTGCACTTTGGGATAGTTCCAAACTGCCCTTCAGAATGTTTGGATCAGATGACAATCCCACCAACAGTTATGCTTGTTTTACACACACATACACACACATATACACATACATGTATACATTTGATTTTTGTTGTGGTTATTCTTTCCATTTACATGTTTGTAGTCATTGTCTATGTAGCAAGCTGTAGTAGTAGAACCCACGTGTTTAGAGAGGGCAGCATGTTGCCAGGGTTTGTCCTTGTATGTGACTCTAAGAGAGGCAGAATAGACATCTCTAGCCCCTTCTGCCTTCCACCTTTCTCCAAGGGCAACTTTCTTTTTTTGCCACTCTGCTGACCTCAGAGAGAGGGGGGACTGGACTAAAAGTATATCTATTTGCTCCCTTAAAAATAAGGTAATATGATCAGATTTCATCTAACTTCTGATCACTTTGACATTTTTGAAGGGAAGGAGAAGTCCAAATTCTATAGCAAAGGCTTGACCCCTTTTCAACCAAATGCCAGTTCTACAACAAGTGCACATAGCAAATAGCAGAACAAAACAAAAGAAAAAAAACAAACAAAAAAAACCCCAACTAAGCAAAACAAACAAACAGACAAAAAACAACCAAGCAAAAACCCAACAAAAACATTTATCTAAAACATAGCAAAACAGAAATCAGAAAAGGTCTGCCTAGGAGAATACATACCAGACAATGCAGAGTGAAGAAGCTCTTCCACGGAAGAAGGTGAGGTAGGTAACTCCACTCAACCAAAAGATGTTGTCCTGGATCTCACCTAAGGGGAAACTCCTTGGAGTCTCTAGAGTGGCAATCTGGGAACAGGGACATGATGGGATTGCCCGCGCCTCTCATGTCTTCCTAGAGAGTCTTTTCTTTCACCAATTTGAAGTGGAGTTGGTCTTTTCCATCTTTTCTCTAAAAGCCAGAAGCTGGGATTATTGATAGGAAGTGGAAGAGTTAGGATTTCACCTGGATCTAGCCCTTTTTATACTATGCTGAGGCAGATGTCAGCACAGTCAGCACAGACTGCCCGACCTGGAATAAGGAAGACTTGAGTTCAAATCTAGCCTCAGATACTTAATAATTGTGTAATCCTGGGCAAGTCACTGTCAGCTGTTCGCCTCAGTCTTCTCATCTGTAAAATAGCAGTAACAATGGAACCTACATCCTCAGGGTTATTGTAAAGATAAGGTATATTTGTAAAAGTGCTTAACACATAGCAGCTGCCATATAAATACTTATTCCCTTTTCTTTTCTGTTTCATTCCTTACAGATACTCTTTGTATCTGCTTCTTAGTGGGAGAAATGGCATTTGCTGGCACATAGATGTGAAGGGCTACTGAGCTCTGCAGAGAAACAACTTTGTAGAAATCCCGGGCAGGAGTGAGTGCCTGGTCGAGGCCCAGTGCCTTTGTGTTAGGCAAACACTGTGGGTGGCTATGGGATTGACTTAACAGGCAGAGACTGAAATGGAAGGGTGGGTCCATGAAAAAAAAATGTGTTGCTTAGCTGGTAGCTGAGGCAGATTTGCTATTACCAGAATATGCTGGGAAGAGAGCCAGGCCTTGAGGCTGAGGGAAGACAGAAGGGTGGGTTTGGAGTGACCAGCAGGAAACAGCAACACAAACAGGAAGCATGGTCACTGGTGACAGGATGGGAGTCTGACACTGCCGGGAGCCTCAGCCCAGGGATGGCAAAGGAAGGTCCTGGGCTGAGCTGGAGGGGGGAGAATAGAAATTAAACGAAGGTAGGTCTAGAGACAGGAACTGAGGACTGTCCCTGCTTTCAAGACCATGGCAAAAGAAAGCACAGCCCTGAGACCTGTGACAGAAAGAGGGGTTTCCATCAGTTATCTGGATTTTGAAATGGAATTGACACTTCCCTCTATATGCTAGTTAAATATTTCCTTATTTTTATTCCCACAATGGAGAGCAGCTTATTTCCCAGACTCCTTTCTTCTCTGGGCTTCGATGTTCCTATGTACAATTAAGAGAATACCTAGTTCCCATCCTCCCCTCCCCCCACCATGCTGGTGAATATTTTGATGACTTAGTACAAAGGTAGTTCCTTTTTACTTAGAAATGGAATATCTTGGGGTGGCTAGGTGATGCTGTGAATAGAACACTGGCCCTGGAATCAGGAGGATCTGAGTTTAAACCCAGCCTCAGACACTTAACATGTACTAGCCATGTGACCTTGGGCAAGTCACTTATATATATAGTCACATATATATATTTATACACACATATATAAATAAAAGAAATGGAATATCTTAGTGAATGACAGCATGTGGCCACAGAATGCTAATGCTAAAAGCTACCTTAGACTCTAAGTCTAAGGCTTAGAGAAAATGGGGTGATGGACCTAATCATAAGAAATATTTTTATAGCATTTTAAGGTGTATAAAGATATATATGCAAATATATGTGTGCATATATATATATATATACCTATACATTCATATTATATATATACACATATTATATATACATGTAGTATGTATACACACATACACACACATACACACACACACACACACACACACACACACACACACACACACATGATCTTCACAACAGCTCTGGGAAGTAATATTATTATTCCCATATGGGGGATGAGAAAACTGAGGCTGCCAAAACTGTTGCTTCTCTTAGGTGATGTAGTTATTAAGTGCATGAAATAGGAATGGAATTCCAAGTCCCATGCTTTATCCCCCTGGCCCCCTCACAGCTGGGAGAGGCCTCAAAGGCCATATTGTAGAGGTGATAGGACTTGCTCTAGATCAAACAGGCTAGTAAATGGTAGATTCAGGACTCCAATCCAGGTCTTTTCCACTCCAAGTTCAATATTTTTTCCATTAATAATATGTGATTATCAAACAAGCACATATAACAAAACCGCTTTCATCTCAAACTCTGTTATTAAAAAAAAGTGATGTGTAGATTGATTCCTGGGATGGAGTATTAAGTGCTCCAAACAGTTCTCTCCTCTAATCGTCCTCTCAGCTTCCCCCGTCTGTCCCCAAATTGATAGGTTCTCTTGAAGTCATTGAACAGTCATGTTGCAATCAGCATTCTCATAACTTGCATATATAGATGCCAATATGTCAGAAAGGCAGGAGCAAAGGGACCACAAGGCAGTTTTATTTAATATTATGACAAGCTTTAATACCCAAGAACTATGTGGCAGCCACAGAGAAAATCCTTTCCACCAGGGCCTGCCTCTGCCCTCCAGTGCCACTGTGATGCCCAGCTTAAAAAGAAGACTGCTAACAAAAAGGTTATTCAGAGGGTTTCTTGAATAAACCCAAAGGTAACAAGTTTTGACTGAGCAGATGTCATGAGACCCAGCTACATGTTGGAAAACTGCCGAGATATTTAAAACTAGCGCTTTCTTATTAACCTAAGCACAATGCTAAAAAGTCCTTTAAAATAAAACTTCCCAGATGCCACCTGCATCTGACATGGTAATAGGATGAATGCCAGTAAGTCCGCTGATACTGAAAATGCTCTTAAGAACGAGCCCTGACTGATTGTTCTGGCCCAAACAAATAAAAAACGAATTTATGTATTCCTGCAGCTGCATCTGCAGCCGAAGCCAGCCAGAGCAGGATTCGGGACCAATTCACAGTTCACTAGTGCTGCCTCATTCTTTGCAGATTCTGGCATTTAACTGTAATTAAGATTTATCGTTCACTAGCTTGCAGGTCAGGGCAGGCATGACAATATGGGTAACTTTTTTGTTTACTAGTGAAATGTCTAGTAGGAGGAATCTTCAAACCTTCCAAGCAGAACTTGACAGAAATAAATAGCAGGCACCTCTCTACTTTGGGTCCAACCTATCTCCATTTTTAATCAGATGGCACGGTTGGCTCTCTCTGTGTCTCTCTGTATGTCTCTCTGTCTCTGTCTCTTTCTGTGTGTGTGTCTCTCTCTCTGTCTCTGTTTCTCTTTCTCTCTCTCTGTTTCTCTCTGTCTTCTTCTTCCAATCCCTCCCCCTCCCTCCCTCCCTTTCCTTAAGAGACAGCAAACCTGGCTTTGGAAAGAGCTGCTGAACTGTGCAACTGCTTTTGCGCCAGAAGGGTAAGGAACAGAAGCCAAATCAATTATTGCTGATCTTTGGGGTTTGGGGGGAAGTATTGTCTGCTTGACAGGAGAGGAACAGAGTCCTTGCCATCTGACAAAAAGCAGAACAAGGGGGGGACCACTGGGATTCCATGGCGCATCACAGCAGCCCAAGCTCAGAGGGGAGCAGAGTTTCTTGTCCCTCACCCCTAAGGAGGCATCGAGACAACAGCTCATCAAAATCTCAATGTGAGTGAGGAAGTTAGTGTCACAGACCAGACAAAATCAAATTGCCCAAGGAAGTGGGAGAGAAGGGGAGCAGAGCAAACGACCACTTTCTGGCATTTTGCAATCTGTCTTCTGAGATTTCGTCCAGGCTACCCCACAGCCCTCCTGCTGGTAACAAAGTCTGTGTGGGTGTGCATGAACAAACACGTTAGTATAGACACAGACAGACTGAAAACTCCGCTTCATCTTTTCTAACTCAACAGATAACAAGACCGAAAGTGATACAGATTGATTTTCCGGGTCCTATAACTCTTAAAAAAATTAGTTTGGCTTTCTTTGCTATTTTAGGGCCATGTGAGGAGAAATAAGGATGATTTAACATATAGTACTCAGAGCTTTTGACCTCAATTTCTCCATAATATGAAAGATGCTTAGCAGCCCTTTGTTTCTTGTTCATTTACAGAGCAAAAGAGAAATCTTTTGTTCCTCTGCAGGGCTGCTGAGTATACACGTTTAATTTTACGGAGTGCTTAGCATTGTCCCACTCTGATATTGCCAGGAATGGCAATAGCTCACAGCCAACCTGAGTTGAAGCGGGTGGATCTGTCCTAATGCTGACAATTGCTCTAAACTTGGCCTGATTCCATCAAACTTACTCAACTCTCCCACAGGTAAGGGCATTTACCTTGTCTTTGAGTCTTCTATGCCTCCAAGAAGGTAAAAGAATCACACAGAATCTCAAAGCTGGGAAGGGACCTCTGAAGTCACCTAGTCCAACCTGTACTTGAACAAGAGTCCCCCTCTACAGAACAAGAGATCTATAAAATACCTGACTATTGGCCATCCAGTCTTTGTGTGATGACCTCTTTGGCTTCTAGACATTAGGAGGGAGATATAATAGCCTGTTTCCATTTACAAAAGTGAAGGAAGATAGAGATGTGAGAGTAATATTCCTGGAGAGTAGAAAAAAGACTAAAGATAGGCATTTACAATACCAAAGAAAAGGACCAGATCTCCTCCTCTCCATTTTTCCAACTGGGGAAAGAATAACTGACTCACTTATGGATATGAGAGCCTGTGAGATCCATAGGGATATAAAATTTAAAGTCAGCAGAGACTTTACACTTCGTCAAGTCCAGTAGTCCTTAAAAGGTGTACCATATAACCCTCAATTAGGTGTGCTATCAACTGCACAGAATTTGCAATTGCATGTGAAAGCATCCTTCAAATTTCAGGGAACTTCTATTTACAATTGATTGTACATGTGTGAGTCTTCTGACTCTCCTGTAGTTTTCCTCACAGCAAAGAGCAATACTGTACCATGAGCAGAAAGAATTTGAGAACTACTAACCTAATCCAATCCTCACATTCTCCACAAGACAAAACAAGCTCAGAGAAAATAAATGAATTGATCGGAATCACCCATGTAGCAAGCAGCAGAGAGGAGATTAGAATGAGGTCTTGTTGGGCCCTTTCTGTTAAACCATGACAATTCAACTTAAGTCTTCCTGAGGAATGTAAGAGAAACACGAAATGCTTGTTAAAGTCCAATATTTATTTGGTGGTTGGAAATATTTCTTAGGTACTGTATTCTATCTTTCAAGTTACAGGGGTTTTGTTTGATTACAATTGGCATTTTGATATGGCCACCAATCATGTCAGTACATTAATCCACACAGCTTCTCACAGTATAGGTCAGTACTCCCCATCTGTGCTAAAGCAGAAGAAACTTGAGACCAATCCAGAAAGACTGAAGTGAATCACAGCATATACAAACTTGACTCCCAGAAGCAAACATAGCCTATTTAACCTGTACTTTGATCCTATGTGAGCCCATGCAAGTTACTCTCCAAAGAATGCAAACAACTCCCACATGGCTTTACTGTACTATAGCTGTTATCCAAAATATTTATAGATCCTACAGGATTCTGGGGGGGGGGGGTGGAAATAGGGAGACAGAAGACCCCTGATAACATGGACTTATACAAACATAACCAAGGATGTATAGACACAGTCAACTGCATATACATGGAATGTTTAAGAAGATGGCACATTACATTGCATTTATATTCAGCATGGACAGTGCTCAAATGTTTCCATGTGTTAGAGAGTAAGCATTTAGGACTCTCAGGTTCAGAATGTATGGGAAGAAAAATATGAAAGTGAAGAAAAATCACATAGAAAGGGCTTCATGAAAGAGTGTAGGATAGAACTTGGGTGCACTGGGAGAAGACAGACATTCTAAGCTGAGGGCCGGCATAGAGGAGGGAGTGAAATGAAGGGGCAACAGGAAAATTATCCAATTAATTTCAGAATTTGTGAATTGGAATGGATTTCACCAGCCATCTAATACAATCCACATCTCCCAAAGAATCCCACTCCAACATAACTGATAAGTAGTCAGGAGAAAGAAAGAAGCCTATGTCATATCCTAAGATGATGCATTTCACTTTTTTTGTGTGCTTTTTTTTTTTTTGGTAGGGGCAATTGGGATTAAGTGACTTGCCCAAGGTCACACAACTAGTAAGCGTTAAGTGTCTGAGACCGCATTTGAACTCAGGTCCTCCTGACTCCAGGGCTGGTGCTCTATTCACTGTGCCACCTAGCCATCCCACAACCCATTTCACTTTTAGGTAGCTCTATTAAGAAATTGTGCTATACAATCAAACCAAACCCTACTTATCTTTGCTTCTAGATATTATTCATAATTCTGCCCTTTGGGGACATGCAGAACATATAACAATCCTTCAAATAATTGAAGAGGACTCTTAAGTTTATTTTTCATCTGGTTAAGTAACCCCATTTCTTTCAATTGACCCTTACATGGCATGATGTGCAGATCCTTCACCACTCTTGCTATCCTTTTCTGGACACTCTAACTTACAAATATCCTTCTTAAAATTCTGTGCCCAGAATTGGGCACAGTGCTCTAGCTGTCTGGGGTCTAACTTGGCTGTTCATGGGATGATTGTTACTTCCCCAACTCTGGACATTAGGCCCCTCAAAGCAGTCTCTGATTGTATTGGCTTTCTTGGATATAGGTACATTCTTAGCTCATATTAAACATGCTGTCCATTAAAGCACACTGATAATTTTCAGACTGTCTGGTCACTCTTACCCTGTTGTGAACTTAAGAAGCTGTTTTTTGGAGCATTGGTGTAAAACTTCATAAATTTTATCTCGTTAACTTCAGCCTGACATTTTAGCCTGTCAAGATCTTTTTTAGATCCTAATATTATCATGCAGTGTGTCAGTTATCCCATCTAACTTTTTGTCTTTTACAAACTCTAAGGTTACTCCTTTTGCAAATTTGGTAGTCATACAATCTATGCCTTCATCTAAGTAAGCAACTCTCAAAAATGTCAAACAGAATAGGGTCCAGCATAGATTCCTTCTGAATGCAGTTCAACCTGGCTAGCATTTACTCAACCCAAATATGTTCAAGGAACTTTGTTACTTGATTATGCTGCAAAGACAAAACCAAAATGGACCCTGTCCTTAAGGATCTTACAGTCAACTCCATTGGAAACCTCCTTCCAAAATGACATGGAATCAGTAATGGCTGTCTTTGCATCTGTCAAATCAACCAGTTCCAAATCCTCTCACTTGTGCAGTCATCTAGCACTGGACAATTCCTAGCTTTGTCACTCTTGGCTAGTCACTTAACTTCTCTGTGCCTCAGTTCCCTCACTTAGAAAAGGAGAGGTTGGACTTGATGACTTCAGAATTCTCTTCAAGCTCCAAGGCAATGATTTTGTGATCCTATGAACCTACATCTTCCACTTTCCCACATATAAAACATGAGATACTTTGTGAAATGCTTTGCTAAAATGAGATAAACTATCTATAGAATAGGGCAATTAGGTGGTGCAGAGGATAGAGCACTGGGCATGATGTCAGAAAGACCTGAGTTCAAATCTAGCCTCAGATACTAGCTGAGTGATCCTGGGCAGGACATTTAACCCTGTTTGCCTCAGTTTCCTCATCTGTAAAATGAGCTGGAGAAGGAAATGGCAAATCACTCGAGTATCTTTGCCAAGAAAACCTCAAATGGGGTCACAGAGAGTTGGACATGACTGAAAATGACTGAACAACAACAATGTCTGTAGAATTGCCCAGATTTATTTAGTCTAGTAGCAATACTGAAAAAAGGGAAACCCAGTAAACCTGACATGACCTGTTCTTAATGAACTCATGATGGCTCTTTGTAATCAGCCTCATCAGTCAGAAAGTAATTATTCTGTTATATTCTGCATAAAGTAGACCTTTATTAGAATTTTGTCTTTTGGTCACTAAAATTTGAATGGAATATAGAGAAATTGTAGAGGGGGCATTAAAGAATGTCAAATGTGTGCAATAAATGGAAATTGGGTACTATGAGGTAATCAGTGAACAAAACATTTATTAAATCCTTTGTGTCAGGCTCTGTGCTGGGCACCAGGAATAAAAAGACAAAGAAATGAAACAAGTCCCAGTTTTACAGAACTTATATTCCATTGGAAGACAAAGGGATTGAGGTTACTCATCTTTAGATACGAGAGTGCTAAAAGGTAATGTTTGAGTTTGATGTTTTTAAGAAGAAAATGAGGGGTATTTTTCATTGCCAGTTGAAGAAGCACAGCGATTTTAGTTAGAGGAGACAGAGATTTCAGCTGGGCATAAGTAAGGATTTCCTGACCATTAGGGTCATAAAAAATTGGCATGAAGGAAGATGTGGAGGCCTGTGGACATCTTGAAGAAGAGATCCTCTAGGTTCATATTTCCAAAAACAATCTGGACATTAACTATTTTGGGGTTTGAGCCTGGAGAATAGAAGGGTCAGGGGATGTGACAAGTGTTTTCCAATGTCTGAAGGTTGTCATAGCACAGAAGGATGAGAATTACTCTGATTTGGTTCCAGAAGGCAGAACCAGAAGTGATGGATAGAAGTTTCACAGAGGTCAAATTAGGTTGGATATTGAGGAAAACTTCCTAACAATTAGAGCTGTCTCCAAGTGGAATGGACTGCCTTGATAAGTGGTGGGTTCTCCTTCCTTGGAGGCTTTAAGCAAAGGGTTAGATAACCACTTGTCAAAGTACATTATATTGGGAATTTTTTTTTTTTTGCATTTAGGTTGGGGTCAGATTTTCCTGAGATCCTTTCCAACTTTCACATTTTGTGGTTCTGGGCTTGAAATATATTGATGGAGTATGTAAATGCTGGCTTGGGAGAGGGTATCCCTGAGACAAAGGGGGTTTAGGTACATTCTGGAGGGAAAAAATGAAATAAAACTATGTTTTACACAAGAAATTGCCACATGTGATAAGTATTTTTGACATATGCATATTATTTTAGAGGAAAAATATTGCTAACACAGTATTTTCTCTTAAAACTCTTTACAATGCATGGAATAATATAGGATCAGAGAATTTAAAGTTAGGAGAGACCTTAAAGGCCACTTAATCTAGTACAACTTCCTCATTTTAGAGGGGAGAAAATTTGAGAAGTTATGCAGAGTAATTACATATGTAGGAAGTGCTTTTTTTTTTTTAACCTTTACGCTTCATTTAAATGTGAACTATATAAAGTTCTTTCCCCAACATACCAGAGGAAAAAAGTATCTTGCTAATGAAGAATCATATTTTTAAAAACCTGAATTCTCTAAGCCCGTGGGTTTAATTATTATCTGTATGCTGATGACTCTGATTTCTATCTATCCAGTTCAATCGTGTCCCCTGAGCATCAGTAGCACATCACCAATTACCTATCGGGCACTTCAAACTGGATGTCCCAGAGACATCTCCAGAACAACATGGCCAAAACTGAACTTATTCATTCCCCAAGACCCATCCCTCTTCCAAACTTCCATTTTTCTATAGAAACCACCACCACCACCTTGGTTATTATCTTCAGCTCCTCAATTTCTGTTATCCCATGATACCCAATCAGTTGCCAGATCTTGTCATTCCTATCTCAGTAGCATCTTTTGCACATGACTCTTACTCTAATCACACAGCTACCATCTTATTTCAGTCTCCCATCACTTTCACCTAGGTTATTGCAAGGGTCTCCTAACTGTTTTCTTTGCCCCAAGACCCTCCTACCTTCAGTCTACCCTTCACACTGCTGCCAAAATGATTTTACTTAAGCACAGATCTAACCATACCACTCCACTACTCAGTCAATTCTATTGGCTTCTTATTGCCTAATTAAATGGAAATTCCTCTTTTTTTTTTTTTTTTGCTTTTTGTAGGGGGCAGGGCAAGGCAATTGAGGTTAAGTGACTTGTCCACCGTCACACAGCTAGTAAGTGTTAAGTGTCTGAGGTCACATTTGAACTCAGTGCTCTCTTCACTGCCCCACCTAGCCGCCTCCTCTGCTTAGCTTTTAAAGCCCTTCACAACCTTGCCCCAACTGACCTTTCCAACTTCAGTGTGCAATACGTCACCTCCTGCATCTCAAGAGAGAGGTGATGCCAGTACTGTGGAAGAAACAAGGGTGTTCTGGGAGGAGAGAGTGCCTTCCAGACATGGGGAATCATGCACAAAGATTGAAAAATACCTTTAAAGTCCTAAATTTAACTTTCTACCAAACTTTTTTTTTTCCAATCCAAATTAAAAAAAAGAAATACCCCTCTGGAATTATCTTGTACGTCAATTAAAAGTCATATTATAAGGATGTGTTTTAAAATTAGAAAAAAAAATCATGGACTATTAGAGATACAGAGAGGAGGGCTCACTTTAAACTAGGGTAGGCTGAGGGATCAGAAAAAACTTTTTAAAGTAGGAGATGGCACCTAAATTGGGCCTTAAAGATAGGGACAGATTTCAATAAGCAAGTAGAGGCAGAGACCATTCTAAGCATGGGAGTCAGCATTAATGTGAGTGAATGAATTATAGAATTTCTTGGAAAGGACTTCAGATAGTACCTTAATCATTGTTCCCCAAACCGTGGGGGAAAGGGTCCTCTTTAGAAAAACTCAGTTTTACTGGAGCCTAAATAATTCCCCACACCTTTCCCCCCACCCTTTCCCCTCCTTATCATCCTCCTTCCGGGCTAAAAGGGGAGGTGATTAGGAGCAAATTTAAACTAATTTTTTGGGGGAGGTGATGAATGCGGAGATTTCTACTCAGAAGCCTTCATACATACATACTTACATACATACACACACACATACATTCATACAATAATTGCTCAGAAAACAATGGTAATATTTAATTAACCTTTTGAAATGGCTAATCTACAAATCTGCATGTGTCAGCTCATCTTGAGAACAGAGTGACTTTGTGTGTCGTTGCCAGAATCAACATTGCTTGTACTGTGGATTTCTTCTGTGGGGATTTCACATTGAGAAAGAAAAAGTTAAGACTACATATGTGTATATCTGCATGTATTTAAATCAGTTGTTTCACTTTAAAACTTCACGTGAGCTGGCTGAGCTCATCAGGATGGCTGGAGCCTGGTGTGCTACAGATCCAAGGACTACAAGTTCCAGCTTAGCTTTCATCCCTCAGTCATTGGACCAGACAGGCTGCAGCTCTCCTGGGACAGTTAGGGCCAGTCCTGATGACAGCATAAATCAGTTTGATGCAGTTTGGAACTGCCCCAACATGGTGCCTGTCCTCAGGACAAAGGGAATTAGACTCATTTGCAAGTGTCAACCATCCTGCTTTTAGTGGGTTTTTTTTTTAAGGTGGTATATAGTATCTTAGTTTGAGAAATCCTTGTCATCTTCCAAGAAGCCTGAGTTGACTCATTAAAATATCACCTGAATAGAGTGAATCAATGTGGATCGGATTATTTAAGTTATCCCACATGCCACAGTCAGCAGTCAGCACTCCATGCTGAACAACTTGTTACTGCCATTGACGGAGAACAGACAACACCTCCTTTCTGAGTTGTACCCCAAACTGCTCTAGCGAGCGTGCCTGACAATGTACTAAATAGGTGGACACCATCTCTCCTGGTTTTATTAACAGGTAAAAGGAAGAGAAAATGTTGCACAGTGAATCCCCAAAGTCTTGGTGCAATTTTAAACTTTAATAGCTTTTAAAAACATATAGCTTTGTTACCCCATTTGGGATTTTCTTGACAAAGATACTAGAGTGGTTTGTCATTTCCTAGCCACCTATCTGGGACCCAGTGTATATAATTCCTCATGTGTACCCTTAGTATGCATATGTATAAAATGAACAAGGAAAAAATTACATCTTGTTAAATTACACACACGCACATATTTGTGTATACACATACACACATATGTATGTATATATCACATATATATCATTGAAATATGCAGGGCATTAATTAATGATAAATTCTCATTTTTCCTAGAATGCATGGGTGTGCTTTTTCTTTAGGGGTGGCAAGGAACATCTACCCTGGGGAGCTCCTGGTTCCACTGGTGTACTGGAAAGGACAGTGGATCTGCAACCAAAAGCTTTGGGTTTGAATCCTGGCACCACCACTTACTTGCAATGTGACTCCTTATTTGCTCTATATTGTCTCTAGGACAAAAACATGAATGTATAGGTCTGGCTTTAGTATCCTGTAAAATTGGAATCCAATCTATATTTCCAGACTAACATTTCTCTCCTTCATACTTGATGATCTAGCTAAACTGGCCTACTGAGTTCTCCCAACTGGACATTCCATCTCCCATTGCTGCACTTTGTTATGGGCTACCCTACATGTCTAGGATGCTCTCTACCTTCACCTTTGCCTTTGACAATCCTTAGCTTTCTTTCAAGGCTCAGCTCAGGTACCACTTTCTTTGTGAAGCATTTCCTCATCTTTTAGTGTTCTGCCCTTCTTCAAATAGCCTTCCTTGTAATTATCTGCTTATATGTTGTGCTCTGTCCCCTCTCCCTCTTCCTCAAACATGTGGAATGAGAGGAAGAATTTTCCATTTCTGTCTTTGTGTCCTCGATGCCTTCAGATTTCCACAAGATCCTGCTCATGTGCCTGGTCACAGTATAGAAGTGATGCTAGTACAGGATGCTGGTACAAGCCTGTACCAGAAGGATATAAACTCAGAAAGGTCCTAACATATTGGATAGGCTTTGAGGACACATTCCATCGACTTCTGAAGACCAGCCTATTTAAGGAAGGAATGGCTCCTCACTGGCCATTTGGTGACCAGTTGTTAAGCCATACTACTCCATGAAACAATGGAAAACACAAAATGACCCTCAGCCCTATGTGACTCTTTTCCACTATTGCGAAGATGGTGAGAGTAGTAGAAAATGAATGAATAAAAAATTTTATTACGTATCATGCTCTATGTTAAGCACTGACACAAATACAAAAAAGAGCTAACAAATGACTTTGCATTTTAATAGGAGACTGATAGAGGACTGGTGACTAGGGAAGAGTGTTTTGACCTGAGAAGTGATTGGGATGTTATTGTTCAGTCTTGTCAGACCCTTCAAGACCCCATATATGGTTTTCTTGGCAAAGATACTAGAGTGGTTTGTTTTTTCTTTCTCCAGCTCATTTTGCAGAAGAGGAACTGAGGTAAACAGGTTAAGTGACTTGCCTAGGTGCCATGGGCCACTTGATAGCCAGCATCAGGTGTGAGCACAGATGTGAGATAAACGAGGGCCAGGCGGGCAGGATAGAACTCAAGAACTCCGTTTATTGATACAATGAGCAAGGTTTTTATAGAGCAATGAGACAAAGAAAGTAACTAACAGTCGCTATGTTTTTCATTACTGCTTTGTTTAGTTCCATGATGTCAGGCAGATGATGTCAGGCAAACCTTGAAGGCTATCATGTCCATACTTTATCTAGTGTTCCTGTTTCATACTGGACTAGCTGTACACTCCCTTGTACTTAGTTCCCTTTGTGGCACTACTATCAGGGTGAGTAAAAATTCAGGGTGCTCCATTCCTTGCACATCATGGAGAGTGGTGAGCCAGCATCTGGTTGGCCTGGGAGCAGCTGCAAGAAACTGGCTGCTTCTACCTGCCTAACTGGAGCTGGCCCTCAACATCTAGGGTCACACAACTAGTAAGTGTCTGAGGTTGGATTTGAACTCATGAAGATGAGTGTTCTTGATTCTAAGCCCAGTGCTCTATCCACCTAGCTGCATGCACCTCATATGGATGTTGAATGGAGCCATAAGGCAACTGATTGACCCATATTTTATAAGAATTATAATGCTGATCTGATTACTGTTCCCAGAGTAAGGTAAGGAGGAAGATGGTGGAGATGAACATGTGGCCTCACTACTTAGGCTTGAGTATGACTAGAAAGTCATATGCTGGGTTTGGGTTGGTCTAGGTAGGGGAAAGAGAATGCTACAAATCACACTGTTTTTAGGATATAAGCAATAAATTAACTTTTGGTAAATGTAAGATCCTTGTTAGTTGACCAGTAAGTGGATGTTCCACCGAAGGAAAATAAATATATCACTCTTGACATTCTTACTACAAATGAGACTAGGAGATAAAAGGAAATTTCAGCTGGAATCTCAGCCTGTGAGTTGACAGACATTGAGGTAGGAGAAATAAAGGTAGATTCTACTCAAATAAAGGAGTTGGTAGAGTTGGTTTTGTTGTGTTTCCAAAGACAACAATAAGAGATACTTGATTATCTTATTGCAGAGGGCTTATGATAAGAACTTTGAAAAAAAAACCTTCGTGAAAATAGTTCACACCGTTACAGAATTTTAGAGTTGGAAGGAATCTCAGAGACCATCTAGTTGAACCTGTTTCTGAACTCAATCTCTGCTGTAACATAAACCCCTCCTATAACATAACAGAAGTATGTGCTTATAGCTATTGTAGAGGAAGAGGAGGTAATGAAATTCTATGAAGAAACTGGTGACAAGATTCAAATTTAATCAACATATACTTTAATACTCAGTAACCGACTTTAGTACAAAGGTGAGCATAAGGAAGGATGGTGAAAATATTGGAATACATGGTTTAGGAAGAAG
>CM053587.1:153485321-153504310 GCA_028646515.1 Pseudochirops corinnae | reverse complement strand
ATGAAAATAGTTCACACCGTTACAGAATTTTAGAGTTGGAAGGAATCTCAGAGACCATCTAGTTGAACCTGTTTCTGAACTCAATCTCTGCTGTAACATTAACCCCTCCTATAACATAACAGAAGTATGTGCTTATAGCTATTGTAGAGGAAGAGGAGGTAATGAAATTCTATGAAGAAACTGGTGACAAGATTCAAATTTAATCAACATATACTTTAATACTCAGTAACCGACTTTAGTACAAAGGTGAGCATAAGGAAGGATGGTGAAAATATTGGAATACATGGTTTAGGAAGAAGAATGAGAGGTTAAAGACTTACAGATCATACTGAAGGTTCATGCCTAAATATCACGAATACTTTCTTCCAGAAAGAAAAAGTCAAGAAGTGCTGGAAATAGGAAGCTCCAAATAACATAACAAATCATGAAACTTATTACATTTAAACAGACAGGAAATGACTGGTTACCAATTCAGGAGTCATTTCCAAATCAGCTGTCTGTGTACAGTCAGACCATTGCCTTGTTAGAGCAAAGATAAAAATCAATACCAAGTTAGAGACAAGAATTACATGAGAAGAAAATATGACATGCAACTTGATCTATTTAAACAAAATGTTGAAGTTAGCTATTGGGTTGCTCTTCAGAAGTACAACTGACAAGGATGAGATACCTTGGAGTGATCTGTCCTCAGTGCCTAGCATAGTGCTTTACCCACAGGAAGTTTTTATAAAATTGATATTGAGTGGAATCGAATGTGACTTTGGGCCTCAGTTTCTCATTTGTAAAATGAAGGGATTACACTGGTTGAATTTGAAGGTCTCTTTTAGCCCAAATTCTATGATCCTATAAGTATAGTTTATAATGTTAGGATATTGTAGCTATAATATGAGATTACTGCATCTGAATATTTGGTGTAGTAGTTAGTGTGCAATAAGATGTAACATACATTGGAGACCCAAACATAGTGGCCTGCACAGTTTTATCACAACATGTCACCCTCTGAAACAGAATCCACAGAAGTCACGTGGCCTTGGTCAGATTCAGAAGTGACAGTTTCAGTAATGAAGTGTAAATAGATTGCTCCTGTCAGGGTCTTCTTAAGGAGACACTTGTCTAGAATATAAATTGGGAAGAATAAGCTGTGATCTAATAAATGACAACCATAAAACTTAATTATGGATCTCCAAAATTCAATAGAAGAAACTATACTGTAGTTCAGGATTTCCTCAGAAAAACAGGAGTGCAAAGTTATATAATGTCCAAGTTCAGAAAACAATGGTAATGGTCTTCATGGAGTCTGGAAGGAGAAGCAAAGAGCAGTCTATTTAGCACTATGCAGGGAAGAGAGCGACCTGACCACTTGGTCATGGTATATTGCTTACCTCTACAGGTATATTCTTATAGTTAAAGAAGAATGCTCCAAGCTAGTAGACAATGGCAATATCCCTTAAAGTTTGTCCAACTCCCTTTATCCTAAACATACACTCACTAGATTCCTTAATTTACTTTGTTAGACTTTCCTACTAGAAAGAGAATATATATATTTTTTGCTTTTTTTTTTTGAGGGGGGAAGGCAGGGCAACTGTGACTTGTCCAAGGTCACACAGCTAGTGAGTGTTAAGTGTCTGAGGCTGGATTTGAACTCAGGTCCTCCTGACTCCAGGGCCAGTGCTCTATTCACTGCACCACCTAACCACTCCTAGAATATATTGACCAAACTTTGCAATTATTCTATTCACTTATATTTCTCATTATAACTTAATAATTTGGCATTTGAATTTATTAATTAATCAGTCACTTGTGAGTTCAGTTGGCACGAAGCCAAAATCATCATGATGACTCCTGGGCGAATTGATAAAATTGACTCCCTAGAGTAGAAGGGTGGTAGGAATGGAAAGATCAAGGGATTTGGCATGAGAAGACTCTGGTCCAATGCCAAAGCTCTGCCACTTACTAGCTGTATGGCACAGGGAAAAAAGGAGCATGCTTACTTACCGGGTGTGCATTGGCTACAACCAAAGTTGCAATTTTCTTCCAATCAGAAAAAAAGTTACCTTGGTAGCAATCAAGTTACCATTCAATGAATTTTCCCTCCTCTTTTATAAAAACATTATTTCATTGATCCACCTCTTTGTTAGGTCCTATATTTTCAACCTATACGCACAAAACCTTTCTTTTAAAGGAGCAAATGTGTTTATATCTATCTGTCTATCTATCTATCTATCTGTCTGTCTATCTATCTATCTATCTATCTGTCTGTGTGTCTGTGTCTATCTATCTAATCTATCATCTATCTATCTATCTATATCATCTATCTATCTATCTTATCTATCTATCTATCTATCTACCTATCTATCATCTATCATCTATCTATCTATCTATCTATCTATCTATCTATCTATCTATCTATCTATCTGTCTGTCTATCCATCTAACTCCTCTGGTCATTTTAAACATTTTGTGAACATAAGTGTGAATGAGGAACAAGCTCTCTCTTCCTAAGAATATTTAAAAATATATTTGATCATAGAAATTGTCTCAGCATTATATAGTATGTCTGTAGATTCTTGATTGCTTAAAACTCTGCCAAGACTTTTGGTTCACTTTGAATGAAGAGAAGTCAATAAGTTAATTTAAGATAATTCATTCAGCACTTATTAATGAAGCAAACATTTATCAAATGCCTCATACATTTATCATCAAAACATTTAATTTTGGAAACATGAACAAAAATGTTGCCAGTTTTATACTGTAGACATGATTAGAACTACATTTTGAAGCTAAAAAATTGCCAGGCAAGAGAGATCAAAAGGTTGTTTAGACTGTTTCTCTGAAAATGGTCATATCCTGGTCCCTTTACCTCAGATTCTAGTGTTCAGGATTCAGATCTGCAGGACAATAAAGCTATAGAATTTAGAACAGGAAGAGATTACCTATTCCAACAATCTCATTTTATACATGAGGAAGATAGGGAAATGAAGTATCCTAGTCCATGAAAGTTTCCAGAGGTCAGCTCAGTAACTAACCTCACATTTAATAACCTCTTGGCCATGAGGGCCTTTCTTTTGCAAGAAAAAATTGTTTTTCTTGGTTTTTTTTTTTTTTTGAGAGAACCAAATAGCCATCAGGCCGCCATCACTCTTTCCTATACTTCTCTAATAACCTCCTAATTGGTCCCCTGCTTTCAGGCTTTCCTCTCTCCAATTTGACCTCCATACAGCTTCCAAAATAATGTCTCTGAAGTACAGTTCTGACCCCATCACTCTTCTGCTCACAGACCTCCAGTGGCTCCTCAGCCTCTGTTGGAAATTCTCTCTCTCACTTCCCTTTCTAGTTTTCCTTCTTATCATTGTCTTTCATGACTTCAATGTTCAAGTCAAACTGCATATCTAGCTGTTCCTGGAATGTAACATGCCATCTTCTGCCTCTTTGCATTTGTATAAGTCATCCTCTGTGCCTGAAATGGACTTCTTCCTTATCTCAGCCCCTCTGAATCATTGTCAACCTTTAAGACTCAGCTCCCATGTCACCTTTTCTGTGAAATCTTCCTTCCCTGCTTCTCCTACTCCTGCTTAATGCTTGTTCCTTCCTCTATTTTCCTGGAATTTTATTTATTTGCATAAAGGTTATGACTGAGTAGACAATAAGCTTCTTTTAAAAATATTTTATTTTTAATTTATAGTATAAAACAAACATTTCTATAACATAATATAATAAAACAAGATGATAGCATATGAAACTGCAAATCTACTACATACAACTTGCTTTTCCCTTTAAATATTGAACAACATTATCATACAAAATAGAATATGAACTTCTTGAGGGCAGGGACTATTTACATTTTTTTTTGTCTTTATACCCTCAGCGCCATGCTCATAAGGATAGAGATTGTAACTAGACCTATGTGTTTGATGGTATAGGCACCTCCCAGTTTGAGGAAACTGTCTCTGCCAACACAGAGTTGATAACCTCTCTGTAACCCATTCCATTAGAAAGCTGCCTAGAACATTGCAAAGATATATGGCTTACTCAGGGTCACATAACTAGTATGTGTCAGAAACAAGACTTGAACTCAGGTCTGCCCGGCTTTTAGGCTAGCTCTCCATCTATTGGCATGGATATCCAAGCCATGGCTGTTTTGCACATAGGCTCATAATAAACATTTGAATTTGTAAAATTCTATGAATTCTAAATGCTGAATTTTATAAAGAAAATTTTTTTTCTTTATTCCTACAGGAGAGGGAAGGTGCATATGAATCAGTAGATGGGGGTGTGGGAGGGTGGTGAGAGAAAAGGAAGGACAGAGCAGTTTTGAGAGATTCCCTCCAATACACTGACAGATTCCAAAAAACGAAAGACTCATGGTGCATATGGGAGGATTGACAAGTATACCAGAAGGTGAGGAAATGGCTGGAAGCAAGTCTAATGCCACTCCATCTGGAAAGAGGAGTGCTGTTTAGTACGTCTGGAAAGCATTATTTCTGCAAATAGCTCAACCTCTATCAACTTACAGGCAGGGATCCCAGTCTGCTGCCAAAACGAGATCTCCCTGATGGCTGTGTGGTGGGGAGAGGGCAAGCACATGAACTAAAAGCAGAAAGCAGGAACTCGGCAGAGAAGGCGGCAGTGTGGGTACTGTCCAACAAGCACCTGCCTCTCTCCAAACAGACAGCCGGAGGTTCCTATCACATTAGGCCAGAACTGGGCTCAGGGAGCACTGAGCCTGGGGAGATTTGGGGTTCGCAAAGACCTCCAACTACTCACAATGTTTGGGCTCTGAGAAGTCCCAAATGTGGTGAGCCAAATGGTTTTCTCTCATTGATTTTTATACCCAGGGGTATTTAGAGGGAAATTAAGTCCATGTGTTTCTGATTCAGTTGCCATTAGCACATGAAAACGGTGTTTTGTGAGAGTTATGGCATGCCATGGGTGCCTTCACATGGGAGTGCTAAGTGTTATAAAAGTGTCTAGCCAGACACAGAGGTGCAAGGAGCCTTGGGAGTTTTTGCTAAGTCATTTCTCCGCCCATCCAGAAGGTAACATGGTTTTGTCATTTGGATCCCTCCTGCACATTCTCTTGTCCCCGTTTCTCATCTATCACTCCCAGGATGAGGGAAAGCTGTGTAAGTGTGGATGGTGAAAAGATGTTGCTCTTGACCAATAAGGGCCAGATGTGACTCTTATTAAAACAATCATACTAATTAAGCCAGGCTCATGGGCTCAAGGAATGGGAAAAAGAGGTCAGATCTAAATTTTTGAAGTAGTAAAAAGAACAGTTAGCTTTAGATTCTAAAGACCTAGGTTTGAATCTAGAGTCTGATACCAAGTAGTTTTGGAAAATCACTTAACTTCTCTACTCCTCCCTTTCCTCATGTGTAAAATAAATAAGGGGGTCAGAATAGGTGATCTCTAAAGTCCTTTCTGGCACTAAATCTATAATCTGAAATGTATCATCAAAAACCACATCCATGATGCACCCACCCACTCACTTATGGTGCTCAGAGAAAAATATCTTGAGGGTATGGAAGAATCTTTGGCTGAGTGCCTTAGCAGAAAAACAATGGCATAGATAGAAGACTTGGGTTTAGTTTTTCCCTGGGCCTAACAATCAGTTGGAAAGTGGGCAAGTCACAACTTCTGTGCGCCTCCTCATTTGCAAGATAAAGAGGTTAGAATATACACTCTCTAAGGTACCTCTCAGCTGTAACATTCTACAAATGAAAATTGATCATTTGACTTGTGCTGTTTTTCCTTGGGTTGCTAATGCTGAATATCTTCAAATACATTATCAGCACAGCACTAATAATGATGAGAAGGGCTACTGATTTTTTTCTGATCCTATTTGCTTCAGGGACAAACTTTTGTCTTAATATCACATCTTTTGTGATCTATAATCCTATTGACACAGGATTATTTTTCTACCTATGGGGCTCAGCAAGATATTTTCCTAGAGTAAAAGGCAGTAGATTCAATTTTTGTTGACAGGCATAGTCATAGTTTCCCTCCATCAATCTACTTCTGACTTCATATTTCTGTTACTGGCATCCTCATTCACAGTCTCCCCTGTCCAAAACATATTATCTTTGACTTTTTTCTCTCCTTTATTTCTCATATCTGATTGATTTCTAAGTTTCGTAGGTTTGATGTCCCCACTCTTTCTTGCATCTATTCCCCTTCTCTATTCCCATCACTGTCATTATCCTAGGATGGTCCCTATGGACCATATGCCTAGAATTATTGTAATAGAATGCTGTAATAGCTGATTTCCACTTTTTCCCTTCTCCAAATCATCCTTTGCAAGGGTGATAGACTTGTCTTCCTTTTGTATAGACATGTTAAAAAATCTCACATACTAAGTAAAATTCTACTTTTTTTTTTTTTTAACATGTCGAAGACCCTTTACAATTTTGTTCTGCTCCACCTTTCCAGCCTTATTTCATACAGCTCACTGCTATGGACTCTATACTTCAGTCAAACTGAACTACTTATTGTCCTCTGAATCTACTTGGTGCTTGTTGGCCATCCTGCCTTTGCTCAGCCCGTATCCTGTACTTAGAATGTACTTCCTCACCTTCTTCACATGTCTATGAATGAAAGTCCAACTTAAATGCTCCCTCCTCTGGATATGTTTCCTGATCATTCCAGTTGATAACTTTTGTACCTAGTAAGTGATTAAGAATGCTAATTGATTCATTTTTGGAAGACCTCGTACAAAACTTTGTTTTCTATTTGTTTAATGCACTTAGCACATGTGCACTCCCCTCACTAGACTGTAAGCTCTGTAAGGGCAGGGGGTGCCTCTTATCTAAACTTTTTATGTATATTAGCACCTAGCACAGTGTTCTTAAGAAGTAGATGCTTTTTGTTGAATTGTCTTTTTTCTCCTCAAAATGAATGGTGGCCCCAAATTCTTTTTGATCCATGTTTCATTGAAGCTACTTTGCATTTGACTTTCCACAGAGGAAGAGAGTCAGTTACAAACACAGCTGGTGACAATTTTGCTTTGAATATGCGAGTTCTGGAGCAAACAGGAAATTTCATGCTACTGCAGTGAAGGCCAACAGAGTTTTAATTACTCACATGATGGGTCCACAAACTCACATCCCATGAAATTGTTTCGAGTTGCGGACAATCTGGTAAAGCAACAGCTGAGGCACTTCTCTAGAGGCTCCCCTTCATTTTATAATTATGCTTCTTCCATCACAGTGTGGGGAAATTGATAGAGCGTTGGACTGGAGTTAGGAGACAGGAGTACAAACACTAGCCCTACACATACTAGGTTTATAAGTAAAGGCAAGTCCCTGAACTTGTTTTCTCTTCTGTAAAGTGAAGATACCAATACTTTGGTTATCTATCTCACAAGAGTTGTTGCATGTTCTGAGCAGGCCTGATTGTTAGTATAGGTTCCCCACCCCTGTGTTAGGCATTGGGATGAAATCAGGTACATATAAGCCATTGAACAATTAGCAAAAGAAGGTTTACTTAGCCCTAAAATAGAAAGAATATTATGGAACTTGATTTCTGCCTTTGAAGCTTCACTTGTTTCCCATCTGTTCAACAGGGAGAGGTATGATGATTTGTGTGGTCTTCAGACATCCACAAGGGCCCTGACTCTACATGTGGGGGAATTTTATGCCCAGAGATGGATGACAAAGACTGTACATCAATACAATCAGAGGCTATCAGGGATCTGAGTCAAGGGAAGCACAGTTTGGGCCTTGACCAGACTAAAGAGGAATCAAGTCCTGGCTTTATTAATGTTTCAGGAAAATCTAGCCTAAACCATGTCTGGATGGCAGAAGGAGCCCCAGTAGACACTGGTTCTTTCACATATAGAAAGTGCTTGGCAAACCTTAAAGGACTATAAAAATGTAATATTATTATCACTATCCTTCATTTTATAACTATTTTTCTTCCATTCCTATCTTGATTATTCCTCCTTGACTAGTTTGTCTACAAACTATGTTCTCTGTTTCCTAATCCTCCCCAAAAATTTTGGTTTCTAAAGGTATAAGCATCTATCAAGAGCTATATATTTAATTATCATGCTCTGGAGGCTTCCTGCCTCCAGAGAGGACAGTATTCTGTCCACCCCCGGAAAATGAAAAGCAATTATAACTGGTTCACCTTCTTCCAAAACATCTCCACTTCAGAGGTACTGGCTTCACCAACTTCTTTGCTAACACATACTAGTGTTTAAGATCTTTCCCCCACTCCCATGCTTAATGCCAGGAAGATCTGTCCTATTTCTTACCCAAACCCTGTTTTGGTATAGTGAAGGAACCAGCATGGTGTAGTGGAGAGAATGCTGGATTAGGAATTAAGAGGCATACGTATTAGCTCTAATGTTACTACTAACTGAGTGATCAGGCGTAAGTCATTTAATTTCCTTGAGCCTTATATTCCTCATCTGTGAAATACAGATGTCAGATAAGATCAAAGATGGAAAACGCATAATTTGACGACCTTTGGGGCTCTCAATGTTCTTCCCTCCCCCTTTTAAACACCACGGTAGACAAAGCAAAATGGAATATCATTGTGATTTACTGCACATTTCTTGGAGAAACTTTTGACCTTGAACTTAAAAAAAAAGCTCCCCATCTCTGGACTGATAACTTAAGGATTCCTCCCAGCTTTAAAATTCTATTATTCACTTATCTTGTCCTCATTAGAAATAGAGAACAGCTGCTTACCATCATTCAGACAGTATTCCATCATCCAAACCAAGACTGTTTCCCAAATTTTTTATCTTCTCTGGTGAAATGAGACTCATTGAGATCTTCTCCAAAGTCTTCATATCATACTTCATTCATGACTTGCAAGTGGAACACAATGCTCTGACAAAAGCATATGTGTTGTGGGGTGTGTGTGTGTGTGTGTGTGTGTGTGTGTGTGTGTGTGTGTGTGTGATGGACTATTTAAAGGCCCGGTGAAAAATATTTTCTCATTTACCATCAGTTTTCCTTCCAAAAACTTTGCTGGTGTGATAGCTGAACGATGTCAGAAATCTTTCCACTCCCTATTTTCTTCAGTTAAGTTCCAGCCTCTTACTCTGGGCAATGGTAGAGGTGTTGCATACACAGTAGCCAACGAATGGGTCCTGGACCCATTCTCCTCTTGGCTTATATAGCAGGCCAGTCAGGTGGTCTGGATTCATTGTTGGCAGTGAAAATTGTTACCACTATTTGGAGAGAGTGGCACTAATCCATATTCAATACGTGGTGGCTTCATCCCAATTACTAATAAATAGTTGACATTGCCATTCTTGCTAATTACCCTATAGTCTCTGTCTTTCCCTTTTCAGGAGAAAGAGTATTGAATAAATTATTTAGAAGGAGTCTTGGCTCTATTTATGTAATTTGGAATCCTTCATATGTAATTTGGAATCCTTCATATTTTATTAACCCCTTTAAAAGTGTTTCCATTTCTTACTGGACAATGAAGTGATCATCAATCAGTCAGTAAGTAAATATTTATTATTTACCTACTATGTGCCATGAATTATACTAAGCTCTGGGGACACAAAGAAAGGCAAAGGACAGTTTCTGCCTTCAAGGAGCTTACAATTTAATGCAGAAAGACAATATACAGAAGGAAACAGAAAAGGTGGGAGAGGATATCCTTGAAAAAGGGGCATTATGGAGAAACCCAGAGGAATTGGGTTGGGTGGGAAATGAGATTACTGACTTGGGCTCTCTCCTTAAATGGAGCTTCTTGGAGAAGGGCTCTTCACCCTCTCCAACCAGAAGGAGAGAGGGGCAACAGGAGTAAAGGGTACAGATGAGGTGTGAGTTCCAAGGTTGAAGAGATCTTGTAAGATGAAGAGGTTCCCAGAGTATGATGGAAAAAGTCCAGAAGAGTACAGCCAGTTAGGAAATCAATCAGTATTTATTAAGCATCCACCATGCTCTAGACACTATACCAGGCACTGAAATTCACATACTGAAATTCCCTGCTTTCAGGGAGATTTCACATTAATGAGACAATAAGTACATATACTCTACTCACACTGATGAGTCAGGTCTCCAGATCATGACTACTATGTTTCCTCAGGGTTCTAGGATAGTATGTTGTCTATCTAGTACTATATGGCTTGCAGGTTCCCTCCTAGTGTGCTTCCTGCTTATTTTTATATTTTTATAGGTTGGCTTAATTATCTTTTAGAAAGGGGTAGTTACTAAGTGGTACAGTTGGTACAAAACACCCCTCCCCCCAAAGTCTGACACTCTCCCATAAGTATATTCAGAATCCAGAGAAAGTGGGCTCAAACTTAGAGATGACATGTGGCAAAGGGATAATTTATAACTCCTGTTTGTTGACAGTCCCTTTCTCCCCTTCATATGGTTCTCACTAATTGAGAAGTTCCCTTCTTTACGGGGCATTTTGAAGAGCTGTATCCCTGCATCCATTCAATACTTGGCTCCCAATACAGTTACTATTGCCACTTGCTCTTGCCCCAGAGTATAATGCTAGGAAGCTGATGGGAAGACAGGAAGTCCCAAATCCTCCAGATCCTTCAAAGATCCTAAGGGCCTCCTCTGCTCAAAGGGTCAGGGAGACCACAGCTGAGACTGAAATGCTGTTTTCCTTGTAACCCCCAAGCAACTTTTCAGGGGGCTTAGGTAGAATGCTGTCTTCCCTTTCACTGCTTGTTAGAATCAGAATCTTTCCCAGTCTGAATGAGTTTGATATTTTAAAGGCAACTCATAGACAGAGACTAAGTTACCTCAATGCATCATGTCTAGTTCATCTAATGGTTCATCAAAGATACATAAATTGATCAAGGTCTTTTCGCACTTAGTTGGAATGGCTGGGATCGATTTGATTCAATCAAGACTTGTTCCCACTGGGGTGCAGCATTTAATTTACTTTAGGTGGGGTGAGGTAATTCGATTGATTTACCACCACCCCCATCTTTGCAAATATAAAATGAATACATAAATACAAGTTGATATATCATGGAATCACACTTGTAGTCAGTTACAATGATAAAGAAAAGTTTCATGCAAATGGTGGTTTTTGAACTGTATCTTAAAGGAAAAGGGGATTCTATGAAGATGAGGTAAGGAGGAAGTACATTCCAGGCATGTGGCATGCCCATATGTGTGTGTGTGTGTCTATGTGTGTGTGTGTGTGTGTGTGTGTGTGTGTGTGTGAGCAGTTATGTATGCAGATGATAGATAGATCCATGAGTCATTTGTAGAAGGATGATAGGTAAACCCATGGAAGCTGATGAGGTCCTGAGTGAGAGTTTAGAGTAGTAAGGAGATGAGGAGAGAACCTTGAGGAACATCCACATGTAGAGGCCAGGAAAGGACACTGAGAAAGATCAGTCAGACAGATAAAAGGAGAGAGGAGTGTCACAAAAACCTAGAAAGGAGAGAGTATTTAAAAATGAAGAGAAGTTGATCAATGGTGTCAGATACAGGAGATAGGTAAAGGAGAATAAGGACTGAAAAAGCAAAACAAAACAAACAAATCAGCCTTTAGATTTGGCAATTGAGAGATTATTAGTCACTTTGGAGAGAGCAGTTTCAATTGAAGGATGAAGTTGGAAGCCAGATTGCAAAGAGTTGTGGTTAAAATAAGAGGTAAGGAAGTAGAGGGAGTAAATATAGAGAGCTTTTTGAAGGAATTTATCTGAGAAAAAGAGAGATAAGGACAGGTAGTTCAAGGGGATGAGAGGGTCTAGTGGAAAATTTTTTAATGAGGGGGAGACTTGGGTATGTTTGAAGGCAATACAGAAAGGGTCAGTTGATAAGAAAAGGTTAAAAATTAATGGAGTGGTGACTGAGGATTCAGTCTCCTAGAGAAGGCAAAAGGGGATGGAATGAAGTGCACATATAGGTTTGTGTTTTTAATAATAATCAGCTTAGAGTCAGATATGGAGGAAAGGAGGAGAGAGTAGGAGATGATGTTAAAAAGGTTTTTGATATGAAGGAAATAGGAAAAGAAGTAGTTCATATCACAGTGCCTCAGTTTTCTCTGTAAAGGTGCTCAGCTGAGAAAGGGGGCTGGAAGAGCAGGTGCAGGAGGATTGAGGAATGAAGAGAAAAGGATTGGAATAGGTTCTATAGGAAGGTAGACAGGTAGTCAATTTTTGCTGTTGTTCAGTCACGTCCAATTCTTCATCATCCCATGAACCATAGTGTCCATGGGGTTTTCTTGGCAAAAATACTGGAGAAGTTTGCCATTTCCTTAAGTGGATTAAGGCAAACAGAGGTTAAGTGACTTGTCCAGGGTCACACAGCTAGTAAGGATCTGAGGCCAGATTTGAACTCAGCTTCCTGACTCTAGGCCCAGCACTCTATTCATGGAGCCACTTAGCTGCCTCATAGATAGTTTATTAGAAAGGAATAAATAGATTTTGCCTTGATGCAGCTAGTGTCCAAATGTCAACTAATGTGAATTTGTAATGTATTCAGCACTTGTAAGACTTTTTCCAGTTCTGTTGAGTGGCCCCTAAATAGGAGCTGACAAGGTTAATAGTGGGAACAATCCAGTGCTAAAGTTTAGAAAGAGGTGAGTGGTGATAAGACAAGGGAACAAGAGATCAGTGAACAAGGGAACAAAGCACAGTGAAATGACTAACTATTGGGCTGAGACTGTTGAGAGAGGAAAGTAAAGATTGGGTATTGGTGATGGCCTAAGAAAATACTTATCTCTGAGCCTATAGAGTATGACATCGTGTTAACTTATTCCTAATATTGATCACAGTAAACTAAAATTGGACCATTGCAAAGAAATGTTCTTGATGAACAATAATTTAATTTTTTGGATTGCTGATTCATCCCTTACGAGGTATTGCTTTGCACAGAACAATTGGGCTTGACTTTATCCTTCCCATGGTGCTCCATGCCTGCAAAGATGATGGTAAGGTCATGACTATGTCTAATAGCACATCAGGGACACCTAGACCAGATCATTTTCAACAATCAGTGATTGTGTTTCCACATTTACTATCTCAGAGGTCCTGGGAAAGTAGCTGAAACAGAAATTAGTTGAAGTAAAAACCTGATAAAATGGTGGCTTGCTCTTTGAAGAGATAACTTCAAGGGAACATGGTAGCAATTTAAGAAAGTCCGTCATGTGGGAGACACTTCAGGCTTACTCTGCTTAGCTCTAGAGACAGAAGTAGGAGCAATGGGTGCAAGTTACAGTGGAACAGATATAGGCTCTGTGGCAGAGCAGAAAGATTGCTGCATTTGGAATGAGAGGCCCTGGGTTCAAATCCTGATTCAGCCACTTACAATTTGTGTGGCCTTGCGCAAGTCATTTAATATCACTAAGCCTTCAAAATCTCATCTGTAAAATTAGGGTTTGGTTTAGATTGGCTCTGAGATTCCTTCCAGCTATAAATCTGCTATCCTGGACTTCATGAGAAGAAAACTTCTAAACACTTAGAATTTTCTAAAAGTGGGATCAGGTGTCTCAGGAAAGGGTTTTTTTTTTTCCCTTGCTAGTGGCTGTCAAAGAAAGGCTCACTACTTGTTGGATATGCCATGGAGAAGATTCTTTTTTTAAAAAAAAAAAATACTTACATTTTCCCTGATTTCATGTGAAAACAATTTTTCACATTCATTTTTTAAAATTTTGAGTTCCAAATTCTCTCCCTCCCTTTCTTCCCCTCTCCTTGCAGTGGTAAGCAATTTGCATGTGATTTGCAAAACACATTTCCATATTAGTTATATTGTGAAAGAAAGCACAAATGAAAACACTGTGAAAAGAATAAAGTGAAAAATAGTATGCTTTGATCTGCATTCAGAGTCCATCAGTTCTTTCTCTGGAGGTGGAGAGCATTTTTCATGATGAGTCCTTTGAAATTGTCTTGGATCATTGTATTGCTGAGAAGAGGTCAGTCATTCATAGCAGATAATCACACAATATTGCTGCTCATGTGTGCAATGGTTCTACTGGTTCTACTCATTTCACTTTGCATCAGTTCATGTAAGTATGTTTTTCTGGAAGTATCCTGCCCATCCTTTCTTATAGCATAATAGCATTCCATCACAATCATATACTACAACTTGTTCAGCCATTGCCAATTGCTGGAAAGTCTCTCAATTTCCAATTTTTTGTCACCCCAAAAAGAGCTGCTATAAATATTTTTGTATGAATAGATCCTCTCCCTTTTTTTCCCTTTATCTACTTGAGATACAGACCTAGTAGCTACAAAAATTATTCACAGTTTTATAGCCCCTTGGGAATGCTTCATGGAGTAGATTTTTGTCCAATTATGGGTTGGACTTAATGGCTTTTGAGATAGGTTCCTTAAAACTCTAAAAGTCTGGGATTCTTGTTCTGTGGTAGGTTTGAGGGCAGATTCTGATAACAATGTTTTTAATTGTTGACTTTGCTTTCCTGCTAGTTCTGGGTTGCTTAGGAGAGGTTCAAATCAAATCAAATCAACAAAGTATTTATTAAGTGGCTACTTAATCAGTCACTGTACTAAGCATTGAGGATATAAAGAAAGGCAGAAACATAGTCTTTCCCCTCCTGGAGCTCACATTCTAGTGGGGAAGACAACATGTCAACCTATGCATAAACAAGATATAGATAGGATAAATTGAAAGTAATCTCAGAGGGACAGCAATAGTATTAAGGAACTGGGAGAGACTTCAGTCCAAGGTGGGATTTGAGCTAGTACTTGAAAGATGCCAAAAGATGGAGACAGAAGAGAGAGAATATCAGGCATGGGGAACACCTTTAAAACCCCTAGAGTCAAGAGATAGGGTCATGTATGAGGAATAGCAAGAAGGCCAGTGTCATTGGCTTGAAGAATACATGAAGGGAAATAAGGTGTAAAAAGATTGGTAAGAAAGCAGCAAGGTTAATAAGGGCTTTATGAACCAAACAGAATTTATATTTGATCCTATAGGCAGTAGGGAGCCACAGGGATTTACTGAATGGGGGTCAGGGGAGTTGACATTGTCAGATTTGCGCTATATGAAGATTTAACAGCTGAGTGGAGAATGGACTGAAGTGGAGAAGGACTTGAGACAAAGAGATCCAGAAGGTGATGAGAGACTGTATTAGGGCAGGGGTAGTGTCAGAGGAGGAAAGGAGCAGTATATCACAGGTCTTGACAACAAGAGGAAATGGAAGGTGAGAGTGAAGAATCATAGATGATACATGTTGCAAAGAGGGGTAAGGCTCTGGACCCTTGATAAAGACCTTAAGACCTTATAGATAGACTCTTAAGATAAGATCCTCTTTTTTCTTAGGTGTTTTCTTAACAAGTGAAGGAGGAGCAGCTCAGTGATGGGGGATAAGGATTTGCTTAAAATGAAGGTAGAACTGCCCCTGAAATGATACATCATAAAATACAAATTGCATGATCTGTCTCTCTCTCAACTCTCTCTCTCTCTCTCTCTCTCTCTCTCTCTCTCTCTCTCTCTCTCTTTCTCTCTCTCTCTTTCTCTCTCTCTCTTTCTCTCTCAATCCATCTCTCTATCCATTCATCCATCCATCCCTCCATCTATCTATAAACTCAGGATATCAGAGCTATCCTCCAATCTTTATAAAGGGAACATATTTGAGATCTTCAGACAAAAGTATTATGTTTACAGAAATAAACCTGGGTTTATTATGAGTTACATGACCTCTCCACACCAATTCTTCTGGAACTCTGGATAGAATCAATCCCATAGTCTTTTAAAACTGCTGCAATGTAATAGCACTGAAAAAAAGCATGGAGCATGCAGGAATTTGCCCTTGCTGGTGTGTGATGGAGAACACGAGCTGATATTCTCTTCATGTCTCTCATTCACTACGTGAAACTTTGGGAACCTGCTTTCTGCTCTGACTCTGGGGTTGGAAGGAGGTGGAATGCAGTGGGAATACAAAAGAGATAATCTGGCTCTCCTTGTCTTTCTTTTGTAGCTGCTAGAGTGGCAGAACTGTTTTGGAAAAAGCCTTAGGAAGATTTGGTAGGTGATGATTAAGACTATAGGATCTGCAGCTAGAAGAAAGCTGAGAAATCACCATCTAGTTCAGTGATCTCCAAACTTTTTGTTATGTTCTACCTTGTCAGGAAAACATTTCTGAGCATGCATTCCCAATATACAAGAATACCATGAAGATACTGTGGGGTTGGTTCCAGACCATTGCAATAAAGTGAATACAGCAATGAAGCAAGTCATATGAATTTTTTGTTTCTAGTGCATTTAAAAGGTGTGTTTATACTGTACTGTAGTCTATTAAATGTGCAATAGCATTATATTTTTAAAATGTATGTATCTTAATTTAAAAATACTTTATTGCTAAAAAAAAAAATTCTAACCATCATCTGAGCCTTCAGTCATTTGTGATCTTTTTTGCTGGTGCAGGGTTTTGCTTGTTGATGGCTGCTCACTGATCACGGTGGTAGTTACTAAAGGTTGAAGTGACTGTGGAAATTTCTTAAAATGAGACCACAATGAAGTTTGCCTCATCATTGACTCTTCCTTTCACTTGAACACTTAGAGGCCATTGCAGGATTATTAATTTCAATATTACTAATTTCAATGTTGTATCTCAGGGAATAGGGAGACCTGAGGAGCAGGAGAAGGAAGGGAATGCTGGTTGATGGAATGGTCAGAACACATACAACATAAAGCAACTAATTTCATTATCACATATGGTCACAATTTGTGGTTCTCCAAAACTACAGCATCAAAGACCATTGATTACCATAATAGACATAAGCATAATGAAAAAGTTATAAATACTGTGAGAATTACCAAAATGTGACACAGAGACATAATGTGAGCATAGGATATTAGGAAAATGACACCGATAGACTTACTTAATGCTGAGTTTCCACAAACCATCAATTTAAAAAAAAATGCAATATCTGTGAACTGTAATAAAATGAGGTATGCCTATATGTATATTTATTTACTTATGAAATACACACATGTATCATGCTAATTTATTATATTATGTGTTATTTTTGTGGTTGTTCAGTTGTTTTTCAGTTGTGTTCAACTCTTTGTTACCCCATTTAGTATTTTCTTGTCAAAAATACTGAAGTAGTTTGCCATTTCCTTCTCCAGTCCATTTTACAGGAGAGGAAACTGAAGCAAACAGGGTTAAGTGACTTGTCCAAGGTCATATAGATAGTAAATATCTGAGGCCAGATTTGATCTCACAAAGATGAATCTTCCTGCTCCAGGCCCAGCACTCTATCTATTGTACCACATAGGTGGCCACAATGTATTATGCTACTGTATACATTAATTAATTGTATTGATTTCAATAAGGACTTAATCATAATTTGTTAATATTATGCATCATATTAATTTATAAATTATACACATGTGCTATAATAATAATTACATATGTTGTATAAAGTTTACCTAGAAATTAAAATTTTAAGGATGAGGTAAATATAAAATAACATTTTGAAAATAATATTTTATTAATGGTACAAAACCCCTTTCTGCTCCTACTAAAATATTATTGTTTATAATTACATTTTAGTGAGAATATTGTAATTGAATATGCTTTATGCTTTTTGAAAATCTTTTTTGATACTTGTGATACAGTAATTTGAAGGTTTGTATACTAAATTTTGGGTCAGCTAGGTGCTGTAATAGATAGAGCACTGGGCCTGCAGTCAGGAAGACCGGAATTTGAATGTGACCTCAGACACTTACCAGCTGTGTGACCATGGGCAAATCATTTAACTCTGTTTGCCTCAGTTTCCTCATCTGTAAAATGAGCTGTGGAAGGAAATAGTAAACCACTCCAGTATCTTTGCCAAAAAAAAAAAAAAAACCCAATGGGGTCACAAAGAGTTGGACATGACTGGATAAGACTGAACAACAAATTACTAAATTCAGTTTTATTCAATACTCAGCGGGGAAAAAACATTAGCTCTAGAGTCAGAGGGCCTTGTTTCAAATCCTGTCTCTGAGGTTTACTACCAGTGTGACGTGGAGCAGGTCACTTTAACCTCTCTGGACCTTGATCTCCTCAAGTGAACAATGAGGGAGCTGAACTGGGTGCTCCAGAAAGTCCCTTCCCTCTCTAGATATAAGATGCTATGAAAGAGACACCATCCAAAGATATATAGATCCCCAAAAAGTACATCTTTGCCTGTGCTTTATGCTAAATTTCCCATCCCATCTATGAATTATGAAAAAAGGTTTTTACTAGCATTTGATTAGCAAATGTTCATCTTCTTCAATGTCAATCAGTTTTCCTTGTTACCGTTAATTAAGAAACTGTTGTACTTTTGCATTTTTTTTTGCAAATAATAGATTTGGGGGGTACATCCCCATCCAGAGAAGCCCTACTTGTAGGCAGCAACACATCATACTTCTGGTTCAAAACGAATTCAAAACTTGCTGAAATTTTTATTTGGGAGATTTTTAAATAAGTCAGAGAATTCTGTTTCTAAGATTTTAAAATATATAAATGTCAGAAATTTTAAAAAGTTAACACATGGTTCTTAGCAACTCAGAAAGAAAAGAAGAAATATAATTAATAGAAAATGAACATTTATTAAGTGCCGCCTATATGCCAGGAACTATGCTAAGCACTGGGAATGCAAATATGAAAAAGAAAGATAGTCTCTACCCTCAAAGAACTTATAATCTAATCATATTATAAGTAAACTGAGGGAGAGAATGGTTAACAGTGTTAAATATTGCAGAGGGGTCAAAAAGGACATGGATTAAAAGAATCCATTAGGTTTGTCAATTAAGAGATCACTGGTAATTTTGGAAAGAACAGGTTCCATTGAATGAAGAATCAAGGATACAGGAGAAGGCTCACAACCTGGTAGAATGGGAGAGTAGTGGTTCTTTGAAAGGAAACAGGGGAAGTAAAAGAAAGGTGGGTATTAGGGAAAAGATTATGTACTTGTGCTGTATATTAGTGTATATTGCAAACCACCTATGTCTAGACATTCATCTGCTCCTCACTCTTTCTGAAAGAAAGAAGAAAGAAAGAAAGAAAGAAAGAAAGAAAGAAAGAAAGAAAGAAAGAAAGAAATGAAGAAAG
>CM053587.1:153473329-153484821 GCA_028646515.1 Pseudochirops corinnae | reverse complement strand
GTTGGGTTATAACTGCTGACTCCAGGTGATGGACAGTAAATAGGGGAGTGTCGAGCTGTAATGAGTAAAGGGGATGGTGTGTTGCGTTGGAGGCAAGTCTTCCTTTGACTAAAATAAGGAAGGTGGAATGTGGCATACCTTCCTGCTCTGATTGGTTGGAGTCAGGCCAAGCCCCGCTCTTTGGAGAGATAATTAATTAAATTCAACTCCTTTTTTTTACAAATGTGGGAACTGAGGCCTAGAGAGATAAAAATGTCTTGCCCAAGATCACATAAGTGGTATAAGTTCCTTAGTTATTTTCAGGTTTTTAGACACTGAGGTCACTATTTATTCATATTACTGATCTGAGCCCCCATTTCTCCCACTTCCCCATTTCTGATCTCTTCCCTTTCAGCAGCTAATATATTAACCTTATGATATATATCATATTAGTGAAAAGGGACACTTTATTTAAAACCCATGAAGAGTCAATGGCAGGAAAATACACTAAACAGCCAACTTTCTCACATCATCCCAGAAAGCCTTCTTTCAACCTACAAGTGATGAGTCTAGGGGCTCCAGGGGTTGGGGAACCTGCAGCCTTGAGGCCAGATGTGACCCTCCAAGTCGTCAAGTGTGACCCTTTGACTGAATCCAAATTTGTTCTGTGGGGTTTGGATTCAGTCAAAGGACTGCCCTTGAGGACCTTGAGGCCTTGTGGGCGCAGATTCCCCACTCCTGGCTGACTCTAGAGCATCTACACTCCTTTTTCCTCTTCCTCCAGGGGGAAAGGACCCAGACAGTTTATAGTCTGTTGCACTCTCACACAAATAATCCTTCTGTTCCCCCAACCCAAGCCAAGGGAGGGAGTAATGGGGGTGGGGAGATGGCTCAATGACTCACATCAGGTGGTAGGGGCTTTTGCTTCAGCTCTGGAGTTATGCTGGGCACTGGAATCGGAAACGGAATGCATTTCTGCCTGTGAGTAGAACCATGCTGCACTTGGGATAAGCAGCTTTAGTCTTATTTTGCTCTTTTTAGGTTCCACAGCATTTTCTAGACATTTCCAGCCATGTACCCTGCCACTTCTTTTTATGTGTTAAAGGCACAGATTTTCTTAATTTTATTTGTATTTCCAGAGCTTCATCTGGTGCCTGGTACCTAGTAAATGCTTGTCTGTCTTTCTGTCTGTCTCTCCCTGTATCCAACTCAAATTGTACCAGGCTTATAGAATGGAATCAGAACTGAGCCTGTGATTTTATTGGTATAGGTATAGGTATGAGTAACACCCAGTGAAGAACTTCTACCAATGCAGAGGGGCCTTTTTTTTTTTTTTGGAAAAAAATGAATAATCAGCATATGAATTCAGGTTCTCCTGTTCCAGGTCCAGCCCTCTTTCTGCTCTTCCCTTCTTTTTTTTTTACCCCTACTTTCTTTACCAAACTCCTAGACAACTTTGTCCACACTTATGTCCTCTTTTCCCTCATTTTTACTTACTTCTTGTCTGAAACTGCTTTTTCTAAGGTTAATTGCTGAATCAGTGGTCTTTTCTCAGACTTACCTCTCTTAACTGTTCAGGCACTTTTCTACATCATTGACCATACCCTCCTCCTAAATGCTCTCTCCTCCTCACTTCTGAGACACTATTCTCTTCTCTTCTGTGTCTGACCCCTCCTTCTTTACCACCTTTCCTCGGTCATCATCCTTTTTGCACCAAATTCTCTTTGTCTCTGGGCCTGTTTGTCCTGGGCCTGTTACTGTGCTTTCTTTCTTGGCACTGACATTAGTTCCCACAGGTTTCATTATCATCCCTGTACAGATAACATGCAAATATATCTGTTCAGCTGCAATAGCTCATTTTGACTCTGGGTTTACTTAATAAAGTCCTGCTGGACATCAATACCTATGTGTTCTCTAGGCATTTCAAGCTCAACATGTTCAAAATGGGACTCATTTTCTCCAAACTTATCCCTCTTCCCAAATTCCCCATTTTTGTATATGACACCATCAGCCTTCTAGCTACCCAGGTTTGCTACCTTGGAAGCAGTCTTGACTCTTCCTTCTCCCTTATCTCTTCAATTAGTTGCTGGTTTTGGTCTATTTTATCTCTCCTCCCATAACATTTCATCTGTTCCCCTCTTTTCACTCACACAGCCTTTGCTCTAGTACAGACCCTCATCACCTCTCAATTAAATTATTGCAATAGCTTCCTCATGATTAGGGTGATGACCTGATCCCTTCATCCAGTCTCTTCCCTCTCCTCATCATTATCCACGAAGCTGTCAAATTGACATGCCTAAAATATAGATTAGACCAGGTCACCACCCTACTCAAAAATCTTCGGTGGCTCCCTGTTACTTGTAGGATAAAAACCAAGCTCCTTTGTCTGACCTTTAAAATGCTCCATAATCTGTTTCCACCTACTTTTCCAGTCCCACTTCACATCATTTCCCTTTAGATACCCTCTATTCCAGTCAAGCCTGCTAACTTGTCCTTGTGCACAACATTTCTTTTATCACCTCTGTCTCATTGTAAAAATGTTTCCTCACATCTGGGATACATTCCTTCCTCACTTCTGCCTCATGGAATCCTTAGCTTCCTTCAAAGAACAACCCAGAAGGGCTTTTCTGATTCCCTCCTTCCCCTGGTATTAATAGCCTTTCCTTCTTAAAATTAGTTCATATCACTTTGTATTTTGTATTTCCCTACTCTTGTCATGCCATGTCCTACCCTCCCTTCCCCCAACAGAAGGAAGCTCCATGAGGGCAGGCACTATTTTGCTTTCTGCCTCTGTATTCTCAACATCTAGCAAAGTGCCTTGTACATACTAGGCACTCAATAAATATTTGTTGAATTGAATTGTCTGACTTTAAGCAGAAGAATGTCCCTTTTTTGAATCTGTCTCAGTTTCCTCATCTGTAAAATGGTGGGGTTAGACTAGGTCATCTCTAATGTTGCTTCCAGACCCAGTGTTCTCTGACTCTTTGCTCACTTCTCTCCACATGTGTTATTATGGCATCTGGGAACTGCAAGTGAGCCCCTGCTAATGGCTTCAAGATGAACACTCGGGTAACTTGGTAAAGTGAAAGCATACCACCTTTCTTTCCTTTTAGCAAATAGAGAATCACAAAAGTTTACTATTAGAAGTGAAATAATTTGCTCTCATATAAAAATGAAATATGTCGATTAAAAAATACAAAGGAAAAAGAAAAAAAAGCACCTCAGGGCATTAAAAGTTGCCTATTTTCAAAGGGAGTTTCAAGGAGAGACTCGATACTTACCTCCAGTTCCATAACTCTAGGTCACTGATATAGTAACATATATTTAGGTGTGTAGAATGGCCTAATGGTTAAGAAATGTGTGTGTGTATATATGCATATATATTATATAATGTACTATGTAGAAATATATATGAGGCGAGTGGGTATATGCATATGTGCATATATGTAGGTTAAAATGAAATGTTTCAATTAAAAAAGAAAAAGAAAAAAAACAAGTTAGGTAATTGGAAATAGCCTGTTTTCCAAAGAAGGTTCAAGGAGGGTCTCCTTTTCCTTCCTTTGGATACTAAGGGCTCTGTTTGTGACATGTATTTAGGTATATATAAAATAGTCTAATGACCAAAAATATAGCTACGTATATCTATGCACACATATATTATATACATAATATACTATATAGAAATATATATATATATATATATTTATATGAGGGATCTGTTGTGTGTATGCATGTGTGTAAGTATATAGACCTATGTGACTGCTGTTCTTTTTGGGATATTCTTAAAATATTTTCATTATTTATATTTTTAATCGTGCAAAAGTGCCCCAAGGCCTGGTGGCAAAGGGATATGGTTGTTAAAAAAAAAAATGGAATAAATAAATAAATTAAATTTGATTAGAAAAAAATCCAGTCAGAGTTAGTGATGTCTGACTTCCTCTATTCACATTATTGCTACTCTTGTTGCTTTTTGGTTTTTGTTTTGCTTCTTTACTGTTGTTGTTTTTCCACCAAAGCTGTCATTTATCGTGAGAACAAGAGCAGCCATGTGTTGATTTTTCTGGATTCTTTTTGGACACTCTCCCAGTGCTAATGAAGGCTCTTCCAAAGTGCTAAAGAGCTGGTGCCAGAATCAATCTCACTGAAAACAATAGGGGAATGAATGGCACCCAGACAGCATCGTGTATGTATGTACATATGTGTATGTGTGTGTGCATGCGTGTACATTATATGCATGTGTTTGTGTATGCCTACAGTGTACATGCACACTTGGGTACACGTCCTCCTGCTTGACTGGGTGCATTTGTCTGAACAGGCTGCTGCTTCCTGAGGTGACATCTTCCTCTTCTCCCTTCAGGAGCCATGATGAATTTTCTTTCACTGAAGGATGGCCTGGATTTCTCCCTCACACAAAGCCCTGCCATGGCAGTTCTGAAGCCAGTGGAAATAGCGACTGATTCAATCCTTCATGTCAGTAGGAATATTCTATGATTGTAAACAATTAAAAATAAAACACAGATGAGCGCCCCAACTTCAGAAGCACCTGGATTTCTGATCAGGCATTTAAATTGTGTCCTTAAGACTGGTCCCCTGGCATTTTCAAGTTAACTTTATTACCTGAAGAAAAAAAAAAGCAAACTTTGCTGTGTTTTGTCCCTCTGCTTCAGGCTTTCTTCCACCCACCCCCCCCACGCCCCCGCCCCCCGCATTCAATACCTTCTTATTGCCTTTCTAACAATGTGTAATTATTCTCTCCTCAATTTGTTTACACAGCTTGGACATGGGGACAGAGTTCTCTAGTGACCGTGCAACAGAGTGCAGTCGCCCTAAAGAGGAGCATTTAGAAGCCATAAAAGCTAAATAGTCCTGCCATGGACCATTACATAACCCCGTTATTCAAATTCCGTAAATCAAATTAAATAATCTAAAATATCTGGATTTCTGGGTTTTAAAAATTTATGTCTATGATGTGCTATAGTCATCTCCCTTTACTGTTATTATTCATCTACTAGAATTTATGTTTTTTATGAATCAAAGTACTCAGCAATCACATGAGCCAATGAGTCCGGCTCTCCCAGACGAGCCGGGAGCTTTGTGCTCCATCTACTGGCTGATACTGATATTGCCCAACCCGAAGCCCAACCGCGAAAAGGTTCGACTTGAGCCGGCTGCCCCGGGCGGGATCCAGGGCAGCCGCTATGCGAGGCGCCGATGAGCTCTCTACCCAAGCCCAAAGCCCATATATTGCCACTGAACGCTCGTTATCTGTCGCTTTAAAAATTGCAGAAGAAGACAGTTGTCTTAGCGAGGATCCTAAATAGTCCCTGGGGCTTTGCATTGTTGGGTGGCTTAAAATCCGAGACAACATGGAGAAATTTACATTTGAGGTGAAGGCTCATCCGTTGTCTCCTGCTGCAAAAATCGCAGCCCTTGTCTTGGATTTCCTTGGCCCCCCATTCTTCTTTATTAAAGCCCGCATGATTTAATCAAACCGCTGTTTGGCCGTCAAAGCCGGGCAGCAACACTTACCAAGTGCCCTTCCCCTCTCTGGGGCATTCCCGTTGTTGGAAGAGGCTGGACCGTGTGAGGAGACACAGGCTGCAAGCTCCGGAAGGTCCTGGAGAACAAGCCGAGGGAGAATTTGAGTCTTCTTCGTTAGCTTTCTTTACTAGGAGTATTATTGTTCTTCCTTTATTAAGATCATGTTCTCATCTCTAATGTTTGATGAAGTTCGGATAGAAAAAAATCCCAGGACAAGGTGTTAATCATTTCATTATTAATAGTTCTTTTGTTTCCAACGTTTAGGGATTGATTGCAGAGGAAGATAAAAATATTTGATTTTTGTAGTTGAATGGAAGTATTGGGATACAAGCTTACATCATCATCATCATCGTCATCATCATCATTATTGTTATTATGTCCTTCTGAAAACCCTGAAACATTCTGTTGCAGCAGGGAGGAATTTCAAACTAGAAGATTGCTGTAGAGACTGGTTTAAATTTACAGCCAATTTAATTATGGTTTAACAAATAAACAACCCTCCAAGCAGTATTTGTGTTTGAGGAATGAAAAAAAAGACCCCAAAGTACTGTTAAAACATGCATTATTTCATACTTTTCTGGCATCCTGTTCCATCTATCTTGTCTTAGCAAACTGAAATACATGCCTGACTTAAACAACTTTTTTTTTTTTTTACCTTCTTCATTTTAAAGCTTAGATGCCTTCAAATGAATTCAAACTTCCCAATAAGGACATAAGGAAAGTTCTTTTTCACCTCCCAGTTTCCAAGCAGACAGCTCAGATTGGATATTTATGTATATAAGAACTCCCTCGATTTATCAGCCATCTTCTCCTCTTTCACCCTCTTATTCAAACATTTCAACATAGCAACAGATGGTGTTTCAGACTCTTTGCTGTGTTTGGGATTGTTTTGCCGCAGAAAAGGGCTATTTTATGTTTCTTTACTAGGAGGGCTGTGACTATAAATCCCCCTCCATAACTAAGATGTTCAGATGTGATGTTACAACTGGCTTTTAAAAATGAAAAGAAATGGATCTCAGAGACCAAGTCTCATCCATAACTTTGTCCACACAGGGGTTTAAAGTATATTTTCTTTTTCCTAAGAGAACTGAATTCTTGTTTACAATCATCCATTCCCATCCTTGTGTCCACCAAATCTTCCTCTCCCTACACCATCATGCCTATGTAGAAAAAGTTGCCTATGTAAGAGAAAGTTGCCAGCACTGAGTCCTCAGTGTAAAGAGCATAAGTCATAGAGCTGTGGCACATGGAAGGTCAGAACACTTTGCAGCTTTATACAAGCACTTTGTACCCCCAAGTCAAAGGGGCACAATTCAGCAACTTGCTCTTTTTTGGCTTAGTAAATATTTGACTTACTGACACTTCTGGATTGCTTTTCTTACTCACATATGATGGGGCACATTTTACTTTTTTAGAGGCTATGGATTCTTTCATGGTGTCTGAAAATTTTTTGACCCTGTATCATACAGGTGTTAGGTGAAATTAATGATCTCCTGATCACATGAGATAACGTTTGCAAACCTTAAAGTGTTATAGAGATGCCAGATATTATCACCACCACTATTGTCATCATTATCATTATTCCTACTTACTTGGAAACAGGTAGAAGGGCAGGGAGTGTGTGTGGAGAGAGAGAGAAAGAAAGAGAGAGAGAGACAGAGACAGAGACAGAGACAGAGACAGAGAGACAGACAGAGAGACAGAGAGAGACAGAGACAGAGACAGAGAGACAGAGAGACAGAGAGAGACAGAGACAGAGAGAGACAGAGACAGAGAGACAGAGAAAGGCATAGAGACAGAGAGAGACACAGAGAGAGAGAGAGAGACAGGCAGAGAGAGAGAGAGAGAGAGAGAGAGAGAGAGAGAGATTAAGACTGCACCAAGGTGTTAGCAATGTCAGAGGAGAGAAGGGAGCATATATGAAAGATTTTACAAAGGCAAAAATGAATTCACAACGGATTGAATAAGGGAATTAAGGGAGAGTGAGGAGTTGAGGGTGACACCTAACTTGAGAGTCTGAGTAACGTGTAGGATGATGGTACTCTTGACAGTAATAGGGAAGTTTAGAAGAGAGGAGCTTTTGAGGAAAAAGAGAATGAGCTCAGTCTTAGACATGTCTAGTTTGATATGTTTAGTAGGCAGTTGGAGATGGACGACAAGAGGTCAGGAAGGAGATTAGGACTATATAAATAAATCCGAGAATCACTGCACAGAAATGATAATTGAAACCACAGGAGCTGATGAGATCACCCAGGGAAATAGTATGGAGGAAGAAGAGAACAGGTTCAAGGACAAATTTAAGGAACTGCCATGTTTAGCAGGCAAGATATGGATGAAAATCCCATGGAGAATACATAGAATGAATGGGTGGAAAGGTAGGAGGAGAGCTGGAGGAGAAAAATGCCATGAAAACTTAAAGAAAGAGATTATCAAGAAGAGGGTGGTTACCAGTGTGAAAGACTGCAAAGAAGTCAAGAAGCATCAGGATTCAAATCCAGTCCCAAAAATTCTCATGACCTTCAGCTACACATCTCCATCTGCCTCTTAGGCACCTCACACTAGGCGTCCCCTAGGGACATCTTAAACTCAACATGTCCAATACTAAACCTTTCCTCTCACATCCTTTCCCCTTCCAAACTTCCCTATTACTGTTGAAAGTACCACCATCCTCCTCCTTTACATCCAGGCTCAAAATCTAGATATCATCACACGGGCTCTCTGCTTTCTCACTGTCCCCCCCCCCCCCCGCCCCATTCCAGTCTGTTGCTAAGTCCTGTTCATTTTGCCTCTCTAATATCTTTCATCTATGCCGCTGCATCTCCTCTCCTCTGACGCTGCCATCACCCTGGTTCAGGCCCTCATCACCTCACTCCTGGATTATTGCCATGGCCATCTTGGTAATCTTTGTGCCTCAAGCCCCTCTTTATTTCAGTGCATCCTCCACTCAGCTGTCAAATTGATCTTCTAAAGTTCAAGCTTGACTTTCTCATTCCCTTATTTAATCAACTCCAGTGGCTCCCTTTCATATCCAGCATCAAATATAACATCCTCCATTTGGCTTTTTTGGCCCTTCATAACTTAGCCTTTGCCTACATTTCCAGTCTTCTTACTCCTTACCCCTCTCCCACCCCCATATACTCTGCAGTCTGGTGGTGGTAGCTTCTTGTTGCTTTTTGCACACCATACTCCATCTCCTGACTCTGGACATTTTCACTGGCTGTCCCACATGTCAGAATTCTTTCCCTCCTCATTTTCACCTCCTGTCTTCCTTAAAGTCCTAACCAAAATCCTACCTTTCACAAGAAGCCTTTCCCAATTCCCCTTAATGCTAATACTTTCTGTTTGAGACTACCTCCTAAACTATCTTCATATATCGTTTGCACATTGTTGTTTTCATGTTGTCTCCCCTGCTAGACTGTGAGCTCCATGAAAACAAGAGCTGTCTTTTGCCTTTTTTTCTGTCCTCAGACTTAGCACAGTGCTTGGAATACAGTAGGTGCTTGATAATTGCTTATTGGCTGACTGAGCCTGTTTCCTTATCTGTAAAATGGTGTTGAAAACAGCACCTACCTTAGACGATTGTTGTGACCATCAAATAAATCAGTTTATTTAAAATGCTTTGAAAACCTCAAAACATTCCTTAAATGTGAACTATGAGTTGATAGGAAAACAGACCCCTCACTAACTCTCCAAATTAGATTTAACCTATTTGCCATTTCCCATTGAGGAGAAGCAGGTAGCAAAATACCTAAAAGGTTATGATCTAATCTGATAATCATTTATTAAGGACCCACTATGTGCCAGGGACTGTGCTAAGCACTTGAGATGCAATTAACAAAGAGAAAGACAGCCCCTGCCCTCATGGAGCTTGTAATCTAATGGAAGGGAAAGATAATACATGAAAGGAGTCTAGAAAGCAGGTGTGGGGGTTAGTGGAAACCAGGGGGTACTCATAACCAAGGCATAATATTCTGTGACCTTGAAACCAGCAGAGCAGCAGATGCAGACTGGAGTGAGCCTGAAAAATCCAAAGGAAGACATTGGGAGGAGTTGGGTACTCCACCCTCTCGCCCTTCAATCACAGAAGAGAGAAGGCTGAGGGAGGTGGTGTCAGTCATTAAGACAATGGTGAAGCATCACTGTGAAAAGTGAAAAATTTAGCCTGGCATCCAGTTATTTTCATGTCTTGTATTTCCTGAAAAGAGTGCTATAGTTCCAAATAACATGAAGCTCATCTTTATGAAACCAGGAAAGGTAATGAGACAGTATGCTGAACTGGGTATCTGGAAGCTTTAGTTCCAAGAATGTCACACTATAGCAATGAGCTCCATGTACCAGTATCTTTGTCTAAACTGCAGATAACACCAGGAATAATTATCTTCCATTTTCCTAGATTGTAATTTTATTGAGGGCAGGAGCCATATTCTTTCTTGTTTTCTCACCATACCTACCACAAGTGTATGTGTGGCACACTGGCATATGTGATTTGTATCTAAGATAGTATTGGGGGGTACTCCCTACATCGGTACAAGTTATAAAGCATCCATGTCTTCTCTCCCCCTCATCCTACGCGATGTTCATTCTTGTCCATTTAAACCTATCACAAGGACCTATTCAACATGGCAGAGATTTAACTTTGGTTCTTTGGGCATATTGTTGTAAATACCAGTGTTGTACATGAGTTATCTTCACTAATTATCCAGCTCACCTCCTCTTTTTGGTTACATATGAACTCAAAGATATATTTTATACCCTTTCTCAAGAACAAGTTATTTTTTGGTAACACATTTTAATCTATTTGTGCTTGCCTTGAATCCACCTTTGGGTTATTTGCAATGTTGGTTCTTCTGAGATTGTAATCTGTATATGGTAGGTACTCGGTGTATTTGGTGAATTGAATAATTAATATGTAAGACATTTTCCTTCTGATAGACTCAAACTCTCATAAACGTAACATTCTAGTACCTTGTAGCTTCATGGTCTGTGATTAGAAGTAGACAAGGGGGTGGCTAGGTGGTGCAGGGAATAGAGCACCAGCCCTGTAGTTAGGAGGACCTGAGTTCAAATCCAGCCTCAGACACTTGACACACTTACTAGCCGTGTGACTTTGGGTAAGTCACTTAACCCCCATTTCCCTCCAAAAAAAAAAAGCAAAAAAAAAGAAGTAGACAAATATTCATTATCCATTTCCATCATCCCAGGGCAAGTTCTAGCAGAAGGTGAATCTCTGGCAGAAAAGGACACGAACTCATGTAGGGCAAAAGTAAAATCAGTGGGATAAGAAGGAGAAAGGCCCTGAAAAAGCAAAAGAAAACTGAGACTATAACGAGTCAGGAAAACCCAGATTAAGCCCTAAGCAAATCTCCATAGCTATGTTTCTCAGTGAATAGAGCATGGGGCTTGGGGCCAGAAAGTTCTGAGTTCCAATCCTGTGTCAGACATTTGTCTGCTATGTGATTCTGGGTAAGACATTTAACCTCTCTCAGCCTCTGTTACCCCCTCTGTAAAATAGGGGGCTTCAACTTGCTGGTCTCTGAGCTTCTTCCAAGCTTTACATACATGACTCTACCCAGTGTTTCGCGTTATAAAAGTTTCCTGAAGGGAGTATCTGGAATACTCGATTAGGTACATCGTACTTCTATTAGGAAAATTAGAAATAAAGATTAAAGTATGTAGGTAAGAATATATTGCCATAGGTGGTTGGTGTGATCAAAGAGCTTTCATGTTTTATAAGGGGAAGGGCCACAATTATTATTATTATTTTCCATTGACTTGTTTATTTACTTTTAGTTTACAAGATTCAGTTCCACAATCCCTTGAGTTTCAGATTTTCTCCCCTCCCTTACCCCCTCCCCCATGGTGGCGTGCAATCACGTATAGGATCTGCAAATACTTTCACATTGTACAATAGTCTGGTTGTATAGAAGGGTTGTAACCAATGAGTGAACAATGGGAAAAAAGAAACAAAACCA
>CM053587.1:153407504-153473229 GCA_028646515.1 Pseudochirops corinnae | reverse complement strand
CATCAGTCTGTAGCAGCCTCTCCAGGTAATTATGGAGTCCATCTCCTTCCCATTTCTTATAGCACAATAGTATTCCATGACATTCATATACCACAACTTGTTCAGCCATTCCCCAATTAATGGGCATCCCCTATATTTCCAGTTTTTTGAAGGGCCACAATTATTAAAACTCGTTGAGCTTAAGTTTCCACTTCTGTAAAATTAGGATAATCGTGGCACCTACATCATGGGATTGTTGTGAGGGTCAAATAAAATCATATGTGTAGAGCATTTTGCAAACCTTAACCCTGGATTAATGTTAGTGATTATCGCTAAGCTCTCTGCTTGAGTGATCGCTGTCTATCTTGAACCTGGTGCCAGACAGATTCAGGGTCCTATTGCTCAGGGAATTTGATAGAGGAGCAGGAAATAGAGTCATGCCTTGAAGTTTGTTCCATTTCTTTCAAAAGAAAGAATGACCTTTCCTAAGCCTTACCAGCACCTTTAGTGGCTAATGAGTGAGGCTTTGTGGAGCTAAAGGCCTGTCTGAGTGGGATGGACTGAACTCACCTGTATTTATCACCAAAACAGAGGCTCCAATACTTAAAAGAGAGGCCTTGCTCATAGATGTGCTTTAAGAACTCATGATCCTTTTTTGTTAAGTGCAGAAATTTCCCTCAGAAGGTCCTGGGTCAAATGTTTGGATTCCATACTTGAAAACACGGGCATGTGGCAGCCCAGTGCATTCCAGGGGGCTTTCTCAGTAACCTCCTGGAAGTTACCCTCCTTTGATATCTGTGAAACACAGTAAACACAGCAGCTAATCTATCGTGTGTTATATATGTTGGTTCAGCAGATAAAAGCTATCAAATATGATTTTGTACTGGATTTGGTTTTTCATTCTATGCTAGAAAATAAACATTTCTCTGCAGGCCCAGCTCATGAGAAGCAGAATGGTAAAGTAGAAAAGGCACAGGGTGTGGAGTTATCAGACTTGGGTTTGAATCCTACTAATGCCCTTTATTAGCTGTGTGAGCATCTAGACAAGATGGTTTAAAGTCTCTGGGCCTCATTTTCTTTTCTTTTCTTTTGTTTTCTTTTCTTTCCTTTCCTTTTCTTTTCTTTTCTCTTCTTTTCAGCTTTTTGGAGGAGGGAAGGCAGGGCAATTGGGTTTAAATGACTTGTCCAAGGTCACACAGCTAGTAAGTGTTAAGTGTCTTAGGTCACATTTGAACTCAGGTCCTCCTGACTCCAGGGCTGGTGCTCTGTTCACTGCTACACCTCGTTACCCCAAGGCCTCATTTTCTAAAACTGAAAATGAAGGGATCAGATGAAAAGATTATGAAGGTCTCTTTCAAGTCTAACTTATCTGGTCCCATGGGCCATTGCCAGTCATCCTGACCTATGTCCCCTATGACTCTGGAATAGAGACTGAGGCTGTTGATTTTGCCCGGTTCTGCCTCACTTAAATCCAATTCACTTGCTAGTCAAGACATCACCTTCCTGATGTCATCGGTCCTTTTCAAGAACAAAGGATAAACAATCTGGTCCCATGAGGATCAAATCCAAGAGCATACTGGTAAATGTTTAACAACCAGCTTTCTGGTGAGGAGAAAGGAAATGTTCACCTGGCATACTTTAAAGTTTATTCTGCATTATCGTTAACATTTTCTCCATCATTTTATTAAGCCTAGACAATCAACAAGATGATAAATCAAGATTTCTAAGGTCTAAATGGAAGCACTGAGAATTTAACAATTGACTCTCAGAAGCCTGATCCAGGTAGACTCTAGAAAGAACCATGGTGATGTTCCTCATTTGACTAGAATTCTGTGTCAGGGTCAGTGTTAAACCTTTTTGGGGTATGGAGAAGGAAGGGGTCAAGATCTCAGTGCAAACCCAGGCAGTGCAAAAAGTCTGAGTTGTGAACAGGATAGGAGTGGGTAAAAATAAACATCTACGAAAGGCACTTTGGATAACACCTTTTGCTAAAACGGCAGAGCTGAAAATAATAGGTAATGGGACTGATGTCCCTTTAAGAATCTGTGAGGTTACTAATGGATATAGGTCATGATGACAGCCTTAAATAAACCTTTGGTAATAAACAAATCATGTGGAGTTTTCATAAGATTACCATCATTTTGAGGCTGCTCCAATAGGACAAAGAATGCATGAAGGAAATGAGCATGATAGATCGTATACATCATACTGTCATAGCCCAAGAAGGGGACAAAAAAAAAATCTTTCAAGGAGCCTTGCACAGTGCTCTTGATAAAAGCCACAAAGAATGTGCATTAATATTAATTCTGCATTTTACAATACGCTATTCACTGTCCCAGCGTAAAATGGTAGGTTGTATGTCAGTGGGGATGGATTGGGGGTTGGGTGGGGGGGACATAGTTCATCTTCCCACCTCCCAATCTTGAATTAAAAAGAAATCAGTAGACATTAGATGCCGACTCCCAGGATTGGGCAATCAAGCATTGAAGAGAATGTAGCCGCTGGTTGCACCTCCAAAGTTGGTACAAAAATAGATCTATGTAACAAAGGAATTCTCTGGCTCAGGAAAAAAAAATTACATATACTTCCTTGGCTTTGGAGTTACCTAAGGAGCATTCTATGGAAATTAAATTCTTGGTGGTGACCTATTAGCCAAAAAGCTTTCTCTTGAGGCTGAAGAACCTTCTAAAAATCAAGTTCAGTAGTAGTGGCTGTTCCATTCTGTATTTGAATGTCTTTCAGTTTCCTTGTTTTTTGTTCTTCTGAGCCATTGCTGAGTCCAGAGAAATTTTATAGACTGTATCTATAGGATACTAAATATTTGGATGAAATGTGAAAAAATCTGAATGATAGACTGCATTTTTCAGTTTTCATCTAGATGTTTGATAATTTGTAGATATAACCATGTTGAGTTAAAATAACTCAAAGTATAGATTATTTTTTTTCTCCAAAGAAATCTCATTTTAATGTCAGTGGGCTTTGGTATTTGTGCAAAGGGTGGGAATTGAATATACTCCAGTTTGTTGGGTGATCCAGAAAACCTTTCCTTACTGTGGAAGGAAGCATAGACTCTCAGAGTTGGAAAAGATCTTAGAAAGAGGCTTAATAGTTCTTGAGCCTTTCCTTGAACATCCTCAGTGTAAAGAAACTCACTACCCCTCAAAACCCTTCAGTCCAGCTCTGGATAGGTCCAGTTGTTAGGATGTTTTTCCTTACATCAAACCTGAATCTCTCTCTTTGCTAGCCATGTCACATCAAGTCAAGAAATATTTATTAAGTGCCAGGTACTATTCTAAAGTCTGGGAACATAAGCACAAGTAGAAAGAAAGATAACTCCTGCCCTCATGGAATTTATGCTTTAATCAAAGAAAACTTTAAAAATGGAAAGAACGAGAAGGTACATGAGTTGAGGCATGGTGGAGAAAGTCTGGACAGTCGGGAATGGGGGAATGAAACATGTCTGACCTGGGCATTTCCCTTAAAATGGAGCTTCTTACTAGCCAGTCAGTGGAAGGGACTGAAACCTCTACCCATTGCTTCTAATTCTATTCTCTTGGGCTACACAGAACAATATTTACCATACAACTTTCTGCTGCCCTTTGGGCCGCTCTTGCATATGACAACTCTTAAATACTTGGAGATAGTGGTCAAATTCCCCTTTGTTTTCTTTTTTAATTTGTAAGCTAAATATTATCCCTAATTCCTTCAACCCACCCTTGTATGATATAGCTTCTAGGTCCCTCAAAATACTGGTCATCTTATTTTGGATCTATTCCAGTTTTTTGTAAATGTTCTTCCTAAAAGGTTTTTCCCAGAACCAAATTGGGCTTAGTCTTTCTTCCACTTGGAGGGTCTCTAAGATGAATATAGAATAAAAATAGGATGTTTTGCTACTCTGGAAGCAGCTCAGAAATCTTTATGTATAATGATGGCCTAACAATTGCAAATACAAGGTGACATCTTGAGAGATAAGGACATTGGTATATTGATTGGACAAATCTATTTGGCAAGGCTGTGGTGATATATAGATTAAAATAAGGAGCTGGTGAGAGAAAACTGTGAGTGCAAATATCATCATATACTCTCTATAGTTCATAAATAATAATAATTATAATAAAAGCTCTGCCAGCAGTTTAAGGATCCAAGTAATATGAATTGATTGTTAACATTTCACTTTAAAGATAGATTAATTAATGCTGAATCATACGGTAATTCTTATGGAAGTACTGTACATATGACATCCAAATTAATACCAAATGAATTCATTACAAGTAGAATAATTACAATGAATACCCAATGAATTAATAATGACAGGACATTTAGAATTCTAGACATATAAGTATCATGAATAACAAATTCCCTGGCCACTCACCAAAGTGTCAGGTCACATCCAGTACAATTCTATAGGCTCACTTCAAGTTAAGGTTTGGCTTGGGGGTTCCAGGTTGCTCATCTCTCTGGCATTCAGTTTAGCTGACCTGGGCAGCTGCTGAGTTTAGGGATCAGCAGGACACTTTGTCAGTTGCTCTATGGTATGGTAGAAAGTGCTGGAATTGGAATCATATGACTTGTGTTCTAGGCAGTGAGGTGGCACAGTGGCTAGAGTGCTCTGCCTGGCCTCAAGAATATCTGAGTTCGAATCTAGCTTTAGACACTTAGTAGCTTTGTGATTCTGGGCAAGTCGTTTAACCACTGTCTGACTCAATTTCCTCATTTGTCAAAGGGGATGATAATAGCATCTACCTCCTAGGATTATTGTGAGGATCAAAAGACATAATAATTGTAAAATGCCTGGCATATGATAAGCACTATATTGTTGTTGTTCAGCCACGTCCAACTCTCCATGACTCTCCATGAACCATACTGTCCATGGAATTTCCTTGGCAACGACACTGGAGTAGTTTGCCATTTTCTTCTCCAGTGAATTAAGGCAAACCAAGATTAGGTGACTTGCCCAAGGTCATATAGCTAGTAAATGTCTGTGATCAGATTTGAACTCAGGTCTTCCTGACTCCAAGGCCAGCACTTTATCCATCCAGCCATCTAGCTGCCTCTTAGTACTATATAAATGTTAGTTATTATTATTAGTTCTGGCTTTGCCACTTAGTAACTATATGATCTTGGACAAGTAACTAATTTGAGGCTCAGTTTACTCAGCTGGAAAATGGGGTTATTATATGTACATCCTTGCCTTCCAGAGTTATGGGAAAAACACTTTGTGAATCTTCAAACAAGATATAAAGTAAGCTATTATTATTTAATCAATCAGTGAATCAACAAGCACCCTATACTCCCTGGAACCATGAGTTTTCATCCTTGCTCTTATCATTTTCCACCTTACTGCTTACTCCACCTTTAAGCCAAACCTCCACAAACTGGTGCAAGTCACTTAATTGCATACTTCCTGGGACCAGGCCTTCTCATCTTTATCATGGCCATTTTCTACTCTGCTGCCACCATCTATTCCCCTCCCCCATCTCTAGTTTCCCACCTCTTGTTCTAAGAACTGTGTTTCTTTCAATGGGGGCAACTAGGTGGTAGATAGAGTGATGAAGGCCTGAGTTCAAATCTGGCCTCAGACAGTAGCTATGTGATTCTGGACAAGTTACTTCACACTGTTTGCCTCTGTTTCCTCATCTGCAAAATGAGCTAGAGAAGGAAATGGCAAACCACTCCAGTATCTTTGCCAAGAAAATCTCATTTGGGTCATGGAAGAGTTAGGCATGACTGAAAGCGGTTGAATGACAATTCTATCAGCACTACAGTTGCCTCTGGAAAGGGTATGTCAATGAATTGTCTTGTTATTCCACTTACCATCCCTATGAGTCCCTAGAGCAAAACACCCTTTGCTGGCCACCACTGCCTTATATGTGTTGTGTTTCCTCTGAGGAAGCAAGCTCCTTGAGGACAGGGACTGTCTCGCTCTTGTGCTTTTGTCTCCAGTGTTTAGTGCAGTGCTTGGTACCTAGTAAACCCTTAATACATGCATCTCAATTAACAAACTAATTAATTAACTGATTAATTAATTGAATCATTTAGTAAATGATTACATTATGCCAGACATAGTACCTATTTTGGAGAAAACTAATACAAAAGTGCTTTCAAGAGCTTATAGTCTAGGCTGTATACATGGATGTATATTCAAAATAAGTGTAAAGTGATTTCTGGAGGGAAGGTGCTAGCAGTTGGGGAGATCAGACATGGCGTCACGCAGAAGGTTGCTTTTAAGTTGGGCCTTGGGCAACTTGAGCAGAGGGGAGGAGGTAATACAACCTAGTTATGGGTGACAGCTTGCACAGAAATAGGGACATTCAGTCTTTTTTTAGTCATTTTCAACTCTCTGTGACCCGACTTTGGGGTTTTCTTAGCAAAGATCCTAGAGCGGTTTGCCATTCCACCTCCAGTCCATTTTACAGACGGGAACTGAGGCTAACAGGGTTAAGTGACTTGCCCAGGGTCACAGCGCTAGTAAGTGTCTGAGGCAGGATTTGAATTCATAAAGATGAATCTTCCAGATTCCAAACCCACTCTATCCACTGTGTCACCTAACTGCTCCAAAGTAGGGAAACAGGAGACAATGGAAGCCTGAGTATTACAAATAGCAAGAAGTTCAGACTGAGTGGATTGTAGTATTGTGGAAGGTGTAATGTGTAATGAGAATGGAAAGGTAGGTTGAGGCTAGATTTCTTTTTTTTTCTTTTTTAAAAATCTTTTTGGAGGGGGGAAGGTGCGACAATTGGGGTTAAGTGACTTGCCCAAGTCACACAGCTAGTAAGTATTAAGTGTCTGAGGCCACATTTGAACTCGGGTCCTTCTGACTCCAGGGCCTCTGCTGTATTCACTGCTCCACCTAGCTAGATGTCTAACAAAGGAGCATCTATAGGGATCTTGGAGGTGATAGCTAGCCATTATAGTTTACTAGGTAGGAAAGCGATGTGGTCAAATAACACTTTAGGAAAATCACTTTGACAACTACAAGGAAGACAAATGGGGAAATAAAGAGACTTGAGGAAGGGAAACAAATTGGTGAGTTATTGAAATAGTTCAGGTGGGAGATGATGAGGGTCTGAACAAGAGTGGTGGTTTGGTGGGTAGAGAGAAGGGAACAGATGTGAAAATTTCTGTAGATCTAGGAACAACGGCATTTATCAATTGAGTGTCTATGTGTCAGGTGAGGGAGAACGAGGAGTTGAGGGTGACTGAAAGGGTGGTGGCTCCTTCAACAGAAATACGGGAGTTTAGGAAAGGGGTGTGTCAGGAGGAAAGCAAATGAGTCAGTTTTGCACACTTTGAGATGTTTGAGATGCTCATGCGATATCTAATTCAAAATGTCCAGTAGGAATTTGGTGATGTGGGACTGGAACCCAGTGGACAATAAAGCTGGAAATACTAATTCAAGGAGTCATCTGAATAGAGATGATAATTATCCATTGGTGCTGATCTGTACACCAGAGTATAGAGCAGGGGTGGGGAACCTGTGGCCTTCTAGGTCCTTGAGTGCAGCCTTTTGACTGAGTCCAAGTTTTACAGAACAAATCCTTTTATTAAGGGGATTTGTTCTATGAAGTTTGACTTCAGTCAAAGGGCTGCACTTGAGGACCTTGAGGGCCACATGTGGCCTTACATTGAGGCCACAGGTTCCCCACCCCTACTATAGAGAGATAAGAGAGGACAGCCCAAGTCAGGAGTGTGTTATAAGTGATTAAGTGATTAACTACTGACTCTCCAAAAACCAAACCAAAATGAAACAAACAAACAAAAAAACCATGAAAAAATGTATGTCTGACACAGACACACTTTTAAGTTTAACCTGCCTCATTAACATGCTCTCCATCACTTTCTCAAGTCTAAACCATCAATAAAATACCAAATTAAGCCCTGGTACGTGGCATTTGCCCATTTGCCAGGTGTAAATGGTCACCCTGAAAATTTAACAACTAGCTCTTGTGATCGTGTATGAGAGACATCTAGCATGCCCTGGCCCAGTGCTACACTCACACCTTAGAGGGTGTCGACTGAGGAAGAGTCAGGCAGGTATTTTTTGTGGGGATAGGCCAAGTGCACTAAATCCAATCCAATTGATTTCACTTTACTTCATTTACTCGTTTCAGTTCACTTGAAAAGTCTCAAGGTAGGGGAGATACCAAAGAAATTGTAAATTACTGTCGCAAATAACTCTCAGTTACTCGAGTTGACTTTCAAGTTTGAGAATAATTTAAGTCCCTCATTTTGCTTTCCTTATTACTTCTGACTTTTTTTTAAAACCAAATTCAATCTTCATGAAATTCTAGATTTTGGAACAGGAATTCCATTCAATTTCACAAACATGTATAAATTATTGCTTATGTGCTAGCGCTGTGTTAGCTTCTAAGGAAATAAAGATGAAAATGATAAAGTCCCTGCCCTCAAGAAGCTTAAAGTTATATAAACCAGGAAGCATAATGTAAAAAATACTGGCATCCGTAAACTGAAATATATAAAAGTGCTATTAAATGTCTTGTCAAGATTTAGTGATCATTTTCAGAGTTCAAACTTCATTGAAGAGAAGGTGACATCTGAGTTGGACCTTGACGGATGAGAGAAATAACTATGAGTGGAGATGAGGCGGAAATATATTCCATGCAATAGACATAGCCAGAATGAATGCATGGGGGTAGGAGAGCATAGAATGAAATAGGAGAATGTCTTTGGGGATGGTTTGATTGGGACATGGAAAGTGTGTGTGTGTGTGTGTGTGTGTGTGTGTATGTGTACACACACAGGTATATGTATATGTACATATGAGAAATGTGTGCATATGAGAAATGTGTACAACACACACATATAAGTATAGAAAACATACAGGGTGAAACAAATTGGGCAGGTCAATTGGAGACAGATTGTAGAGGATCTTCAATCAATTAACAAGCATTATTAAGTATGTGTTCCCTGCCAGTAACTATGCTAAGTACTAGGAGTACAAGGGGAAAACAAAACAAAACAAGTCTCTGGTCTTAATGAATTTACCTTCTATTAAGGAAGACAACATATTGTCAGGATCCCCACGACAAGACCATTTGTTTTCAGAGTTGATGATATAAAAGTCAGAACATATGAGATAAATAGAGAGTAATGGGAAAGTAATCTTGGAGGGGATATAGTACAAGCAACTGGAGGAACTAACGAAGGCTCCCTGAGGGACAGCTAAATGGTGAAGAGGATAGAGGAGCTGGGCCTGGAGTCAGGAAGACTCATCTTCTGAGTTCAAATCCAGCCTCAGATACTTACTAGCTGTGTTATCCTAGGCAAGTCATTTAACCCTGTTTGCTAAAGTTTCCTCATCTGTAAAATGGTCTGGAGAAGGAAATTGTTAAAGTGCTCCAAAATCTTTGTCAAGAAAACCCAAATGGGGTCACAAAGACATGACTGAACAACAACAGAGGGGCTGGCACTTAAGTTGAGTTTTAAAGGAAGCCAGGAATTCAAACAATCAGAGTTTGGGAAGGAGAACATTTCAAGCATGGGGAATGGTCGGTGAAAAGCTAGAGAAATAGAAGATGCAATGTCATGTGCATGGAATATTAGGTAGGTTAGTATGACTACATCAGAGGTGGGTAGCATATAAGAAAATTGGAAATAGAAAAGACCGTGTTGTGAAGAGCTTTAAATTTCCAGCAGAGGATTTTATATTTGGTCCTGGAGGTAATGGGTAGCCACTGGAGTAGGGATGGGGGGTGGTGACATGGTTGGATCAACTTTTTAGCAGCAGGATAGTGTGGTGGATAGAGGTTAGCCTTAGCATAGGAAAATGTGGCTTCCAGTCCTGCCTCCGACACATGTGGTCGGTGTGACCCAGGGCATGTTTTTAGCTTTCAGTGCCCAAGGTGACTCTCTAAGACTTCAAATTTCTGATCACTTGCAGAATTATTGTGATCAAAGGAGTTTCCTCTCTGAGAGTTCCCTACATTGATGAACCCTCCCTTCTCCACCTTCCCCCTCTGTAGATAAGGCCACCAGTGGAACATTATAGAAAATGGAAAGAAGGCAGAATACATAATTTTAGGGCATGCCGCCATTTGGGGTCAGCAGAAGGAAGATGAACCAGGCACAGGGGTGGGGAACCTGCAGCCTCAAGGCCACATGTGGCCCTCTAGGTCCTCAGATGTGGCCCTTTGACTATATCTAAATTTCACAGAACAAATCCGCTTGATAAAAGGATTTGTTCTGTAAAACTTGGACTGAGTCTAGAGGCTGCATCCAAGGATCAAGAAGGCCACAGGTTCCCCACCACTGAACCAGTGAATAAAATTGAGGAGTGGTCATATAGGTAGTAAAGAGAAATAGGAGAGGGGAGCATTATGAGAGCCATGGATGGAAAAAAAAGTTATAAGGAAAGGTTAGGAAGCAATGCCAAATGTTTCAGGAAAGAAAATAAAGACTGAGAAAAGACCAAGACTTGTATTCGGTGAATAAAGATTCACTGGTAAGCTCAGAGAGAACAATTTCACTAGAGGAGTGAGGAGTGGAAGCCAGACTGGCAGTGAGGGGTGGTGGGGGTGGTACTGAAGGATATACGGATGATGAGGAAATTGAGGAATAAAATGCCAAATTACTCTTTCTAGAAGTTTGGCAGTGAATGAGAAAAGAGTCGTTTGCTTGGGAGAGGTAGCAGTGTGAAGGTAAGATTGGCTGATTCATTTTTAGGTTGAGGTTGACCAGAGTATGGTTGTAATCAGTAGGGAAGGAGCCAATAGAATGAAAGTATTTGAAGATAAAAGAGAAAGAGGGAATGATTGATGAGGCAAGGTCCTAAAAGGGACCTTAGGTATTATGTAAGCCAATCCCCTTCATATTATAGATGAGGAAATTGAGTGAGACTCAGAAAGATAAAATGACTCTCCCAGTGTATACCAAGTGACAAAAGTGGGCCTGGAACCCAGATTTCTTGAATCTCAATCTTACAATTCTGCTGTGCCATGAGCAACAACGCTGGAAGGTGATTAGCCGCAGAAGCAGGAAGGATATCATCTTCTTACATTTTGCTATTTGCTAGGACATACTGGGGTCCCTGGTGTGAGAAACTCTTGAACAAATTGGGTTGTTTGAGTGGAAGAAGTAACAAAGGGTCTTTCCTTAGGAGAGTGGCACTGTGTGTTTGGATTAAACAGCACTGGGTTCCATTTAAATGGATTTCATACTTAGCCATCTCCTAAAGAATTCCTTCTTTCTGGGGTTGATCCAGACATTTTTTGCCTGTGGCAAAGAGCAACAAGGAGAGGTCACTTGAATCTGGCTGTTATCCAAGATGATTTGCTGTTGTTGTTTTCAGTAGGACTTGGTTAAAATTATTGACCATTTTATTCATTGGCCTCCTTGTCCTTCCGCTCACAGGCCTGGGTCCTAGGCAACGACAATGGCCTGAATTATGGTGGTAATTACATTCTTATATAAGCACTCAGATGAGCAAGCCACTATAAGACATAGTTTGGACAAGCATGATTTCTACTTGCACACACACACACACACATACACACCACCCTCATGTATAGAAGCATGAGATCTGGGTACAAGAAAGAATCACCTTGGGACATGCCAGAAATGCCTCTCCTGAACTCACTCCTCCTGCCAACGCTAGCCTCTGACCATTGTTGCTACCATCAGTCTCTAGCCTTCTACCTGTCCTTTCTTATTACCTATTCCACTCCTTTCTGACCTTTCCCTTTGTTCTCATCAATCTTCTACCACCACCACTTTTGTCACTAGGTGGGTAGGTAATGCATTGGATAGAGCGCTCTTTCTGCAGTCAGGAAGAACTGAGTTTAAATATGACCTCAGATACATACCAACTATGTGATTTAGCATGTATCTCTTAAATTCTGTCTGACTCAGTTTTCTCAACTGTAAAATGGGAATAATAATAAAATTTACCTTCAGGGTTGTTTTGAGGATCCAAGACAGGATATTTATAAAGTGCTTCCCATGGTGCCTGGCATATAATGTATGCTTAATAAAAGCTTGTTCCATTCCCTTCTCTTCCTCCACAAGAGTGTAATGCCATGTAGGGGGGGCAGATTCCCAAAAGAATGCTACTGTGAACAGCTTTTAAGTTTCCGATTATACAGTATAGTGAAGACTCCATTTATTCCATTACAAATCAAGACAAACATTCACAACAAATCACAATATAATATCCACAACATTACATCTTATCACAGAAAATCACAATATAGTGTTCATAACAGCTTAACATTAGAACAGCTACATAGTTTTCACTACAGTGGCCACAATATTTAGAACAAAGAACAAAAGAATAATCATCTGGTTTCCCTAAGGGGGAAAACTCTTCTTACTTAGTCATTCAGTCATTTTACCATACAATAATCAATCTTCCACTCATGGGGCAATCATAGATTAACTTAATCAGTCACTTATCTAGCAATCAGTCACTAAGTATTATTAATCACTAAATACAATCATTAGAAAATTACACAAACCCTCCACCCCTTGGTGACTAGTACACTTCAATTTCATCATGCGTCCAAGGGGAGGCCTTTTCTTCATCTTGATTTGGGGTGGTCTCTCAGATTCCCTGGATCCCCTTCCATGGTCCCAGCTCCTACCTGAATCCACCAGTTACCTGGATTCAGAAGCAGACAGCTCCCAGCTCTTTGTCCAATCCTCTGGGCAGTTCTTGGTACACACTGAAGTTCACAGGGTCTAGCACATCTCGAAACCTTCACCACTTCTATTGCCAGGAACTCAAGGCTCAACCAAGCCACAAACAAAGTCTGATCCTGATCATGCTTCTTCAGTCCTCCAGCATTTCAGCTGGCCCTAGGACCCAAAAGGAATCTTGGCCTTCCAGGGGGCCTTCCAGGCAACTTCAGCCTTCACCAGATTCTGGTCTCATAGAAAACTCCAACTCAGTTCTCAATCCAGCAGCCCAGCTCCCAGATGCTGTGAAAATTATGCTCCCTCCACCAGGAGCCACCAGGAGGAGTTCAGACTTTCTGTTTCTTTCACAGAGGTACTTAGCCCTAAGGCTAAATTAATTACTGTTATAAGGAGGTACAGATTTGGAGACAATACTTTGCCTCCCTTTCTTGCCAATATTCTACATAGTCCTCTCATCTTCCTTCTCTAGGTTCTCTTGTTCTTGAATATTCATTGTTCTTGGTCATTGTTCTTTGGTTCTTGGTCATTTATTTCCTTGACTTCAGTGTTCACTTTTATGCAAATGACTGAAGACACAATGTGGCATGACACATAGAAAGCTAGCCTCGGGGTTAGGAAGAAGAGACTCTTGTCTTTGACCCACAACTTGTTGTGTGACTCTGGGCAATTCATTTTAAGCTCTAAGTGCTCTAGTACATTGTTAACAAACTCAAATACAAATCAGGGCCACTGAACTGTACATAAAGATCCAAATGTTGACTTAGAAAACCACATAGTAACATTATCTATGTTCAACTGTATTTTTTTTTAAAATTGTTAAATGTTTCCCAATTACATTTTAATAGGATTCAGCCATCTGGGGAGTGTTGAGGGCTGCAATATGTCCACAAATCCATGTGTCTGATACATCTTTAGGCAACTTGCTAAAACAACTTTCAAAGAAAGTGCCAACCTTTGTTAGCAGAGGGACTTTCCTCACCCTAAAGTTCTCTGTGTTAATGAAATAATCAGTCAGTTCCTATCCCCTATCTCTATGCAAATGTCTACTCTAATAGCCCTCTAGCCATGCTTAGAAGGAACAAAGACTGAGGTACCAAACCTAAATCTTCAGTCCTGACCTCTTCCTTAAGCTGCACTTCCTACTTTCCAGCTGCCTGAATCTTGACTTGGATCGCTTACTGGAATCTTAAACTCAATATGTTCCCAGAAACTTTCCCCATGTCTTAATTTATCTATTTTGTTGAGGAGATTAATAACCTTCTAATAACAGATTTGAAGCATCAGTCATTTATGACTTTTCCCACATCCAATCAGTTACCAGATCCTATAAATTTATCCTCCTCAATACCTCTTGTGTACTTCCCCCTCTCCATTTCCATCGCAAGAACCCTAGTCTAGGTCCTCATAACCTCTCACTCAGATTATTATCATACCCTTCTTACTTTCCTTCTCCAACCTGTCCTTACCATCACTGCCTGAATAACCTTTCTGAAATAATTTTCATTATATTTCTCCTCTATTTAACAACCTCCACTGGCTTCCCATTGCCCAATAAATAAATGATAAACTCCTGATCCTGTCAGTCATAAATTGACTCCAATTTGCTCATTTAGGTTTATCTCACTCTGTCTTTCATCTGTTTTATGTTCTGACTAGATTGGACTAATTTCTTGGGCTTTTCTCACCTATTTTTTTTTTTTAATTTTACCTTTGCTCATGCCATCCTTTAAGCCCAGTGCACAATGTCCCCTCCCTGCTCCATCAGTTTCTGTCACCCATGTCCTTATCTTTCTTCAAGGTAGAAGTCAGGTATAAATGTCCCCATAAAGCCTTCTTTACAAAATCACAGAATCTCAAATTTGGAAGACACTTTAGATATCATTTAGTCCAGTTCCTTTTATGTATGAGCAAAGAGAAACCCAGAATGGTTAATTGATTTCTCCAAGGCCACATAGGTCTTCAAACAGAGGTGGCCTTAATACTTTGGGGAGGGGGGGATTGTTTAAAGCGGATTCTCAAACAGTAACAATTGGATTAGTTTGCTTCAGAACACCCTACTAGCTCTGAGATTCTCTGGTTCTGTAAGCTCTACAACAAAGACCTTAACAAAGGGGTGACAGGAGTCACTCGAGGTGGTATATTCCACTTTTGAATAGGTCTTAGTCTCCCCACAACTTCCCCTATAACTCTTGGTTTTCCCCTCTGCAGCCAAGTAGAATAAATCTAATCCCTCTTCCATAAAGACAGTCCTTCAAATGCTTGAAGATAGCAATAATACCCTACCCCCATTCTTCTCTTTTTCAGGAAAATCAACCATAATTCATTTGATTCTCATATGGCATGGTCTCAAGACCCTTCATCACCCTGTTGTCATCATCTGGAGGATCTCCAATTTATCAAGCTTACTGTAATATGGTGTCTAGAACTGAACAGAAGGCTCAAGATATGCTCTGATCAGAGTGAAGTACTGTGGGAATATCATCTCCTTCATTCTGGACTCAGAGTGTGGCCTGATGTGGCTCATTTATCCAAGTGCTGAAGGTTCTCCAGGATAGTCAGAGGGAGACATCTGCTTATTGTCTGGTTCAACCACCAAGAAGTGAGATGTGCAATAGAAACAGCAGTACAATGGAAAGAACCCTAGATCTGAAGTTAGAAAACTTGAGTCTGAAACTGGCTTTACTATAAACCACTTATGTGGCCAGGTAAACCATATATCTTTGCCATTTCCTCATCTATAAAACAAGAGGGTTAGACTTGAAGTCCCCTTTTAACTTTAAATGATCCCAAATGATCTTGTCAAATGCTTAATCGTGATCTCTTTTCTCACCTTGTTGCCTTGCTGGTGGTCTGCAGTCCAAACAGGCCCCCTACTCCCAATCTCTTATGTAGTTACCACTAAAACTCAGCCCTGAATTGTGGTTCCCAATATGATTCCACCGTCCTGTTGTCCCATCCTCCACTGCCAGTTTTTGACTTAATGCCTTGCACATAGTATCCAGGTTAAAAAACACATATCTGTTGAATTATTTGGAATTATTTCTACTGGGAGCTTAATTACTATCCCCTTCAAAAAGTACGAGCATTGGACAGTTAGAAGTAGAAGGGACCTCAAATACATTTTCTCACATTCTCCTTTGTATCTGAATTACTTGCATATATCTTTGCCTTCTAGTGGTCTGAAGGTTTCATGAGAACAGAGTCTATGCCGTATCTCTTTTGAATCCCAATCGCCTAGAGCAGTGTCTTACACTTTTTTTTTTAGTCTTGAACCCATGATTCCATTGAAGAAGAAACTCCCTCAACCAATACAAATCAATACCCATGCTGAAACTTGTCTTAGCTGTCTTATACTTAGCAGGTGGTTGCTAAGTTATTTTTTAATTAAACTGACATCCATATTAATAACCACACCGTGCAGACATTGACAGTGCCCAGGACCTTATCTTGTCTCTCTTGCATCTGAGTGCTCTCCTCATGACTATTCTTTGTTCATTCAAGGGCACTGGCAAGGCTGCCCACTATTGCAATGTGGTACAATTGGATATGACTACATTCATAAGAGGACAGAAGAGAAGAGTAAGTACAGATAAATTTGTCTGATGGACTCATGAAGGAAACAGTGGCTTGGAAATTATATTGAGAAAAACATCAGAAGAGCTGGCTTCCCAGATCTGTCTCTGCAAAGTGAAAGTTGTGTGATTTAGAAAAGTTTGCTGCCTGGGGCTCAGTTTCTTTATCTCTAATTTTATCATTAGGTAGTATTGATGTCAACTTAATCAACCCAGCTCTGCAAAAGGACATGGCCCTGGGGGTCCCACATTCACCTAAGTGGTTTGTGCTCCTCTTCACTAGGCAGAAGAATTCAGGGAGGGCTGGGCTCTCTGTGGTTCTGAGAGATGATGATCTTTCCCTCAGCTTTGCTTCTTTCTGTGGGGAATCACTGGCTCATTATCAAGAGATTTGTGGATTTACCCTATCATAATTGCTTTCAAGACTTATCTGTTGGCCAATTCTTCTTCCTCCTTGGAATTGGATATCTTCCAATTAGTCCTAGTCATGTGACAGTGTAATAGAGATAACCGTCTTCTCATCAGACAGGTATGCTTGGATACTCTAGGCTGGGTTTTTTCTTTTGGAATTGATAAGTAAACAGGGAATGTATAACAGTGTTTTTCCTAGCGTCTGGTTACTGGCAGAGTTGGTCTGTTTATGTCCTCAAGCAGCATAACTATAGCATAGCAAGGTGAAAGGACTCAGAAGCTAAGCTTGCTGTCTCCCCAACTTTGATGTGACACCCAGAGCACTCCTAGAACTGCATCTCTCTTCACTTCTGTGTCTACGTCCTCTCCCTTCCCCTAAGGCCAAAGCCCTGTCACTCCAGGTAAGGAGTGGTGGAGGGTGGGGTGAGGCATCAAGGAGCTACTGTGGAATGAGGGGCATTAAATACAATGAAGTTAGCCCAAATGATACATAATGCTCCTCATGTTTCTGAAATCCTTTGACCTACAGTCTATCAAGATGAATGCTGTTTCTAGCCATGGCTACCTGGTAAGCTGGTCAGCTTTGGGGCTGTACCAAGGTGTGTATGTAGGGAGGGGGTATTAAAATTCTTAGTTGGCCTGGTCCTTTCCTCCACACTAACAATATGGCTGAATGGATTTTCTAAAGAGGACCATGAGCTCTTGAACACACAGTAGTCTTTCTAGGTAGGATAGGCCACGCCTGATTCATCTTTCATGTCTAAACCATAGGAGTACAAGCAATCCAATAGTGATAAGATCACTATATTTGGAGGCAGAGGATCTGAATTCAAATTCTGTCTATGTCACTGATGTCCTATGGAATGTGGACTGAATTACCTAAGCTCTCTAGGCCTCTATTTCCTCATCTATAAATAATAACGACAAACAGGTAGCATTTTTACAGTATTTTAAGGTTTGCAAAGTTCTTTATATATGTATACATACACACACATACACACATATACACACACACGCACGTACACACAAAATCTCATTTGATTGTCACTACAACCCCAGTAGGTAGGTACCATTATTATTCCCATTTTACAAATTAGAAAACAAAAGTAGACAGAGGTTAAATGACTTGCCCAAAGTCACACAGCTAATAATTGTGGCAGGATTTGAACTCAAGATCTTCCTGATTTCAAGTTTAGTTCTCAATCCACTGTACCACTTAGCTGGCACAAAATGAGGCAGTTAACCTGGAGACTGCTAAGGTCCCATCCAACATGAAATCCTGATTCTATGAGCCCATAAATGTCTCCAGAAAGGATTTAGCCCTAGCATGGCCTTGCCTCAGTATCTGTTTTTAAGTTTTAATGGTCACAAATAGCACATTCACTGAAGGCCTAGATAGGTTGGTCAGACAACCCTGAGGGCTACTTCAAGCTCAGGAACATTTATTTTGCCTGCTCTGATGACATCACTGACTGCCATCTATTATCGGGACTGCCGTAGGTAAAAGTTGAGGAAGAGCAACTTCAGTTTCTATTCAGGAGCGGTGAGATGCTGCACAATAGATCCCAATGTCCTGATTTTTTCCTCTGTGCCTTTTAGGGAAATCATAATTTTATTCCCTTTGGGTTTCACATTGTTATTCTCTCATTATTTTTTGTGCCAAGCGGTGAATGACACAGAACTGCTCAGTGGAGGAAATAAGCCAAGTCAATTTTGAAGTCGCTGGCCATTGAAGAACTTGAAACCCAGCAGCATGAGCTGCATAAATAATGTAGCCTTGAACGGGACAAAGCTGTTAGTGGTTATTGCCAGAGAAGTGAATAATTTTACTTTTTAAAAAAATGATCATGTTTCTTCATCTCAAAGTCATGGCCTTCTACAACTCTTGTGACACCCCTTTCTTTACGCTTGTCGTTTGAATGATCTTATTCCAGCTGGAAAATGGTTTGAATTCTTTCTCTTCTTGAAATCTTAAATCTATGCCTCCCCCCAAACTTTTCTCCCCTCATCTAAAACATACCTTTTTGCTTTATTCTGCTGGACCTTCAAAGTCCTGCAGACTCAGCTAGTTTCCTTTGCTCGTTTAGTTGTGGATAATTTACATGTGCGTGTGTGTGTGTGTGTGTGTGTGTGTGTGTGTGCATGTGTGTGTGTCTGTGTATGTGTGTGTGTGTGCGTGTGTGTGTGTATGTGTGTGTGTATGTGTTTCTTACTCCTTATTTCTTGTTGAATGACTTTTCTTACATATTTGATATGTATGTTTTAGATAAGAGACTTTTATCAGAGATGTTTGAAGTGGAGATTTTATTCCAAATCTATAGTTTTTCTTCTTATTCTAGTTATGTTGATTTTGTTCACATACAAACTTTTAAAATTTTGTAAGACTGAACTTTTATATTTGATATTCTATGGCCAGCTTTATCCTACACAAATTCCCAGAAGTAGTATAGCCCATTTTTCTCTTTTTTTCAATTCTGGGTCTAATTCATTGGTTGTGTATAGAGTTTATTCAAAATATGTGTGTTAATGGATAAACCTCTAAACAGTAAGACATTTTTTCATCCACCTAGTTTTTCTAGTGTGGATAGTTAGGATGAGCTCTTTTGAGTCATCATGTGATATATAGGAGACTCTGTAACATTCCTTGATGCAATCAGCATAATAATAACTAAAAACATAATTGCCAATAACAATTATTTGCTTTGTTTTCATTTCCAATACATGACATCCTGTCACACACCAGTCAAATTGGTCTTATTCCTATTCCTTATACACAACATTTCTTTTACTATTTTTGTGACTTTGCCCAAGCTCTCTTCTATCAAGAATATGTTCCCATTTCATCTCCATATTTTAGAATCTTTAGTTTCTTTTAACACTCATCCCAAATCGTACTTCCTACATGTGAACTTACAGATCTCCAAAGCTGCTCATACCTCCTCTTTCCAAATTACCTCATATTTATTTTTATATTTATGTAAATGCATGTATTTTGTCTGCACTGGTAGAATGAAAGTTTCTTGAAGGCAATGGGTTTTTGATTTTTGTTTTTGTAATCCTAGCACCTAGCCCAGTGCCTGGTGCCTAGCAGGTGCTTAATTCACAATTGTTGGTTGTATGCTTGACTGGACTTTAAGATCTTGCTTCTCTATCACTCATAGTCAATGTGAGCATAGTTCTCATTCTACTTTGTATCATTTCATAATTCTTTGTTTTCATCATATTAGAAAGAAGCTAATCCATACAGATCAGAGTTTCCCCAGCTGGGATGGAGAAAGGAGAACTAGAAGGGAGTGAAATCAGCACATTACAACTTCCTGGCTCCCATGGTCTTTTTCATGTGCATATTAACTAATTTCTCTGAGGAAAAGTGAACTAATGGAAAGATCTAAGTTGTGGACAGTATCCCTTCTCCACCTTAGCTTGTTCCATGACCACCGATTAACCTCTAGGTCATGGCTTCGCTGTTTGAAACAAAGTACATACTTCTCATTGATCAATGTTCCTAAGAGCTCTCAGCCTGAGAGTAGAAGGGTGCTATGATTATGGCCTTGTTATAAAGAGTGGAGGTGTCTTACTGGGCACATGTTAGAAATTCAACCCTAGGGGCAGCTAAGTGGTACAGTTACTAGAGCACTGGCCCTGGAATCAGGAGGACCTGAGTTCAAATATGGCTTTGGACATTTAACACACACACACACAAAAAAACCCTAGCCATGTGACCTTGGGCAAGTCACTTAACCCCCATCGCCCTACCTTCCCCCCTCCAAAAAAAAGCAAAAAAAAAAAAAAAGAAGTTCATCCCTACAATAAAACAGAAACATATATTAGTATGGGATGAGGTATGCAACAGAGAGCTAAGTATTCCCCTCTCAACTAAGAAGTCCTTGGAGAGGATAAGGGCAGTTGACAAGTCAGCTATTTGTGGCTTTTGGCTTTGGAGTTTGCTTCTGAGTCTAAGTCATAATGTTATCTCTCCAGAAGGTGAAGCGGCTCCTCCTAGAAGTCTGGGGGCTCTCCTTGATGCCCAGACCATTTCTGATCATCCTTTGGGTTTGGGGAAAGTGCCCACTTCCTGCACCCTTCTGGAAGGGTGAACACAGAAGAGAATCCCCTATAACTTCTGGGGAATATTGAAAAGACTTTTTATTCATTTCACCAGCATTAAGTGACTAATGTAGGTAGAGCTTCATGCTAAGTACTAGGAAAGATACAAAGCTTAGATGGGACTGGATCCTTGCCTTCACAGAGGTTATAGTCTACTAGAAGGATAAATTACATACATAGATAATTAGAGTACACAATATCACATAATATTGTATTAGAGAGTTATAAAACAAAGAAATATATAAGATATAAAGGGAATCAGGCAGGGCTTCATGGAGGAGGTCACATGTAACTTGGGATGGAAAGGACAGTTTGCAATTTAATAGGCAATGAAGGAAAGGGAGGATATTCTAGGCATCATGACCATCCTGGGGCATGGGGTAAGGCATGAAGGCAGCAGAGCACAGTAGATATTCAAAGAACAGAGAGTAGTAGCATAGTTTGACTGAAGCATGGAGTGTATGGAACATATTATGTCAGATAAGAAAGAGAAGGACCTTGTGTTCCAGGCAAAGGAGCCTGAATGTAGTTTAGACAATTGGGAGCTACTGACTAAAGAATGTTGAGCACAGGAACAGCATTGATGGGATTGGGATCTGAACCCCTGAAAGGAAAAGACCATGTCTTTGAGATCTGGACCCCCAAAAGGAAAAGCCCTTGGACTTTCCCATGTGGCCCAAGTCCTTGGTATTCACCTGGGGCAAACAGCCCTTCTCAGTTAATTAACTTCCCTTTCATTATCTGCACCTGGCCCCACACTAGACTGCCACTTCATTAATTCCAGCTAGACCCCTCCTCTGTTCCCAGAGTCTTCTGTATATATGATCCATCTCACCTCCAATAAGGTGCTCAGATTCCTTAAGAGTCTGGCCAATAGAGTGGGTTTTTAGAATCATGCCCACCCTCTATTGGTGATCTTAATAAACCCTAACTTTGGCTGAAAGAAGACTTGGCTCAAATTCATTTGAGGTAGGACCTGCATGTTGCTATTTTGGGGTCACAGCACCCCTAAACCTCAACAACATGATGAATTTGTTAATAAAAATGATGATTGGAGCAATAGTATGAGAAGTAGGAGAGAATGGTGATAGGAACACCTATTAGGGTGCCACTAAAAGCATCGGTGTTTGTTAATCAGGGCCTGCAATAGAGTGATAATAATGAGAATGAAACAGAGGGAAAAGATGGGAAAGATGTTACTATATAGGACCTATATAGGACTTGATAATAAGAATCTCTAGCATTTATATAATGGTTTAAGGTTTGCAAAGCATTTTGCGTGTGTTATCTCACTTTATCTTCACAACAAGTCCCCTATTATCATTCCCATTATACAGATGTGGGAACTGAAGTTAAGTGACTTGCCAAGGGGATATAGCTAATAAGTATCTGAGGGAGGGTTTGGTTGTAGGTCTTCCTTACTCCAAGTCCAGCAGCACTCTTTCCACAATGCAAAGCTACTAAGACAGAAGGACAATCAGAGACCACAGAGAAGAAAGATTAGCCAAAGTTTATGTTATTCTGAGAGATCTGGAAGTCTGGGAACAAGGTAAATAGATGTGAGTGTGAAAAGCAGCAGCAAACTTGACTTTTCCCTAACACTTTTTTCCCATCAAGATTCACAAGACTGATAAATATTTCTGGCAATGGTCAGAACAATTGATAGTATAGATTATATTTTTTGGATCACAAATTCAGACTTGCTAAGGGCCTTAGAGTTTTTCTAGTCAAAGTCCCTCATTTTACAGATGAGACAACGAAAGCTTTCTGGTGGGTGTAGAATATTCTTGCATTATTCGGATTTCTTTTTCTTTGTTTTTGAAGGTCTTTTTTCTGATGGCTTGCAGACTTGTTATTGACTGGTTAAATTTAACTTCTGTGTGTCTTGGAGTTTGCAGCCCTTGCTCCTCCTATCTGCCTCTCATGAACTATGAATTCTTTCACTTGATATTTTATTTTCTATATTTGGAAATTCTAGGCAGTTCTGTTATTTACTGCCTTATGATGTTAAGGTTTTTTTGTCTTTTTGTGTGTTCTTGAGACCTATAATCTTTAGGTTGTCCCCATATATCTGTCTTTGAGATCAGTATATTTTGTTTGCATAGTGACCTTATTTTTTAATGTTGTTTTCTTCTCTTCTTCTAGATTGTCCTTCATTTCTATATATTTGCGTTCCCAATCTGTTGTCTTCTTTTTTAATTCCATGGCAAGATTTGCCATCACAGATGGCATTTTTCTATTCTGCCCCTTATTTTTTTTACTATGCAGACTATAAATTGTGGTTTCATAATTCCCATTCTTCTTTTGAACCACTCAGGAACAATATGTTGTGCTTCCGTTTTCTTATTCCACCAGGTCCTCTGTCTGATAAAGGGTTGGAATATCCTTATTTGTTTTGCAGTATTTATTCATAGATCACTGAACTAGCTTACTAGATTTGGAGACCATGTATCCTTCTGTTGCTGGTATTTTACCTCTTGATTTATCTGTTTATGTTCAAGGACTTTGAATTTTATTTTTCCTGAGATCTTCAGTAATTTTAATCACTTTCCCCCTTCCCCCCATGGCTCACTTTCTGACTCTGTCCCCTCTGATAATAGTGTCCTTGGGGGCAAGATCTCAAAGTATCACAGCTTCCGCCCACACCTGGCAATTTACAGTTCATCAGTCTAGGTCACTGCCTCATGTGACTTTTGGGAAGACAGAACTGGCTTGAGGTAGATGTGAATTCTTTCCCTCAGGCTTGGTAAAATGCTGCACAGCTCCCTGCCCCCAAGCATGGTATCCTGGTATCCCATTCTCTCTTTTCCTCTGGTCACTGGCCCAGCAACAGCACTTCAGAGAGAACTACCATGCCAGTGCTATGGGACTGTCTTTCCCAGAACAGACGATTCAGGACTTTTCAGTGTTCAAGCTGTGGGACTGTCAGCTACATAGCTGGTTGTCACCCCTTTCCATCCTCTCCCTCCCCCAACATATTTTTCTCCTGAAGGGCTCCAATGGCTGGCAGTTGTGAAGCAAACTTCCACAGCTTGGCATTGGGGTCTCCACAACCCTGGAAAAAGGGTGGGATTGGGTTATGTCACAAGCCCCTGGGGTTTGATAGGATGATGAGTGAGCTCAGGGTCAGTAACTGCCAATTCATTTTTTTTAACCCTCTTTTGGATTCTGTGTGTCCTAGTGCATGGACACAGCTGAAGTTGTTTTAGCTTTGGTGCATAATTTTTGTTTTGAAGAACTTTGAAAGGTCATGGAGATCAGAGAAAATATCTAGTTTTCCACCTTGTTGCTCATGTGTCCCAGAACTCAATAAATGCTTTTCATTCATTATTTCATTTCATTTCATCCATTCAAGTGTTGGGATCACATCAATATTTAACTAAAGATCCAATTCCTTCCTCTCCCATACAAAACTGTTCCTCCTTTTACAGAAGCTGAAAAACTAGAAAGAAATGCTCCAAATCAGTTAGAATAGGAATGAGCCAACTAACCAGTTAAAAAAGGTGCTCCCTTTAAGTAATCTTTATTTTATATTATATTTATTTTTATATTTTATTTGATCTTTAAATTAATCTTTAATAATAATCTGCTGATTATGAATATTTTCTGACTTTCCATAACTATTTTTATAGTTGAACGGACTTTCCCTATCGTACAAGGTTCACTTTAAAATCACATTAAGCTATAGTAAAACTACCACTATAGTTTTGTTTCACATGGAATGGTTATAGAAAATGCACTCACACAAATGTTTCTGCAGTTAGTTCATTAACTAACTTAATGAATCCATAGAAATCAAGAAAAGTAGTGACAAAAGAAAAGAGAAAAGAAAAATGTTTTCTGGGAAGACAAAATCGAGATGCAAATTTTATGAGGTAAAAAGAAACTCATACTTTTCAATAACTTATTTTTGGAGAGCAGCTATAATTTTGGGTTTTCCCCCATTCTCTGTTATGATTATTATTATCTAGCAGGAGGGAGGATAGATGAGCCTGAAATCCCTTACTCACAAAAACTAAAGTTTGCACCACTCCTGGCAGTTCAGAAACCATATTGTCTCCATCATTTCCTTCTATTGTTAGTCTTTTCCAGTCAGAAGTTCTGTGTTTTTGTTCTATCCTCTGCATAAAAGGACTGTTAAAAATAAGGGCAAGACTCCAAGGAGCAACTTTTAGAAAACTTCTCAGCTCTGGAGGAGGCTGGAATAAAGATTGCCAACACTTTGAAAATGATCCTGAAGAATAGGTGTGTTAGGGGCATGAAGCTATTGTGGAGCTCTGCTCAGAGATCTTGGGCTAAGCTGTCTAACTATTACTGATCTACTGTCTGCATTGTCAGAAAAAAGGCTAGAATTCCGAGAGGGAAAATGGGAGGTCTGTGCTGTGTAATGCTGCCCAATGGAACACAAATACCATTTCTCTTAGGCACAGAAAGCCTTCCTCAGACTTATTTAGAGAATAAAGACTAGGCTGACACCCCAACTATGGTAACAAATTACTCCTCAAAGATAGCAGAGGGCTGCTAACTAGGAACCCTCATTTTTTTAAAATGAATGTTTCTCAACAGCATCTCTGTTTAAGCAGTGTTATCAAAGCTGATTTGATTGAAATGAGTGAAAATGAGAAGTTGAATTCAAGAAAAAATAACTTGGTTTTGTTTTCGATGCCAACCACAGGCTTTAAGTTGGTATTGTCTAAACGTAGTTTAAATGCTATTTTTTTGTGTTGCTTTTTTTTTGCCTTTAACATCTCTTCTAGTCTCATGATATAGTGGATAGAACTCCAGTTCTGGAGTCACATGACTTGAGTTTGAATCTCAGCTAGGATATTTAATATCTGTGTGACCTTGGGCAAATTACTTAGCTTCCCTGGGCCTCAGTTTTTTTTTAACTGTATAAAATGAAGGGCATGGATGAGCTGACTTTAAGGTTCCTTCTAGTTCTAAATCTATGATTCTTCAACCTCCTATCTTGGTGAAAGGGGTACTTGTCTCAGAATCAGAAGATGAGTTTGAATCCTGAATCACTGTTTGTTACACACTAAGTCTTGATGTCCTCCTCTGTAAAATGAGGCTAATGATACATGTGCTACTTCTGTAATGGTAGTATTTTGAGGAAACCTTTTCATAAAGTCCAAAGTGCTATGTAAATGTGAATTATTATTATTGTTACACTCCAGGCACCCAAAGCTTTTATTCTTACATTCCTCAGTAATAACATTACTGTTATATAGGATGTTAAAATATCATCCATATTGTAGAGATAACCTAAATGTAGCAGTTAATTCTTATGAACCACCAGAGGAGGAGAAGGAACAGTCTGAGGAAATGAGGCCTTCTGAAAATCCAAGATGACTATCTATGAACAATGCAGGAGTCTGGGAATGGCAGGAAGAAGAGCAGGTTAACCAGTGTGAATTGGGCAGTCTTGGTGACAGATCCAAGTGCAGAAGTAGCAGCCACAGCCACAGCCTGGGAAATACAAGATGACATTATTAGATAAGCCTGAAAGTTGTATTCACAGAAGACATAGAGGACCCATTCTTTCTCTCTTTCTGGGGTAACCCAGGAATTGGGCACTACTGAACTTTAGAATTTTAAGGAGCTGATCTAGAGATTGTCAGGAATAAAATACTTCTTTCTGAAACACAAAACTGAGATACCTCTTTAGTTTTTTTCCTTTTCTCATTTAGGACTCAAATTCTGTTTTCCAGCAATATCAAACACTGAACTGGTTTGCTGAGATGATAAAATATGGGCTCTGTATTCTCCCAAAACAACTGATCTTCCCCCTAGGCATTCTATTTAGGCTGATCTAAAATAAATTGGTTAGCATACCCTCAAGACTATAGCTCAAAAGCCCCCACTGATGTGTTTACTTTTTATTAGCTAGTCAGATAACACATGATTTCAGGGTGAAAGACATTTAATTAAACAGTATAAAAATTAAATAACAAGAAATAATCCCCTAATGAACACATTAAGTAAACACTTCCACAGGTTGTGGGCCACTAGAAGGTAAGGACACAAACATAGAAAAAAATGAGTGATATAGGAACAAATATCACATATATAGGGAGAATATGTGGTGAAGGAACCTGTTTGAAGGGGCACACTTGCCAGGAAGGCATAGGGTGATGGCTCATGTATGGAGTGCAAACACGTAGCTATTGTGCATGTGTGGTTAAGGCAATGTACACCTCTGATGCCACAAAGCTGCCAATATGTTCTGATGACGTTGTCATGCTTTTCTCTGCTGGTTGCCTCACTTATTTGTGTATCATTGAGCTGTTCTCAGTTGCCATCTGCTGAGGTATAGAAGCTAGTAAGCCCTTCTCTGAGAAGGGAGGCCTAAAGGTCCTTTAGTACATAGTGGCTTAGAATGAGCCACCCCATCTAGCCAGACAATAAGCAAAAGCCAAAAAAAATCCCAGGCTAAGATTAATGCTATTATTTTGATTGTTTTTCTTTTGGTGTGGACTCAAGGTCCCAGGCTCAAGTCAATTTTCAACTTTGAGTTTAAAAAATTCATTTTAACTTCTATTAAAGCTTTGATTGTCACTCTATATAACCCCAAACTTATTTCAAGGATTCTATCCAATAAAACTCTGCAAGAGCTATGTGGGGCCTGGGGCAAGGAAGCTCTCCTCTGCTTCCATAAGGGTTCCTGAGAGGTATTAGGATAAACCTTGGAACAGGACCAAAGGGATGAGGAGAAAGATAGATTCTGGTTTGACCTTTGTTCTATATGCTTTTTATTATTATTATTCATCATACACATCAGCAACAAAATTGCTATTTGTTTAGCATCATGGCCAACTCAAAAGTGCTGGTCTTGCCACGTGGAAAAAAAAATGGAATTAATACAGCTATTAAATAGAAGAAACAGGATTTTAGTTCGTTTTCTGATTCCAAATCCAGTGGGGGTATTTTCTTCAACAATTCCATAAGCTTGCATGAAAAAGCGAAAGAGTACCGTATTTAGTGTCAAAGAACCTGGATTTAAATACTAATTCTGCTATTTACTCTCTGTGTGACCAGAACAGAATCATTTTCCCCTTTATAAGATTCGGTTTTTCTTTTCAGTAAATTAAGGAGTTTGAACTTTTCTTGAAGATTCTTTTTAGCACCAAATCTGCTAATTCTATGAATTTTTTGTTGTTCAGTTGTTTCAGTTGTGTTCAACCCTTGGTGACCCCATTTGGGGTTTTCTTAGCAAAAATATCGGAGTGGTTTGCCGTTTCCTTTCCAGCTCAGTTTACAGATGAGGAAACTGGGACAAACAGGTAAGTGACTTGCCCAGGATCACACAGCTAGTAAGTGTCTGAGGACAGATTCGAACTCAGAGAGATGAGTCCTCCTGACTTCAGGGAAGGTACTTTATCCACTGGGTCATCTAACTGCTCTAATCCTATGAATAGATTGGTTTCTACAGTCCCTCTCAGTCCTGTTACACTCCAGTTCATTGATTAGCTCCAAGAGGACATGGACCATGCTGTTTGTATGTTTGCTATAGGATTTCATTTGTAGAGTGAGAGCTTAATAAATAATATAGAGATACTGACCAAATTCAACTTTCATAGGATGCATAGTGTTCTTGTGTGATACAATCACAACTTACGCTTCTCAGTGTGAGTAGTTCATGCTATTTCTGGACTGGTAACTGTTATTCCTTCTTTGTTTTCTAAGAAGACCAATGATATTATGAGGGCAATGTCTTGACTTGCCTGTGAACTGGATTTAAGTGAGGCAGAATTGTGAAAAGTCATCAGTCTCATTCTCCCAGAATCATTGAAATCCAGTGGCAAGAAAAAGTCAAGATGGCTGACAATGGCCCAGGGAAGCAGGGGATGACCTTGGTTGGCATTTTCAATATCTGACCAAGCTCTCAGTGTTCCATAAAGCCTGCTTAACCCACCTTCATTGCTGTTGGAACAGATTCTTCTCATTCACCCATTCTGATGGGGGAAGTCTTCACATGCTTGGGGTAGATATCCTCCTAACTCATCAAAGGATTTCAGGCCCTCAACCTGGTTTTGCGTGTTACATGCCAAGATGGTTTGTTGGCTGCTGTGTGTGCCGCAGCTTCTTGGAGCCACAGGTGAGAGTGGGGTGACAGGTGGGCCCCAAAGGTGGATGAGCAGCAGGCTCAAGGATAGCAGGCCCTCACACCAGAGGTGCTGGTCCTCTCTGAGCACCCTGTATACTTCATGTTAACTACATGATAAAGTACTGAACTTTTGATTGGCTACTGAGCCAGAACTCTCTCTATTTTGTGACTGCAAGAAATGCCTTGGTTTGTAATAGGAAGACTTGAATATAGGCCTCTGTTCTTTGATTCTTCTTGATTGATCTTTCCTGCTCTTTGGTAGCATATTGGACAAGGTGAGCTTTGAATGGTTGAGAGAATAAGCAATCAGAGATCCAGGAGCTGGAGACTAGGCCAGATTTTGTAAACAGATAAGCTCAATGAGAAGTGACATTCCAAGCAACCTGCTTGGCCCAGGTATTAAAGGAAATTCAGAAAGACTGACAGTGACTCATCTGTTGACTATGCCACATTCAGAAGGGTTTGGTAGGGCAATTCTTTGTATTGTTATTCATTTGTGTCTGACTCTTCACTACCCTTTTTGGGGTTTTCTAGGCAAAGATACTGGAGCGGTTTGCCATTTCCTTCTCCAGCTCGTTTTACGGATGAGGAAACTGAGGCAAACAGGGTTAAGTGACTTGCCCAGGGTCACCCAACTAGTAATGTCTGAGGTCCGATGAGTCTTCCTGACTCCAGGCCCAGTACTCTATGCACTATGGCGCCACCTCGCTGTAGAATCTGCTTTAAAGTTGAACCCATGCTTTGTCATGACTGAGGACATATAAGGAAGAGTGACCCTGGAGTTTGCATTATTCTTTCTATATCCTCTTAGTAAATATTTCTTTGTAAAATCCAACTGATTTTAATTGGTTAAATAATAATAGCTTGAACTTATATAGTTTTTTAAAGTTTGCAATATGTTTTACAGATGTTATCTCATTGTTTTCCCCTCACAACAGCCCTAGGAGATAGGGTGTTATTGCTATCTCCACTATACAGATGGGAAAATTGAGGCAGACAGAAGTTAAGTGACTTGAACAGGATCACATAGTTGTGTCTGAGGCTAGACTTGAACTCAGTTCTTCTTCACTGGGGGGCCAGCACTCTTCTCTATCACATCAGTAAGTTGCTCAAGCATACTATGGTGCTGTTTTCTAGAGGTTATCAACAATAGAAGAGAAATTCTAATGGTAACTGTCAATTGATAATGGAGAGAAAATAATACAATGATATTAGAGAAAGATCCCCCCCCAAATCCATTGGGATACCCCTAAAGCCTTGAGGGGAAAGAATTGGTCAGTTTTTTCCCCCGAGGTACCAAGTCCTACCTCTGACACATACTGGTTGTCTGATCCTGGACAAGCCACTTAACCTCTATATGATTTTAGGCAGCTGTCTATGATTATAAATTGCAGAAAAGGTACCAACTTGAATTGATAAAGAGTTTTCTCCCTTGGGAATTCCTTATACCAATGAAATCACAGGTCCAGTTGCTATCCCCAATGTTACACAAAATTCGGCAAACCAGTGACTATATAATAAGACTACTTATTTCCTAACTACCAAAGAGAGATTTTTAAAAGTTCTTTTTGCTTTTTGAATCTTTTTTATATTTAATATCTGACAGCTTCAGATTACTATATGTAATATTTCTGCAGCTCGATTTTTCTATTTTCAAAATGTATCACAGTCCATGTTTTGTTAGTCTAGTGGGTGAGGGCTTTACTTCTCTGTTTTGCATACAATTTGCATCATGGCTTATATTCAATAAATGTGAAGCAATGATGACATTGACTTGTTTAAAAAGTGGGCCCTTGTCTAAATACAAGGAATTATGATTACATAGCACTTCATGTATTTAAAATGCTTCATTGACATTTATGGTTATTTTTCTCTTTTCATTTTAGTACTTTTCTCATAGGAGAATAAATCTGATTTCAGGAAACTTAAGGTTAGTGGTGCTGGGTGGTGGCTGGTGATGGGATTGGTCATAGCTAGGGAAAAAACAGTCCTGAGCTTCCAGGTTTTCAACTTAAAAATCTACCACAATAGCAAAGGGTGGGGAAAGAAAAAAAAAAACCTTGATAGGTCAAGGGGTTTGTGGTCAGGAAGTCTGTGAACTTGGCTGGGAAAAATTTCATCTTTATTTTCATTAAATTTCATTTCCTTTGTAATCCTATATATGTTGTTGTATTGATTTAAAAACATTATTCTGAAGAGGAATGATCCAAAAGTTTCATGAGACTACTAAAAAGGTCCATGACCAAAAAAAGGTTAGGAACCCCTACTCTGAGTGATAGTATCAAGCATTTTTAGTTGCTTATTAACTTCCCCTGTTATCGCTTTCAAATGTGATTCTTTGCTCAATCATACTCATCAAAGTCATTTTCTCAGATCCATTTTACAGAAGAAAGTAAAGTAAACTTTTGTGGAATCTTGGTGCTCTTTCTTACAGTGGAGGTTTTTAACCTGGGGGCCATGAACTCGCTTTCGTTTTTTAAAATATATTTTGATAACTATATTTCAACATTATTGGTTTCTTTGGTAATCCTTTGTATTTTATTTAAGCATTTTAAAGCATTATTCTGAGTCTAATTTTTTTTAACCACATTTCCAAAAGGGTCTATGAACTCATGATCTAGAAAAAACTACTTACATTCTTCTCTACAAGTTTAGGTTACTTCTGACCAGGTCACCACAGTTGTAGTCCTTCCATTCTTAAATCTTCTCCCTTCCCCAATCTGATCATAATCCATCCTAGTCTAAGAAGAATCCCTGAAATTCCCCTTCTCAGTCTCTGACTTTGTAGCATATAATGATGAAAGGAGGTCGAGAGAAGACAGGAAGTATTACGTTAACTCCCTTGTACGATTCTAGCCAACATCGATGTTCACTGCTTTTAGTAGGGAAGAGATTGATTTTCTCGTCCTACTCTCACTCATCATACTCTGATGCAGACACTCATAGACTATCAGAGTTGAAACAAATTTCAGAGATCATCTTGTCTTTTTGCAGAAGAGGAATTTGGAGTCCAGGCCCAGAAAAGGTAATAGGGTGTGGTTCCAAAATTGAATCCCAAAACCTGAACCCGAACACTGTCATTCATTAAGGATTCTATCTCTTGATACTTGGACCCCATCTTACTTATAAGAGATCTTTCTCACCTTCTGGAGCCAGACTCCCTCAGGATATGTTAAAAATGTCAGCCACTTGGGTGATGCCATACTTGCTGCCAGCAATTTAGAATAATTTATTCTCTTTACCAGTTCCTTGAAGGTAATATGCACAGATATTTACTGAAATGCAATCAATAGCTAGACTAGTTTGTAACATCTTGTGACAAGAAATAAGTATATAATAAGTATATTAGGGAAAGAAAAAAGCAAGTCAGACTTTGTAGAGCTAAAAGCAGCTTTAGACATCAAGAATGACATGGGAATACTAGTTTTATAATTGAACTGGTCAGATATTTCTGAGACTTGTAATGTGCATGATTTAGTTTTCAGAATTTTTAAAAATTATTTTTATCTGAGGCAGCAAGGTGACACAGTAAACAGAGCACTGGCCCTGGAGTCAGGAGGACCTGAGTTCAAATGTGGCCTCAGACACTTGACACACTTACTAGCCATATGACTTTGGGCAAGTCACTTAACCCCAACTGCCCTTCCAAAAGCAAAAAAAAAATATATTTTTATCTAAGTATTTTATTTTTTCCCAATTATACATAAAGACAATTTTTAACATTTTTTTTTAAAAAAATTTGAGTTCCAATTTTTTCCCTCCCCTTTCCCTAAGATAATAAGGAATTTGATATAGGTTATATATATGGAATCATGTAAAACATTTTCATGTTATTCATGTTGTGAAAGAAGAAACAGATCAAAATGGAAAAAAACATGAAAAAAAATAAAGTGAAAAATAGTATGCTGTGATCTGCATTCAGACTCTATTAGTTCTTTTTTCTGGAGGTGGATGGCATTTTTCATCAAGAATCCTTTGGAATTGTCTTGAAGCATTGTATTGCTGAAAACAGTTAAGTCATTCCTAGTTGATCACTGTAAAATATTGCTCTTATACTATGCGTGTTCTTCTGGTTCTGCTCACTTCACTTTGCATCAATTAATGTAAATCTTTCCAGGTTTTTCTGAAATCTGACTGCTTGTAATTTGTTATTGAACAATAGTGTTCTATTATCTCCATATACCACACTTTGTTCATCCATTCACCAATTGACGGGCATCCCCTCAATTTCCAATTCTTGGCTACCACAAAAAGAGCTGCTATAAATATTGTATAAGTAGGTCCTCCTCCCTTTTACTAGTTTTTATATCTAAAAAAGAAACAAACAAAAATCTTAGCTTCTCTTTCTCCCAGTGTGAACCACAAACTCATTCATAATTAAGTAGATGGTTTAACTAACTTCTGTAGTGAAAAGATTTTTAAAATATCATCTGGTGTCCGTAATGAGTGATGAGACTTTCTGATCTTAGTTACATTGAGCCTTGGACAAGAGGTACATAATCCTGTTCCTATTATTAACAAAATCATTATCTTAGTTCAGCTCATCATCACTTTTCACATAGACAATTATAATGTCCTTTTATTTGTTTTTTGTACCTGGAGTCTTTTCCCTCTTCAATTCATGCTAATTTAGCTACCAAAATGATTTTCCTTAAGTGCAGATCTAATCATGTCCTCCCCTACTCAGTACACTCCAGTGGCACATCCTATTATCCTCTTGCCTCTAGGACAGTGGTGGGGAACTTGTGTCCTCAAAACCCACGTGGCCCTCTAGGTTCTCAAGTGGGGCCCTTTGACAGAATCCAAACTTCAAAGAACAAATCCCCTTAATAAAAGAATTTGTTCTGTAAAACTTGGACTCAGGAAAAGGACTACACCCAAGGACCTAGAAGGCCACATGTGGTCTCAAGGCCACAGTTTCCATACCCCCATCCTGGGATAACAAGGATAAACTTCTCTGTTTAGTTTTTAGTGACCTTCACATTATACATTTCTGTTCCAATCACATTATACATTTCTTTCTTTCCTGTATGCTACTACCCAGCCAGATTGGTCATCTTTTTTATGGCTATCGCCTAAGGCAATAAAGTACTCCCTTCTTACCTCCATCTCATAGAATTTCATATATCAAATGAGATAATATATGAAAAGTTCTTTGCGAACCTAAAAGTACTATATAAATGCTACTGTTACTTCTATTTTTCCTCCTCTTTGCTTTTCTTTCTTCTCTTTTCTCCTTCCTCCCTCCCTTCTTCCCTCCCTTCCTCTCTCCCTTTTTCCCTCCCTCTGTTCCTTTCTTCCTTTCTTCCTTCCTTCCTCTTTCTTTCCTTCCTTCCCTCCTTTTTTCTTTTTCTTCAAGAATTAAATGAAGCTCTACTTTCTACATGAAATCTTTCCTGATTCCCCCAACTGTTAGAGCCCTCTATCCATAAATACCTTGTAATTATTTGTATTTATTCTGTGTATTCTTATGTAAAACCAATTTTGAACTCAATCCCATTCGCATTGAAGGACAAAATCCTCTGAGAGCCTAACCTTCATCAGGGTTCTATGCCAGTTCAGCATTCATCTTCTATTTTTTTTTTTTTTTGGTATTTATTTAGTATTTATTTTTCCCCAGTTACTTATAAAAACAGTTTAAACATTTTTAAAAGTTTGATTTCCAAATTCTCTCCTTTCTTCCCTCCCCACCCCCTCATCGAGAAGGCAAACAATTCCATATAGGTTATATATGTGTTGTCATGTAAAACATATCCATAATAGCCATGTTATAAAAGAAAACATAGACAAAAAAACATGCAAGAAAAATAAAGTGAAAAAAAGTTGCTTCAATCTGTATTCAGACGCATTAGTTCTTTCTCTTGGCATGGATAACATTTTTCATTCTAAGTCCTTCTAATTTGTCATGGATTGTTGTGTGGCTGAGAATAGCTAAGTCATTCACAGCTGATCATCTTATAATACTGCTGTTACTTTGTACCCAGTACATTTCACTTCGAATCAACCCATGTATGTCTTTCTAGATTTTTCTGAGAGCATCCTGCTCATCATTTCCTATAGTACAATAATATTCCGTCATAATTACATACCACAACTTATTCAGCCATTCCCCAATTGATATTTGTCCCCTCAATTTCCAATCCTTTACCCCCAGAAAAGAGCTGCTATAAATGTTTTTGTACATATAGTACCTTTTCCTTCTTTTTTTTTTTTTTTATCTCATTTGGGATACAGACCTAGTAATGGTATTTTTAAGTCAAAGGGTATGCATGGTTTCATAGCCCTTTGGCCATAGTTTCAAATTGCTCTATAGAATGGTTTAATCAGTTCAGATCTCTGACAACAGTACATTAATGTCTCATTTTTCCCAACATATATCATTTACCTTTTCTGTCCTATTATCTAATCTAATAGGTATGAGGTAGCACCTCAAAACTGTCCAATCAATAGTGAGTTAGAATATTTTTTCATATGGCTATAGATAGCTTTAATTATTTCATTGGAAAACTGATTATATCTTTTGATCATTTATCAATTGGGGAATGGCTCTTATTTTTATAAATTTGACACAGTTCGCTATATATTAGACAGAGATGAGGCCTTTATCAGGGAAATTTGCTTCAAATTTTCAGTTTTTTTTTTTCAGTTCCTAACTATATTTCACTTGATCACATTCCTTCTACCCCCACTTATTCTATTCTCTCTCTCCTTTCACCCTGTCCCTCCTCAAAAGGTTTTGCTTCTTATTACCCTTCCCCCAATCTTCCCTCCCTTCTATCACCCCCCACCCATCCCTTTTCCCTTCTATTTTCCTGTAGGGTAAGATAGATTTCTATATCCCATTGCCTGTGTATCTTATTTCCCAGTTACATGTAAAAAGAATTTTTAAAATTTGTTTTTAAAATGTTGAATTCCAAATTCTCACCCTTCCTCCCCTCCCCTCCCTAAAGACAAGCAATTCAATATAGGTTATATATGTGTAGTCATGCAAAACACTTCCATAATTGTCATGTTGTGAAAGACTAACTATATTTCCCTCTGTCCTATTCCATCCCCCCCCTTTATTCTATTCTGTCCTTTAAACCTGTCCTTCCTCAATAGTATTTGCTTCTGACTACCCCCTCCCCCAGTCTACCATCCCTTATCCCCTGCCCTTCCCTTTCTATAGGGTAAGATAGATTTCCATACTCAATTGAGTGTGTATGTAGTTCTCTCCTTAATGCAATTCCAATGAGAATAAGGTTCACTCCCTCCCTTTCACTTTCTCCCTCTTTCACTGCACTGTAGAAGCTTTTTCTTGCCTTTTTTACACTAGATAATTCATCTCATTCTACCTTTCCCTTTCTCCTTCTCCCAATACATTCCTCTCTCGCCCCCTAATTGTATTTTTAGATATCATCCCTTCACATTCAACTCACCCTGTGCCTTCTGTCTATATATTTTCCCTCAAACTACCCTAATAGTGACAAAGGTCTCATAAATTACAAATATCATCTTTCCATGTAGGAATATAAACAGTTCAACTTTAATAAGTCCCTTATAATTTCTCTTTCCTATTTGCCTTTTCATGCTTCTCTTGAGTCTTGTATTTGAAAGTCAAGTTTTCTATTTAGCTCTGATCTTTTCTGAAGAATGCATTGAAGTCCTCTACCTCATTTAATATCAATTTTCTTCAGTATTTTTTTTTGTCTCCTTTAGCAGTCTGTTGACTCCCTTTTCATGATTTTCTTGCATCACTCTCATTTCTCTTCCCAATTTTCCCTCCACTTCCCTTACTTGATTTTCAAAATCCTTCTTGAGCTCCTCCATGGCCTGGGATCAATTCATATTTTTCTCAGAAGCTTTTGATGCAGGAGTTTTTACTTCTTCTGGTTCCATGTTTTGGTCCTTTTTGTCCCCCAAAAAGGATTCTATGGTCTGCTCATATTGCCAGCCAATTACTTGACTTTTGAGCTCTTTGCCATGGTAGAACTCTGCTTCCAGAGAGTAGAGAGATATGTCCCAAATTGCTTGGGTTTTTGCAGTTGTCAGAGGTCTGAGAAGGGTGCCTTCTCTATAGCCACCACAAGTTCTGGCACACTGGCCACATACCCCAGGACCACCACGCAAGACTGCAACCCAGATCCAAGCAGGTCAAAGCAAAAGTGATTACCCTCTGAATAATTGCTTGGTCTCCCTACAATCTGCAGGCCAGGAGCTCTAGAGGAAGCCAGGAGGCAGTAGCTGCAGCTGCTGCACCTCCACTACCTCTTGTCCTGGGGCAGGAGCCAAACCCTCTCTTCTCCACTCAGTTCCAACAGAGCTCTCTACTGACCTTTTACTTTCTCTTTGGCGTTTATGGGTTGAGAAGTCTGGTCTGTGAGTGATCACAAGCACTCTTTTCTGCCCTGGAACTATGAGGAAGATTCCCTCTCTACTGTTGCCATAAGCTCTATGTCAGTGTTCCTCCTTGCCCCAGGACCACCATCCAGGACTGTGATCCAGATCCAAGTATGGGCAAAGCAACAGAGTCCTGCCTCAGTGCCAGTAAAGAGACCCTGTAATCTTCTTTTGGCCAATTGTTCAATCATCTTACCATCTATGGACTGAGAGCTCTGGAAGTAGCTGCTGCCACTACCATTGCTGCAGACACCACTATTGATTCGATCACTTCCAAAGCCTACTCCTGATATACTGGGGCTGGACTGCACTCCTCTCTCACCCTGGTCCAACAGACCTTTCCTACTCACCTTCTAAGTTGTCTTTGGTGTTTGTGGGTTGAGAAGTCTGGAAACTGCCACAGTTGCCAGTGATTCAGTACCCTGAGCCCTGCTTTGGGTTTGCTGGATCTGGTGCTGGCAAGGCCTGTGCTGGATTGCATTCCTCTCTCAGGCTGGTGCAACAGACCTTTCCTGTCAACTTTCCAGGTTGTCTTGGGCTGGAAATTTGTTTCACTCTATCTTTTTGTGCATTCAACTACTTTAGAATTTGTTTAGAGTCATTTTTTACAGGTGTTTGGAGAGGTTTAGGGGAGATCTCAGGTGAGTCCCTGCCTTTACTTTGCCATCATGGCTCCACCCTCCACCCATCTTATATTCTTTCAGATATATTCTCCAAGCTCACTTCCCTTACCACACTTTTATTGACTTGTTCCCAGTGGTTAACTCAGACATTGATAGTGCTTAATTCAAAAGGAAAGCTTTATCTGTTCACTTATTTCATGATAACTTTGGCTAAAGTATCCTCTATCACCTAGGCTGACATGGTTCTATTTTCCACCATCTTGATGCAAAATGGTAGCCAAAAGGTTTTTAAATGGGCATACCTTCTTGGTTTTTAAAAATAACTTCCAGTGAAATATTTCATGTGGTTAGAGGTGAGAATGATATATGATTAGACTGAGTGAGTTCTTCAGTTTACATGACTACTAATAATAATAGGAACAATTGAAAAAATAATTCCAGATACTTTTTTTATTGAATAAATATTTTCTCAATGAGGACTGGATGTTTCTAGGCTTGGGACTATATGCTATAATCTTTTTTTTCAGTGATACATTTATGACAACCGTATGTCCCTGACTTTCCGGAATAATCTCTATTTCAAGAAAGGGGTATATTTTAAATGAAGCTTTGCAAAAAGATTTTTTTTGTTAGATCATGTGTCCCAACTTTTGATTTAGAACAAAGGGCACCTGTGGATGGAACTGAATAAAAGTACCATCACAACAGTGAGTCACCTCATAGGTAATGTGGCATTATAAATTTTAACAATAGTAACACTGTGTTATTCTCTAAGGAAAAACCCTACCAAATCCATGGCAGGTAACACTGTATGGGCATGAAAGTCAGTGTAACATAGTGAATAGAAAGCCAACCTTAGAGTCAGGAAGACATATATATTCAAGTTTTACCTCTGACATATACTGATTGTGTGACCTTGGGCAAGTCATTTACTCTCTAAGTGACTCCAGCAATACTCTGAGATCATCCATTCCAGACCAGCTGCCCATCTGCATCAAGGGAGGTAGTCAGCACTGGAAGTTCCTTACACTAATAAAATTCACAGATCAGACCTTGTCAAAAAACAATAAAACATTGTGTGGGCACCAATGGCACTAATTTCTAGGGGGCTTTCTGTTGTAGGCAGGATGCTATTATTTGAACAAAATAATGCATAATTTGCTTTAGACCTATCACTAGGTGCATCTAGCTCATGCTGGATTTAACTCTTTGTAAGCTGAGCTATTATTTCAGATTTTGAAAGTAGTATTCTGCTTGTGATGGTTTTTCTGTTATTGCCACCTTTTGGTCTAAGATACTGATTTCTTTGGGAATATACAATCTGACTGTTTACATGAGGTGACTGTTGATTTATGTACTTTGCATTGGTAGCATCCAAGAGAGATGCCCCATCTGTGTAGTTCCCCACCAAAGATGACAGGGGCTATCTGTGGTGATGTCAGCTCCCTCACACATAATGAATGCTGGAAGGAGAAATAATTGCTCTAGGTTGTAGCAAGATCCTCAAAATTACCAGCGATTAGAGGTGGGCACAGTCAGTCAATCTAACAGCACGGTATCACCAAAAAAAAAAAAAAAGCACTGAGGCTCGTAATCCTTGGAAGAGCCATTTCTAGTATCCAAATGTCTGAACCCATTTTGTTAGACTATGTGCACACGTGGAGCATACATGTCAAATGTGTGTCACATACAGTGGCAACATGGTTAATACAGACCCCAGCACTTGTCCTCAGAACACTTTAATAGCTGCCCATTATGTGCCAGCAGATTATCCATTTTAGGGATTATCTTCTGGAGGAGGCAGCATTTGTTCTTTTGGCTTTATTCCTATTGGCTTGCTTGCTTTATTATTGGTTTTCTTCCCTCATCCATTGACACATGCATGTGGCCTGCAGAGTGGCAGTTTCTGGAAGGGAGTCAAGGAAGGTCACAATATCCCTGGACAAAAAAAAAGCCATTTAAGCAAAGCATTTAATTACTTTCTCTCCTCCCCATGTGTATCCAGGGAAGGTATGAGCTGGTCAGGTAATGAGCTTAGAGAAAGAAAGAAGCTCTGCTCAGGTCACCGATTTTCATTAGGTTGAGGGATGTCATTCATTACTGTCATGAAATCGGGAACAGAGAGGAGCAAGGGCATAGCAAAGGGAACCCCCTCAGTAATGGAGTTCTTCTCAGGGCAGCTTCATCATTTCATTTGTAGCGTTGCAAATTTTCAGACAGTAGATAGCTTCTAACATTTGTGTGTACTGTCAAATATAGTGATACCTCAATTAACAAATCTTGGGGTCAGAGATTTATTGGAAAGAGTGCTTAGGGCCTAGGTTGTTGCTGTTAAGTCTTTTACATCATGTCTGACTCTTCATGACCCCATTTGAGGTTATTTTGGCAGAGATACTGTAATGGTTTGCCATTTCCTCCTCCATCTCATTTTGCAGATGAGGAAACTGAGGCAAACAGGGTAAAATGATTTGCCCAGGGTCACACAGCTAGTAAGTGTCTGAAGCTGGATTTGAACTCAGAAAGACGAATTTTCTTGACTTTTGGCCTGGCCTTCTATTCACTGCACCACCTAGCTGCCCTTATGTCTTAGGACCTAAGTTCAAATCTTAGTTTTGCCACTTATTCCTTGTTTTACCTTAGGTAAGTCATTTCCACCCTCTGGACTTCAGTTGCTTCATCTTTAAAATGGAGTAATTGGATTGGGTGACCTTAGATCTAACCACAGATTTTTAGATCTATGAACCTTTGCATCAATCACTTAGTTTAAGCCTCTCCTGAATTTTATAGATAACAACATTGAGATAAACAGAGACTCAAAGTGATTGATGCCCAATGTCACATGGGGGAGCAACTTTAGGGAGCAAAGCTTTTGTTAAAAAAGCTGGCTTGGGCATAGAAGTGCTTAAGGGAAATTCTAGCCTCCTCTTAGACAGATTGGCAGCCTTGGCTGCTGAGGTGAATCAGGAACAAACTTTTGGGACCAGAATTTCTCAAGATCATGTCAGTGCCTGTTGAAGGGAGGGCCACACTCCTAGGGTTGGTAGGGTTTACTCATATGAAAGAGTCACTGGCTAACCTTGGTCTTATATAGTCTCCATTTCCATGGGGGAGGGGAATGTTCTCTGAAAGTCAGTAGGAACTTTCATGTGGGCTGAGAAATCCAGGGACACCCAACCAGTATCAAGAGGAATGGAGGGCAGAAAAGAACGCCATGCCATGTGATGACAGGGCTGGAATCCATGTTCTGCTTTCTCATTATACTGCCTATATATTACTGTCCTAGTAATATATTTCCAGCATGTCATGGAAACTTTTTTTTTTTTTAGGTCTCGAACAGGTAGTTTGTTCCTACACAGAAAAAGGAATGCTCAGCAATAAAGAATCATAGCAAGATTAGAATATATTAACTTGCCACCACTAGTACTAGTATAATGCAGTCTCTTTGGGATTCCCTTTCTTTGCAAGGTTTCTAATTAAACATTTACCTCCAACTGAATATAGTCCACACACTAAGCAAGATCTTTCCAGGGACTTTCTGATGGCAACTTATTCTCTCCTATCAGTTGCTTGAATTGCTACTGTGGTGCAACCACCCCAGTAGCTGCACTTGTTCCTTTCCAGTACTCCCAGTCCTTCTGGAACCTTTTGATGGAGCTCATTTTCTTCATGTTTCATTCCTCTCCAAGGTGCACCTTTTCTACTATGCTCCTGATACTTTGTTGTCCGGTAAGCTCACTCCAGTCCTGGAATTCACAACGGAATTGCCTTCCACCCCTGTGGTCTCTCCTTCTGCTTGAATGGCTCTTATCAGAACATGCATTTAAGAAGGATGCCTAGTACAGCTAGGCATCATCCCCACTCTTCAAGGTACCTTCACTCTTCCCTCTTCCTTTTCAGATTCCTTTTATGCATTGTATTCCTCCATTAGAATGTATGTTTCTTGAGGTCTGGGGCCCTTTCTTTTCACCAGTTTTAAAAAAACATATTTATTTCAAGTTTTGAGTTCCAAAATCTGTCCCTCCCTCCCTCTTTTTCTTTCCCCTTTCTGGGACAGTAAGCAATCAGATTTAGGTTATACATATGCAATTATGTAAAACATTTCCATATCAGTTATTTTGTACAAGAAGACTCAAAAAAAAAATACCATGCTTCAGTCTATTCAGTCTTTGTCTAATAAGAGTCGATAATGGGCATGTTTGCTTCACCCCTGATTGTACTGGGAAGGCTTCTAGCTTATCCTCATAACAGATAATGCTTGCTGATGTTTTTAGATCAATATTATTTATCATTTTTAAGATAAACTCCATTTATTCTTATGTTCTCTAGTGTTTTTAATAAGAATGGGTGCTATATTTTGTCAAAGGCTTTTTCTGCATCTATTGAGATAATCATCTTATTTCTGTTGGTTTTGTTATTGATATGGTTAATTATGCTGATAGTTTTCCTAATATTGAGCCAGACCTGTATTTCTGGTATAAATCCCACCTGGCCACGTTGTATGATCCTTGTGATATATTGCTGTAATCTTTTTTCTGGTATTTTACTTAAAATTTTTGCATCAGTATTAATTACAGAAATTGGTCTATAATTTTTTTTGTGTTGACTCTTCCTGGTTTGGTTATCAGCATCTTATTTATGGTATAAAAGGAATTTGGTAGGACTCCTTCTTTGCTTGGTTTTTTTTTTTTTCCAGATAGCTTATTAGTATTGGGATTATTAGCTTATTAGCTTATAGTATTGGGATTAACCGTTCTTTAAATGTTTGGTAGAATTTGCTTGTGAACCTACCTGGTTGTGGGGATTTTTTTCCCTTAGGAAGTTCTTTGATGACTTGTTGAATTTATTCTTTCTAAGATTGGGTTATTTAAGTATTTTATTTCTTCTTCTGTTAATCTGAGTAATTTATATTTTTGTAGATATCCAACCATTTCATTTAGGTTGTCAAATTTATTGGCACATAATTGGGCAACATAGCTCCTATCATTTGTTTTAATTTCCTCTTCATTGGTGATGAATTCACCTTTTTATTTTGTATATTGTAATTTGATTTTTTTCTTTTCTTTTAAAAATCAAATTAACCAATGGTTTATCTATTTTATTATCTTCCCCCCTCCCCCGCCCCATAAACCCAACTTCTAGTTTTATTTATTAGTTTGATGACTTTCTTTCAATTTTATTAATCTCCTTTGATTTTCAGGATTTCCAATTTGGTGTTTAATTGGGAATTTTTAATTTGTTCTTTTTTCTAGTTTGTTGTTGTTGTTGTTGTTGTTGTTGTTGTTTTAGTTGCATGCCCAATTTATTGATCTGCTTTTTCTCTATTTTATTGATGTAAGCAATTGAGATATAATTTTTCCCTAAGTATCTCTTTGGCTGCATGTTGTCTCATTGTCATCTTCTTTAATGAAATTATTGATTGTTTCTATGATTTGTTCTTTAACCCTTTTGTTTTTTAGTATTAGATGATTTAATTTCCAATTAATTTTTAATCTCCCTTTCCATTGTCCCTTATTGAATGTAATTTTTATTGCGTTATGATCTGAAAAGGATATGTTTACTATTTCTGCTTTTCTGCATTTGGTTGTGAGGTATTTAATATATGTCCTAATCCATGGTCATTTTTTTGTGTAGGTTCCATGTACTAGTGAGAAAAGGTTATATTCCTTTCTATTCACATCCTATTTTATTCAGAGATTTATCATACCTAACTTTTCCAGAATTTTATTCACCTCTTTAACTTCTTTCTTTTTATTTTTTGGTTAGAAGGAAAAGTTGAGGTCCCCCACTAGTCTAGTTTTATTATCTATTTCCTCCTGTAACTCATTCACTTTATCCTTCAAAGATTTAGATGCTGTATCATTTGGTGAATATATGTTTAGTATTGACTTGACTTCATTGTCTATGGCACCTTTCCACAAGATATTGTTTCCTTTTTTAATCTCTTTTAATCAGATCTATGCTTGTTTTTGCTTTTTTCTGAGATGATTGCTACCTCTTCTGCTTCAGTTAAAGCGCAATAGATTCTGCTCCAGTCCCTTAGCTTTACCCTGTGTATATCTCTATGCTTCAAATGGGTTTCTTGTAAATGACATATTGTAGCATTCTGGTTTTAAATCCATTCTGCTATCTGCTTCCATTTTATGGGTGAGTTCATTTCATTCGCATTTATAATTATGGTAACTAACACTTTTTGCTTCCTTATAGGTTAGATAGATTTCTTTAGCCAACTATTCCCTCTTTAGCTGATTTTGGTAAGAGTAAAGTTTAAACTTTGCCCACCAAATTTTTTGCCCACCAATTTTTCCTCTCTATTATAATAACTCTTTCATGATTCTTTTATGTCAGAAATTTTACTCCATTCCATTTCTCCCCTCTTTCTTCTTCTAGTGCAATTTTCTTTCTCACCCCCTTTATTTTTTTTTGGGGGGGGGGAGGGTATCATCCCAACAAAGTCACCTTATATACACACCCTCTGTCTACATGTACTCCTTCTAATAGCTCTTATAGCAGTAAAGTTGTTAAGAGTTACAAATATTATCTTGCCATATAGTAGTATAAACAGTTTAACTTTATTGAATTTGTAATGTTTCTTTTTCTTGTTTTTTTTTTAACCTTTTTATATTTCCCTTGAGTCTCGTATTTGGAAGTCAAATTTTTTATTCAGCTCTGGTCTTTTAATTAGAAATGCTTGAAGGTCATCTATTTTGCTAAATGTCCATTTCCCCCCCTTAAATATTGTATTCTGTTTTGCTGATTAAATGATTCTTGGTTGTAGTCCTAATTCCTTTGCCTTTCATTATATTATATTCTAAGCCCTCTGATTCTTTAATGTGGAAGTTTCTGAATCCTGTGTAATCCTGACTTTAGATCTATGGCATTTTAGTTTTTTTTTTTTTTGCTTGCAATACTTTCTCCTTAATCTGTCAGCTCTGGAATTTGGTTATGTTGTTCCTTGGAGTTTCCATTTTGGGATCTCTTTCAGGCAGTGATGGTGGATTCTTTTGATTCTTATTTTGTCCTCTGGTTCTAATGTATTAGGGCAGTTTTCTTTCATAATATCTTGAAAGATGCTGTCCAGCCTTCTTCATTACCGCTTTCAGGTAGTCCAGTAATTCTTATATTATCTCTCCTGGATCTGCTTTCTAGATCAGTTGTTTTTCAATGAAAAATTTTAAATTTTCATCTATTTTTTAACTTTTTAATTTGTTTTATCATATCTTGATGTCTCAGAGTCACTAGTTTCAACTTGTTCAATTCTAATTGGTAAGAAATTATTTTCTTCAGGGAGCTTTTGTATTTCCTTTTCCATTTAGCCAATTCTATTTTTTAGGAGTTATTTTCCTTGGTAAAATTTTGTATATATATTTTTTTACCACTCTGTTGACTCTTTTGTAATACTCTCATTTCTTTTCCAAATTTTTCTTCTACTTCTCTGGTTTGCTTTAAAGAAGTCCTTCTTAAGCTCTTCCAGGAATTATTTTTGGATCTGAGACCAAATCTCACCTTTCTTTGAAGTTTTGCATGTAGCCATTTTGATACGATTACCCTTTTCTAAGTTTATGCCTAAATCTTCCCTATCACCAAAGTAACTTTCTATAGTCAAGCTCTTTTTTCTTGCTTTCTGCTCATTTCTCTGCCTTTTTTTGTGACTTGGTGTTTTTATGTGGGAGTTATGTTCTTGTCCTGCACTATCCCAAGCTTTTTGTGCTGGGGCTCTGGGTCTTACTGGTAACTTTCACTGAGCTTCAGGGCTTAGCTACTTGCTTTCTCTGGAGGGTAGGTTTCCTTAATGGCTTGTACTAGGTGGTAGAATCTCCCCATTGGCCTCCTATGTGTGTGGAGTTTAGCTGCTGGCCTGCTCCAGAATTGGGGCTTCACTCCTCGGTTGCTATGAAAACAGAGTCTCTCTGTCGGTAGGCCCCTGGTGTAGGATCTCACTGTTGACCAGCCCTGGGGTTGGGCTTCACTAATGGTCATCAATGGTGTCAAGGCCTTGCTGGTGGCATATGGTGGCATATGCTGGGTGTGGGGTCACTGGAGTAAGGCCTTGCTGCCTGCATGGACTGCTTACTTGCTTAGGGGGCTGCTCATTTCCAGGAGGGCAGGGCCTCACTCGTGGATTGTCCCAGGGTTGGAGCCTTGCTATGAAGCTGGCTGCTACTGCTCTTGGATCTTACTCCCCTTTCACCCCAGTGAGACAGATCTTTCCTGCCAGGCTCATCAGCTGCCTTCCTGCTGCTAGACCAGTGGTTCTCAACCTGTGGGTCACAACCCCTTTACAGGGGTCACAGGGGTTGCCTAAGACCATTGGAAAACACATATTTCCAATGGTCTTAGGAATGGAGACACCGTTCCTCTATCCATCTCCAGGCAGGCCTGCCCACATATAGATAAATCCATTAAAGGGTCGCGGAATTAGGAAGGTTGAGAACCACTGTCCTAGACCATGTCTGAAGCAGTTTTCTAGTTGTTTGGAGGAGAATTTGGAAGGACTTATGCTTGTGCTCCCAATGCATATGGCATAGTAAATACTTAATAAATGCTTTGTGGCTAATGACTGAGTTGGACAAGTGAGCCTCATGGGGACTTTACAAGAATCAGACCAACTCCTCTAAGGAAGTCACTTTAGTGTGAGGGTGTGTGTGGCATAGTGAATAAGACACTGGCATGGAGGGCAGATAGGTGGCGCCATAGTACATGGAGCGCTAGGACTAAAGTTATGAAAACTTACCTTTTTGAATTCAAATCTGGCCTCAGACACTTACTAGCTGTGTGACCTGAGCAAGTCACTTAACCCAGTTTGCCTCAGTTTCCTCATCTATAAAATGAGCTGGGGTCATGAAGAGTAGAATATGATAGGAATGACTGAATTACAAGAAAAATAGAGTCAGTAAGACAGGTTCAAATCCAGACCAAGACATATACTGACAAGTCACTTACCTTTTCCTGAGATTCAGTTTCCCAGTCTATAAAAGTGGGATAATAATAGCACCTATCTTAACAAAGTGGGTGTGAGAATAAAATGAGAATTATGGAAAGTATTTTGTAAACCCTGTAGCATGTATGAATCAAATAAAGATCAAAGACTCTTGCTGAGTTCCTATGCAGATGCTGATCTTCTGTGGTTATGGGCATGACTTAATTTCAGACCTTTGTGAAGCATTTATTTTCTGCCATGATGTTAACATTTTTGGGATCTACTCCTCATGGTAGAGTATTCATTAATGATATTCTTGCCACCAAACTGAATCCCTTTTCAGAGTCTGTAAATGCACTATGGCCAGTTATTGAAGTTCTGGGCCCAAACTGACAAGGGACAATCTTGCAGGCTTCTAACAATAATTCTATGGCTTAAACCTGAGTCAGCCCAAGCCCCCTTCCCTCTCTTGGAGTCCTTTAACTTCCCCAGAACCTATATAGTTTTTCAGACTTAAGAGCACACCTAGCTTCCCTCTTCCCACTTCCTTGCAATGTGGTCTCAAGGCCAAAGGTGCCCCAACCCTGGTTAAACTCAAAGTTTGGTGGGGATTACCACTTGTATCTGAAACTGAAAGCAAATAAAACAGAACAACCAGAAAACCCAGGCCCATATCTCAAAGCTATAGGGCAAAATGAAGAGCAGGGCCAGAGAGCTCCCCTTCTCCCCTTACCAGTTCAGCTTCAGGCCCCAAGCTGATGGTTAACCTTAACCCTTCATGCACTCTGCACACAAATCAGGGAAGAGAACCCACATGAAAGAGAGGGAGACTGTCCAGTTTGCCAGGTTTAAAGATGCAGCTTGTTTCAGTTATGCTAATTGAAGGAGGCTCTTCCCACCCACATGGTAGGAAAGTGCCTAATGTCTCCTCTGAAGTAGAGCGTCTCTGTGTTAGATCTGAGCATGCTCCAAGCCTCATTACCTGCGTATCCTTCTTCCCTTGGTGTCCTTTCCTTTTGTGTCTCCCTCTCGCTAGTTCCTCCTTGAATCTAGTCTCCTGTTGGGCTGAATGATTCTGGGCAGGTGCTGCTAGGTAATTGCTCAGGTCTTCCTTTGGCTCTATGTAGCCCTCTCTGCCCTTCCCTCCACCCATTCTGAGACTCTCTTTCTCTCTCTCTCTCTTTCTCTTCCTGGCTCTCTGTCTCTGTCTCTCCCATTCTTTTCAAGGGTAAAGCCAAAGGTGTAGTTTAGGTATATGACTTACCCACGATCTTGAATTGAAACCAGAACAATGGAGCAAAGGGGATTTATACCCAATCTAGGGAATTCAAACTTTTTCCAGAAGCAGAGGGAGGAAGGGAGGCAGGGCTCCTTTTGAGAATTCTCAGATACACCCCTGGCATTTTCTCATTCTGACGAGATCCAATAGTGTTGAATTTTCATAAAGTTTCCTGACTGTGTGTATGGTCTGTGGTTAAAAAGCCTGCTTGCTTGTGCCAAATGGAGGTCTTCAGGTCCCTCTCAAGAAAACAGACTAGAATAATTAGTATTTATGTAGCACTTTAAGATTTGCAAAGGACTTTACAAATATCTCATTTAATTCTCACAACTACCCTGAGAGGGAGGTGCTAATATTATCCTCATTTTATAGAAGACTCATCTCAGGTCCCAGAGGTTAAGTGACTGGCCCAGGGTCAGTGCTGGAAATGCTGAAGCTGAATTTGAACTCAAGTTTTCTGACGTTAGATACAATGCTCAATCCATTGTATCACTGAGCTGCCTCTGTAAATCTGTAAAATGGAAGCTATGGCCTCTAGGTGCCCTTTTTTGTGTGTGACATGGACCCCTGGGATGGTTTAATGAAGCCTATGGATCCCTTCTCAGAATAACGTTTTTTTGCTTATATTCATAATTGAAGGAAATGCTAAATTTCAGTTAAAGGTTAATGAAAATAAAGATGTATTTTTTCTCATCCAAGTTGTTTTTCAGTCTTATCTGACTCTTTGTGATCTCATTGGGGATTTTCTTGGCAAAGTTACTGGAGTTGTTTGCCATTTCCTTTTCTAGCTCATTTTACAGATGAGGTAACTGAGGCAAACACGGTTAAGAGACCCTCCCAGGGTCTTACAGCCAGTAAGTGTCTGAAGTCAGGTTTGAACTTCCTCTTCACCCAACGCTCTATCTACTTATAATTACTTATCTCTGAATTCCCTGGCATTTATCCCTTTAAATGGCTTTTTTTCCTCTCCAGAGGAAACTAGGAAGATGTTTATGGACTGATGTGGAGCAACATGAGCAAAATTTGGATGACAATCTATACATTGATAACAACATTATAGAGAACACAACTTTGAAAGAATTTAGAATTCTCATAAATTGTGAGTAGTTAGGATTTAATTAGATTACTTATAAAAAAGTATGATAAAATCGAGGACCTTAGAAACATGTATCATAGATGCAGTGTCCAGTCACTTCCCAGCTCCAAGTCCCCTTTTATGTTGGAATCCATGTTTCAGTCTCTTCAGAGTCCTTAACTATGAATGAAAAACAACACAGAAGTTCAATGTCTTAAAATAAGCTCCATCTCCCAGGAACTAGGGAATAGTTAATTCACAACAGGTTGCCCCCTTTTCAGTCAGAGAGTGTGGTAGAAGCTTTCTGTGATTCTCTTGGTTACAGTAGCATGAGTGAATTGTATCAAAGCATCCTTGCTTTCATGGCCCCCTGTTTCATGGGTCCCAGAAACTCTGTAACAGTTGGCCTCATTCGTTTGTCTATTCCTGCAACTCCAGTCCTGAAATGGGACCCTGCTTGAATGATGCAAAGGTTAAGTCTACCCAGTGCCACTAGGATGTAAAAAATTTAACATAAACACCATGGGGTCAAGTACAAATGTATTACAGTACCTGACAGTCCCTCTTTCTTTCTTCTCCCTTTTTTAAGCTCTGTACTTTTGTATTGCATCAATAAGTCAGTTTAGTAAAGGCCATGCTGGTATGGTAGCAAACCAGAAGACGTCTGAGCACTATAAATCTCTGTAAAAAATACTGTATCCCCCAAAATATATTTCCTATACAACCTAAGACCATATTGCCTTAACAATATGTAATTTTTTTGGAGAGGATACATGGATTTTAATTGTTGTTCAGTTGTTTTAGTTGTGTCTGACTCTTCGCTGCCCATTTGAGATTTTCTTAGCAAAGATACTGGAGTGATTTGCCATTTCCTTGTCCAGCTCATTTTGCAGATGAGGAAACTGAGGCAACTGGGGGTAAGTGAGTTGCCCAGGCTTGCACAGCTAGTAAGTGTCTGAGGCTGGATTTGAACTTAGGAAGAGGAGTCTTCTGACTCTAGGCCTGGCACTCTATCTACCTAGTTGGATTAGTAAACAGAGAATCAGTTGGAGAGACTTAGGTTTGAGTCCTGCCTCTGACACTCAATGGTCATTTGACCCTGAGCAAGTCTCTTCACTTCTAAGTACTCCAGACAGCTCTCTAAGATTGTAAGTAGAGGAGAAGATACCAGTCTTCATCATTTAAGGGAGTTTCCTTAGCCATGAGTTCCCTACAATGAAATTACAGTTTCAGACACTATTTGTATATAATTTTAATTCCATATGAATGATTGCTATGCTTGCTGTTGTTGAGTGGTTTCAGTCCTGTCCAACTCTCCAAGACCCCATTTGGGATTTTCTTGGTAATGATACTGGAGTGGTTTGTCATTTCCTCCTCTAGCTCATTTTATAGGTGAGAAAGTGAGGCAAATAGGGTTAAGTGACTTGCCCAGGGCCACATAGCTAGTCTGTGTCTAAGGCTGAATTTGAAATCAGGTCTTTCCGACTCCAGGCCCAGTGTTCTATCCACTGTGTCACCTAGCTGCTCCACTGAAATTCTTTTTACAAATAATTTTAATCTAATCACAAAATAGATCCCTACCAAACAATACTTCATCAGCCTAGTTTTAGTTATTGAAGTAAAATTTACATTAAGATAACTAATTCATATTTTTTCATTAATTCATACCATGTAGCAGCTAGAAAGGACTCTAAGGATCATCTAGTATAACTATATAATTTTATAGAAAAGTGAAACACAATGCATTGATCAACCAAGAAACATTTATTAAATAGCTATGATGTATCGGGCACCGTGTTTAGGGCTGGGGATACAATATGAGGCAAAAGATAAGCCTTGCCCTAGAGGAGCTTACATGAGATCCTTGAGACAAGAGGGAAACAAGATCTTAAGGTACTGTAACAAATGATGGAATAGGTTTGTACAGAATGGGACAGGAATATTCATGATAACCCCTTCAGGGAGCTGCTGCTAGGTTCTCTTCAGACTCTCAAAGTTAGAAGGGACCTCAGAGGTCGTCTAGTCTCCCCCATATCTGAACATATCCTTTTGCTAACATTCCAACAAGCGGTCATCCACTTGCGGGCTGAAGACCTAGTCTAGCCAGCAGAGCCTTCTGCCTCCCCAGGCTGCCCGTTCTACTTTGAGATGGCTTTGTTTGTTAAGAATTTTTCTTCTGACATCAAACCTAAATCTACTTTTTTGCATCTTTTACCTATGGCATCATAGAGTAAGAAGACCTTACCTGGGCCAAGTAGAAATGAAATAAACAAATCCTGTCTGTGATTGTTACAGTGACATTATTTGATTGTTTCCATCTACCTGCTTTCATTTTGATGACCCCCCTATTCTCTCTTTTTCCTTGGTTTGGGTCATAAGTCCACTTAAAATCTGTGTCTAAACACTTTGCAAGATGACAGACTTCTGGTGAAAACTATGCAAATCTAAAAACAGAGATACGTCTAAAAGAAAAGAAATGCCTGATAACCTAAAATAATTAGACTTGATTCCATTTAAATCCTATAAACACAGTTGAAGATTACTTGCTATACCCTAAAGCATCTTCTGTGGTTAGAAGCAACAAAGGCAAGCTGAGCTAATTTGTGGCAAAGTAGAAAGGGTCCTGGGTTTGGAGTCAGGAGGCCTGATTTGCAATCCTGTTTTTGCTGTTTACTAGCTCTCTGACCCAAGACAAGTCACTTCCATGAACCTCGGTTTCAACATATTTAAAAGGGGGAGGGGGTGATAATACTTACACCGTCTACCTTACACAGTTGTATTGAGGAAAGTGATTTGTAAACCTCAAAGAGTTGTATTGTTGGAGCCACTATTATTCCCTTCATCTGAATTTTACATTTCAGAACCAACCAGCAATTCAGTCCTGACTGGGCCTGTAATCACTCCCTGTTGCCCCCTGGATGTGAGGCCCCAGCTCCCACCCTCCTCAGGCTCTCCAAAGCCGCTTGTTCCCATTTCCTTTGTCTGATTCCCATTGCCGCTGGTAATGACATGACCCTTCTGCCACCCCTCCCCCTACACCCTGTGTACCTAAGGAAGAAGCATCAGCGTCTTCTATTCAGGGCAGATGCAGAGGGTGAGGGGAGAGCTGATGCCAGACAAAGCCATGATTACATTCGTGTGACTGGCTTCTAAGGAGATGGATTGGTGAGTCATGTTTCTGCAGTTTTGTTATGCAGTTTTTGCTCCAGGAAATAGAGAAGCAAAGGCTTTCATCAGCTACAAGGTCATGGTCATATTATTCAAATGTGATTTGACTTGGCTAACCTTTGGGCACTGGGTTCGTTCTGGAATTTCATTGCTCCATCAGCTGCAGCAAGAGGCAAGGTGGTGTAATGGAGGAACCATTGGGTGTGGAGCCAAAAGATTTGGATTTGAGTTTGTGACCTTAGGCAGTGACATTCATCTCCCTGTGCCTCATTTCCCTGTTTTGGAAAAGGAGTATAATGAATCTTGTAACTTCAAGGAAAATACTTTGTAGGATCATAAGGTTTAGAGCTAGAAGGAGACAGAGGTTATCTCGTCCGGCTGGGATATTAAGTAACTTGCATAAAGTCTTAGAGCCATATAGAACAAAGCCAATTCAAATCCAGGTCCTATGACTCCAAAATAAAAAAGTGAGCACCATCAACAAGTGTATTAGTACCTTTTTTATTCCAGGAATAGGAATAGGCCTAGCACGTAATAGGATAGAAAGATAAACTAAAAATAGAAAACTATGAATGAAATAGTCCCCACTATTGAGGGCCTTGTATTCTTTTTGGGGAGACATCACGTACACATGTGAGTATACAGGAAATATATATGGAGCACACAGACTCTGGAGCTACTTTGCCAACCTGCCCTTCACTGACAGGTCAGGTCCCCGAAGCCAAGTTCCTGTTCCCCATAGATTTTCAGGGATCTCTGAAAGGCTGGAACATGTTTTTTTTATGTTATCATTCTCAAACCCCAATCTAGTGAATTTCTCCGCAACATCACTGACAGTCAATATTTCCATAATATCAGTTTGACCAGTTAATATCTTGTCCAATACTAATGGACAGTTGATTTTTCCTCCAAATCAGCCCAGTGATTACAGCTCCAACATCAGTTAATTTATCCATATCTCCTCAATGTCGTTGATAACTAGTTAACATCAATTAGTTTCTACAAAGGGCTATTTACTGAAAAAGATATAAATATGACAGAAATGCAAAGATACTTCTCTGAACTGGGCCACACTCTCTCCTCTATACCCTAGTCTTTGGGGAGATTGGGTTCAAATTTAAAGTAACATTTACAAAGCATTCATCTTACCAACTAGCCTTAGTGGAAGCTAGGTATTACAGTGGATCAAGTGCTACGTTGGGAGTGAAGAAGACTTCAAAATTTTCAAATCTGACCTCAGACACTTACTAGTTGTGTAACCATGGACAAGTCTTGACCTCTCTTTGCCTCAGTTTCCTCATCTGTCTAATGAGGATAATAATACCACTTACCTCCCTGGGCTGTGGTGCAGATAAAATGAGATAATATTTGTAAACCTTAATGTACTGACTATTATTATTCTTGATTTCTTGCTGTGACATAGCTGAGAGATTGGTTACTCCCTTGCTCACAGGGCTTGGTGTCTTGACTGCTAGGTTGATTCACTGTTGGACTGGACTGAACAGGTCACTCCTGAGATCTGTACTGGCTCACATGGCTCAGTTTTGTGGTTATAGCAGATTTTGCTTTGGACACCCACCACAGGGTTTTTTTTACAACTTTCTTGGCCCTTGAAACTTACAGGCCAATCCGTCTCCAACAATTACTCCCCTGAGATCAGGGAAGAATAAACACAAATGATACAGAAGAAACAATAATACCATGTGTTTGAGGTCCTATGGTGACCAGATGAGGGAGAGACCCCACTACCCAGAGGCTTATAATATTTCTTTCTTTTTGCTCAAAAATGTCCAGAGTAGAGGAAAGAGAGAGACAGAGACAGAGACAGAGACAAAGAATACCTGCATACTACTTGAATTAGGGCCAGGATCCCTCATCACACATTTCCAAAATAAGACCCAGAAATCCGTATAGGGAGAAAACTCTGTACATGATCCAAAGACTGAGTCCTGGGGTGGCCTGCCCCCTTATTACACATGCAAAATAAATAAAAGGTAATATGTTGTTATGTTGTTTTTTGAGTAAGAGGGAGAGAAGGCACTAACAGATTCTAGTGTTAATTATCTCTTTCTGTATTATCTCACTGGCTCACATCAGATCAGTTTTCACTGATCAAACACAAATATCCTGACGCCCACTTATTATAAAAAAGAAAGTAAAACGCACACACAAACAAGACACTCACCTCTTAATGAGGGATGTACAGCACAGTTCCTGTGCGAATGGAGGAAGTTAGAAAGTATGTTGCAGGATCTCCTGCACTGAGTATATGAGAATTGATCCTAATCCTTAAATCTTCTCATTCTTATATCGGCTTATTTCATACTTAGTTCTGGTATTCCATTTTAAGCCAGTCAGAGAAAAACCTTTGCATTTCAGATACCATATAGCCAAGCACCAAGAAGGGATGATATTCCAGGGTAGATCAAGGGAAGCCTTGGCTGTTTCTATGGTAATCCTAAAGATCAACAGAAGAAATTGCTTGGAGTGGATGGATGAAATTCTTAGAATAAGCCTGCCCAAGTCCCCTAGAATTTTCCCCTGATGCCGTTGTATATTTCTATAACATTGTCTTTTACCCAATAAAGTCCCCAAGTGCTACCTAGATGAATATACAACTACTGCTGAGGAGCAATATAACAATTGCAAATGACAGATGACCCTGAAAGATGAATCCTGAAGAAATGCTCAAAGAAAAATCACCCATTACATGCTAATTAAACTTCTGGGTGAAAAGACTCAAACAAGTTTAAATTGAGAAATGAGGTCACTGGCTCTTTGGGCAATAGCGGGGACATAATAGAAAGATCCTCATTCTGGTAGACAAAAGCCCTGTTCTAGTACTGTCTCTGTCAGCTAGCTAAAAATATGTGCCTCCACTTTCCCATTTATGAAATGGGAATAATTACAAGTGTAATTCCTGTCTCATGTAGTTGTTATGATATTAAATGGAATAATGGATACAAAGCAGGTTTGTAAACCACAAATGTCCTTTATTATCATTTTTATTGTGGAAGACCACTTCAATGATGCTAGAGACAAAAAGAGACTAAAGTAGTTATTTTAGTCTCCCTTCCTCTTTCTTTGTTTCATCTTCTTTTTCACTTTGCCCTCAAAGAGCAAAATTGATTAATGGATAAACATTTTTTTGGTGAAATAAAGGCTGCCTCATATATAATTATTGGGAGGGCTTGTACAGAGGCTGAGAGACCTTTTCACTCACATCCACAGAGACTTGGCATTAGCTATGAAGGCTGTTGCTCCCTGAGGATACTTTAGGTGGGGTTGAAAGAAGTCAAATTTTGTGGTTCTCAGGGGAAAATCTAGGTTGGGCATGATCCAAAGAGTGATTTGTGGGAAGCCTTCAGGACTGAATTCACTATGTGTAAACCTAAAGCTTCAAGTTCTGAGTCACGGTTCACTCCCCTTCACACACTACATTTCAGCCAAATTGGCCTATTAAACTGTTAACCTGATCTTGGTATTCTGCCTACTTACTGTCTCTGTGCTTTTGTACAGGCCGCCTCCCTCACCTCTAATGCACTCTCTTATTTTGGCCTCTTAGAATCCATAGCTCCCTTCAAAGCTTAGCCCATGATCCGCCTTTTGGACCCCCAGAGTTGTTACCACTCTCTTCTACCTCACATCAGCTCATATTTCTGTTTCTGTGGAAATCTTGTGTTTCTCCTATAGACTGTAGGTCCTCCAGGTCAGGGACAGGTTTTCATTTTGGTTTTGTGTCCTGAAGTCCAGTGCTTTTCTGATGATATGCTCTTTGTAAAAGTTTGTTGAATTGAATTGAATCGTGTTGATATTCTGTCTATTCCTAGAAGCAAAGAAGCATCATTAGTTTTGGTCCAAGGACCTGCCTACCCTAGGAGATCCTAGGGGATCTAGGACATTAAGTTGGTTCCTCTGATTGGTTGCAGGAAACAAGAACACATTGAAAATGATTGCTCCCTTCTGATACCCAATTGGAAACCAAGAATAGGTGATCAATGCCTCGGCCCTCCTTGAATGAAATCCTGGCTGACTAGGGAAGTCAAATCAATCACCAAGTAGTTATTAAGCCCCTACTATATGCAAGACACCATTTTAGGTACTGGGGCTACAAGTACAAAGAACGATGCACCCCTACCAGTAAGGATCTTACATTCTAATGTGAAAGATAAGTAAATATGAAAATATAGACACCCCAAATATAAAGTGAATAACGAGAGAGAGAGAGAGAGAGAGAGAGAGAGAGAGAGAGAGAGAGAAGTTAAATATGAGACAGTTTGGGAGGGAGGCCACTAGAAGTTTTGGGGATCAGGAAAAACTTCATGTAGAAGACAGTGCTTGAGATGTGTCTTAAAGGAAAAATGAGTCTATGAAGTGGAGAGAAAAAGAAACGAATAAGCATTTACCTAACCCCTCCTATGTGCCAGACACTGTGCTAAGTAGCCTTTTACAATCTCATTTATCTCATTTGATCCTGACAACCCACTGAGTTAGGTGCTATTACTCTGCCCATTGTACAGTTGAAGAAACTGAGGCAAGCAGAAGATAAGTGATTTGCCCAGGGTTCCATGGTTTGTAAGTGTCTGATGCTGGATTTGAATTCAGATCTTCCTGACCCCGGGCCCAGTGTTCCATTCACTGTACCACCAGCTGCCCCTGGCAGGAGAATGGGACATGGCTAATACAAAAACATAGAGGCAGAAGATGGAGTGTCATGAGGCAGAAGTAGAACAAGGTCCAATGACAATGGAAAGATAGGTTGGGGCTAAGAAATGTGGGCCTTTAAAAGCTCAGAGGAAAATCTGCTAGCCTCATCCCTTCTCTTATTCAATCTCTCTTTAGGCATGCTAGGTGAGTCAGGGATTTGGGGTGGGAATTATCCAAAGCATTGTCTCCAGTTCTGCTTTACGTGTGCAGACACAACCTCCAGGGCTAGGGTTTGGTTCCCACGCTGTAGGATCATGTCTCCCCAGCTCATCTTGATGACATTCCTGTATTACTCAGTGCAACTTGCAAAATTCCAGGATAGTTCATAGTCAAGAAATCAACATGTTTGACTACATTTCAGTCTGATACCTACACAAAATTGCATAATGAAATCCCAATGCTGTCCTAGAAATGAAGCAACAGAATTGAAGCTTAAGTTGTTGGAAAGCAGCTAGGAAAACCCCAATCAGTAAAAAAATCAATGAGGGATATGTACTAGCATGAAGGCAGAGCTTACAGTTTTACCAAAACAGGAAAAAAACAGCCAGCCTTCCTTCCTTCCTTCCTTCCTTCCTTCCTTCCTTCCTTCCTTCCTTCCTTCCTTCCTTCTTTCCTTCCTTCCTTTTTTCCTTCTCTCTCTCTGCCTCTCTCTATTTCTGTCTTTGTCTTCTCTGTATGTCTTTCTCTGTCTCTGTCTCTCTGTGTCTCTCTGTGTGTCTCTCTTTCTCTCTATGTCTCTCTTCTCTCTGCCCTTCTGTCTGTCTCTCTGACTGTGTTTCTCTCCTCTTTCTTTCATTCCAGATCAGATAACTCTGCCAGATTGGTTCCCTAACCAAGATTTCATACCACATGTACCCACATGCCAGCCCTTTGACAAAGTTCCATAAGGTTAATTGCTTCCTGCACACTCATTCACATTTTGCCTCAACCCTTTCTTTCCCCACCTCTGCTTCCGGCCCCCTTGGAGGTGGCACAAATACTCATGAAAATGTGTCAACAGGTGAAATTTATAGGAAGTTCTTGGCTCAGCTAGAAATGTGAACCACAATCATCCCCAGAGGAGAGATTTTCTTATCCAAATACTTCCTCCTCTTGAACACAGTCTAATTTATTACTGTAGTAGTGTGGTGCTCATCCAGTGGGACCCAGGTATCTTTTCTGGAGGGTCAGATGGGGTGGTCCTCATTCAAGAAGGGTTGAGGTTGGGTGAATTTTATCTGAAGAGAAAGCAATTTGTTTTGCTTCACAGTCTCTATATTCTCCTTGCAAATAGCTGTTGCCTGTTCACCCCAGGCAAATCACAGGGTATTTTAGATTAGAGGGAAAAAAGGGTTACTGATTGAATGTGTTTTACTGGCAGGGTGACCTCCACAAGAGAGAGCAGGCTGTTAAAATGTCCATGTGCACCCTCAGGTTGATGAACTTGTTTATGGAGGTGTCCAGTCTAGGTGAAGAAGCCAACTGCGATAACGCTTGGAGCGCTGGACTTTGAGTCAGGACAGTTTGAAGTAAAATCCTGCCTCAGACACTTAGTAGCTGTGTGACCTTGGGCAAGTCATTTAACTTCTCTGAGCCTCAGTTTCCCCATCGATATAATGGAAATAGTAACAGCATTTACCTCAGGGTTGTTGTGAGGATCAGATGAGATTATACACACACGAGTTTATACATATACATATATATGCATGTATTCTATACACGCATGTATGTATACATATAAAATACATATATAGAACACACATGTATGTATATACACAAGAGCGACTAGTCTGTCCCACCCTGCCTGAAGGTCACGTATTTTACATATCACTTCTACCTTAGGGTTCTTTGATACCCCTTTGAAAGTTAGTAGGGTGATGTCTAGCCTCTCGGCCATTGGCTCCAGCCCCCACTGATTCTCTTCCATCAGTTTGAGGTCCCTTGTATCTCAGTTCTATTTAACTACTTAACAGTAAGATTAGTTTTTGCAAAAGTATATTGGTTTCAAAGGCATGATTTTGTTGTCACTGAGTCATTTCACTTGTGTCTGATGCTCCATGACCCTATTTGGAGTTTTCTTGGGAAAGCAACTACGGTGGTTTGTCATCTCCTTCTCTATCTCATTTTACAGATGAGGAAACTGAGGCAAACATGGTTAAGTGACTTGGTCAGGGTCACACAGATAGTAAGTATCTAAGGCTGGATTTGAATTCAGGTCTATTCTGACTCTAAGCCTGTATTCTATTCACCATGCCACCTTGCTACCTCTAAAAGGGGCATAGCAGGACATGTATGTTTGTATTTGTGTGACATTTGTATGTTTAATACGAACATTTTCCCCAACACATAGGACCATAAATCCTCCCTATACTACCTCAGGTCTTAAGGAGAGGAGAGGGATTAGGTCCATAGCTTAGTTTAGTTCCAATATAAGACAGTCCCATCAAGTTCCAATTCTGAAGTGCCCTCTGGGCTTGCATCCTGACACCCTGGCTTCTCTGGGCTGCCCTGTGGGGAGCGTTGCATCATCCATGTTGGAATCCTGGATTCCCAGATCTCTATGGTTCCATTTTGGGTCCCTGGACTTTACCACCTGTACCTAGAACTGAAAATGAAAAACAAAGCATACCCAAACCCTAAGTCTGTTATTCTTAGTGCCACAGAGCCTAAAAGGGAGGAAAGTTGTCTTTCCCCCTCGTCCAGTTCAGTTCCTGGCATTCCTGTGGATGAACAGGACTTTCAATCCCCATAGACCCCATTGTAAAGAAAGATTGTTTCAGCCAGATAGTATAAAATACATATCTATATATTTTATGGACAGCAAGGTGGTACAGTAGATAGTGTACCAGACCTGGAATCACGAAAGACCTGAGTTCAAATCCAGCTTCAGATACTTACTGGTCAAGTCTTTTAATACTCTCAGGTTTTTCATCTGTAAAATGAGCTGGAGAAGGAAATGGTAAACTAATTTAGTATATTTGCCAAGAAAACCTCAAATAGGGTCACTAAGAGTCATATGACTAAAATGACTGAACAACAAAAATATCTTTTATATTTACATATCTGAATATATCTGTATGGATGTGTAGTATATATTCATATACACATATTACTTATACATAGACATAGAATTTGTGTATATATACATATGTAAACTTGTATATATGTGTGTGTATGTGTGTCTCCAAAAATCCTAATTCAGTTTTCTATTATTAAAAGCTTAAAACTTCACTAATGCTTTTGGGACACTTTCAATGATGATAACAAAAACAACAGCAGCCACAATAGCAATCATTAATAATAACTTCATAAAACTTAGAGCACTAAGTAAATGTATGACTGCTATTATCATTATTATAAGGTACAGCCTCCAAGGAATAGCTTTGGAGAAGCTGATCTCTCATTGGCTTTGTATGGATTTCCCATTTTCCTCTTTTGTGTTGGCTTAAGTGAGTGTATCTTGAAACAAAGTGAACATTTTTAGCCAGCTCTGAAGTAAGGTTAATCTGGTCCTGGAGATGGAGGGGCAGAGAGATTCAAGAAAGAAACTTAGGTTTGGAGAAACCCACAGAGAAATGTGTATGTTTCATTGGGGTTTTTAGATTAATGCCATATGACTCTAGTCTTTTCTATTACCCCACCACTTCTTGTAGTGCGCTCTCTCTCTCTCTCTCTCTCTCTCTCTCTCCTCTCTTTGCCACGTCTATTCTTCCATTTAACTGTGACTTCCTTTTGTCTTCTGGTTTAAATTTATAGGGAGAACATTAAGATTGATGGTGAGTCAGGTTCTTTAGGTTATCAAACATGTATAGAGTAGCAATGGCTAAATTATGTCTACATATAGTCTAAAAGCTGTATGATATTTAGATCCCCTTTTCCTAATTTCTGCCATAGTCTATGAAATGGAAAGATTCCATATGGAACTAAGGAACATTTTATATTTTTCTTTGTTTCATGGGTTGCCATGGTCAAGGAATTCATCACTAATTAATTCATCACTAATTATCTAGCCTGTACAAGTTATGTTATATGATTGTGGTGGGATACCATTGTGATGAGGGAGATGATTTCAGAAAACCTCAGAGGACATATATGAACTGATGCAAAATGAAGTGAGAAGAACCAGGAGAATATCATACATAGGAACAGCAATATGGTAATCGTAACTGCTATGAAAGACAGCTACTCTAATCAATATAATGATCTAAGACAATTCTAAAGGACTCATAAAGAAAGAATGCTATTCACCTCCATAGAGAACCGATAAACTCTGGTTACTAATTAAAATGTGCTTTTTTTTTTTTTCCATTTTCTTAATTTTTCTTCCTTTTTTTTGCAACATGACTAATATGGAGATACTTTGCATGCCTTCATATATATGTATGCACATACTCATATATGTATGTATATATAAATATAATTGCCTTCTCAATGTGTGGAAGAGGGATTAGAGTAAGAAAGAGAATATGGAACTCAAAATTTAAAAAAAATAGATGCTAAAAAATAAACAATAAACACAAATTTAAAACTAACGAGTTAGCCCATTGCTTTTATTAAGTGGACTTTTTAGGTCAAAGCCCACAGTTTCTAAGGTTTTTTTCCCTAAGTCTCCTCCCAATTTTTTTTTTGTGGGGAGAAGGACAGGAACCCTATAAAATATTTAATTGTAGTTATGAGGAATTTCTAACCTATGTCAAAAACCCTCTGTGACCATAGAATTTAAATCAAGAATAGATACAGCAGTAAAAAGATTAGACGGAATCTTTGGAACACTGGCTGAGTTTTTTCACCTGCCTTTTGCATGTTGTGATACTTCACATAGCCTCAGCTATGGATTAAGGAACTCTCAGTATGCTTTTATTTGGGAGAAACTTTTTATTCATTGCATGTTAACAGATAGGAGGGGAGAATCTAGCAGAGAGTTCTGAAGAGCTGAAGGCTAGGAGATGGTAGGAAGGAAGAGCTCTATGACTGTGAAACTAGCAGAGATGGCCAGTGGAGAGTAAAAGTGTGATTTCAGCAGATAGTAGCATGACGACGTTATAAAGCATTGGCATCCCTGAAGCACTGGGTGTTTGATGTCTTGTCCTCACAAGTCATCGGAATGTATTTCTTTATGCATGTTCCCTAGACACGTTTTCCCTACATGTGTCCTCTCCATGGACATTTCCTGGTCATTTATATTCTTTGAATATCTGCCTTATCATATCTAATATATAGAATAGCATATCCTATGTATGCATGAGTGGGATTTAAAAAGTGCCACTTTATTTGCTGTGCTGTTGGAATAAATATCTTTTGTTTTGTGGTGGCTTTTGTAATAGTAATATTAAAAAACACACTCACAACACATTGGTTGGGCGCTTTTGAGCTTGTTTTTGAGTGGATGTTGATTCACAGAGAACCTTAATCTTAGATTAGCTTTTTGGAGATTGATCCTATGTGCAAGTGGGGTGACCCAAGTTCTATGTAATTATTTTATAATGGCAGGTTTTTATACACTAATCTCTCAGGGCAAGTTTACTTCCACAATATCAAACACTTTCTAATATATTTCTAAGCCCATCTTCTCTAAGCTTCAAGGTAGTCTTCTTAGTTCCAGTATTTGACAAATACACATTTGTGTGTTCTCTCCAGACCTTTCATGATTCTATGGGTTTTTAAGCATCAATCAACAAACATTGATTATTAACCTTCTATGTGCCAAGTATTGTGCTAGGTAATAGGAATAAAAAGACAAAAATGAATAAGTCCTTCTTCTCAAAGAGCTTCCATTCTGTTAGTGGAAACATGCACATATATTGGTATATATGAGATAGATGCAAGATGATTTTGGCAAGTAGCTGCAAAGATCAAGGAAAACTTCATTTCAAAGGTGAAGCTTCAACTAGTCTTCAACTAGGAAGATTTGAGAGATTTTTACCAGGAATTATCAGATTTTGATAATTGATTGGATATAGAGAATGACAGAGAGAGAGAGAAAGCGAGAAAGAGAGAGAGAGAGAGAGAGAGAGAGAGAGAGACAGAGAGAGAGAGAAGGAAACTAGGGATTCAATGAGGTAAGGAGGAAGTGGGGCATGGGAGACAGCCCAGTGCCATCATGGAGATGGGAAATGGAATGCTATGAATGAAGAACAGTAAGAAAGGCAGTCTAAATGAGCCATAAAGGGGAGTAATGTGAAATAAAGCTTGAAATATAGGTTGAAGTTCAATTTTGAAGAACTTTAAATTTCAAGCAGAGGAATTTATATTTGACCCTTGAGGAAATGAAGAGTCATTAGAGTTTTATTGATTAGGGGACTCACATGGTGAGGCTCGTGCTTATGGAAAATAATTTTAGCAGCTATAGGAGATGGGTATGAGGGTTGGATTAGAATGGGGAGAGACTTAAGGAAGACTGATTAGAAAGACAATGTAATAGTCTCAGCAAGAGGTACTGAGTGCCTGAATTAGGGTGATGGCTGTATTAGTAGAGAGAAGTAGACAGATGGAAGAGCTGCAACTAGAAATAGAAATGACAAGATTTATCAATTGATTAGATATGTAGGGTGAGAGTGAGGAGTTGAAGATAATAGTGAGGTTGTGAACTTGAGTGACTAGAGGATAGTGGTGCCCTGGACAAACTGTCCGAATCAACTTTTAGCTTTTCAGATTAAATAGTCAATCAACTAACTGCATAAATGAGCAGTATTTATTGAGTTGGTATGCATCCTTCATTTTCTGAAGAGGACCAATGATATCATGAGGGTGTTGTCTTGACTTGCAAGTGGATTGTATTTAAGTGAGGCGAAGCTACACAAAATTGTCAGTTTCACTCTCCTACAAAAGTCATCAAATTCCAGTGGCAAGACGAAGGTCAAGATGTCAGGAGATGGACTGGAATGTTGAAGATCTACTCTTTAATTAGAATTGGGCTATGAACTGCAGGAGTAATAATGGAAGAAGAATTTATGATCAGAGAATTTATAATCAAGAATTACATGTTTGAAGCTTCTGACTCTCTGGACTTTCATTTGGTCCCAGTGTGGGAATCTTCCTTCCTCCTCCTTTTCACCTCCCATTTATGCATTATCTTCCCCTGCTGGAATATAAATTCTTTAAGGGCAGAGAGTGCTTATTGCTTATTTTTGTATCTCCAGCACTTAATACAGTGGCTGGCACATAGTAACTATTTAATAAGTGCTTGTTGACATGACTTGTTGAAGCAATCAGACAGCTCGGTGGTATAGGATAAAGGGTAGTAGACTTCAAGCCAGAAGATATGTGTTAAAATCCTACCTCTTCCATCTAGCTATGTGACTTTGAGTGAGTGCCTCAGCTTCTGCATATACAAAATGAGGGGATTGGATCAATTGTTTCTAGGCCTTTTTCCAGCTTTGGGTAAATAAGATTATATAAAACAATATATAATTAAGGGTTAAATTATAGAGTACAACTTCAGTGCTATAAAAGTTCAGAAAAGAGAGAAGGAAATATGAGTTTAAATAAATAGACCTGATGGAAGTTGACAGGAGCCTTGAAAAATAGGTATGATTTGGATATGTAGAGAGGAGAGGAGAGGAGATAAGAGGAGAGGAGAAGAGAGGAGAGGGCATTCCAAGCATGGAACATGATGTAAGCAAAGTCATTGCATTCCTTTGGTCACTTTAGTTACCCTTCTCTAAACACTTTTCAACTTCTTTGTTTTTAAGGTTTGGTTATTAGATCTATACATGATATAATAGGTGTGGGCAAACCATGGTTCTGTCCAATTTTAAGATTCATTTCAACAAAAATTTTTAAGCACCTACTATGTGTAATACATTTTGTTGGATGCTCAGGTTATACAAAATGAAAAACATTGTTTTTGCACTCATTGGAACTCTAATACTGGATAAACCATGTATGCAAATCACTGTTACTCAAAGAAAATGTAATGAATACAAAGGAGGTATTCTGACAAATAGCTATAAGAAGTTTTAGGAAGGGAATATATTTTTTTAACTAGGGAATACTAGTGGGAGGGCTCAAGAAAAACTTCCTAGAAGAGGCAGCAACTGAATTAAGTCTTCAAGGAAGATAAATTTTTTAAGTATGGATAATCCATTCCAGGTATGAGTGAAGGCTTGTGCTGTGTGAAGGTCAGAGAGAACAGAATGGAATTAAGGAGCCTTTGGTAACCCATTTTGGCTACAATGTAGCATTTGGGAAGGGAAGTAGAGGAGGTTAAAGCTGAAAGAGTAGGTTTGAATTAGGGTGATGGCTGTATTCATAGAGAAAAATGGACAAACAGAAGAGCTGCAAATAGAAATAGAAATGATAAGATTTAGCAATTGATTAGATATATGGGGTAAGAATGAGCAATTGAGGATAATGGTGATCATGCACTTTAAAAGCCAAGTTTAGAAGCTTTTATTTTTTCCTTGTTGTTTTGACTTTTTCCTATGGACAATGGGGAGCCATGGAAGATTTTTGATCAAAGGAATGATTTAGCTAGTCTTTTTCATTAAGAATATTATTTGGGCAACTTATGAAAGATGGATTGAAAAAAAAATGATGTAGAGAGACCTTTATTTTAGTCGAGATTTGAGGTAATGAGGGCCTAAAATAGGGTGGTAACATTACGAGGAAAGAGGAAGATTTGAGAGATGTTTTTACCAAGGAGGAATTATCAGATTTTGGCAATTGATTGGATATAGAGAATGACAGAGAGAGAGAGAGAGAGAGAGAGAGAGAGAGAGAGAGAGAAAGAGAGAGAGAGAGACAGAGAAAGAGAGAGACAGAGAAAG
>CM053587.1:153393586-153407004 GCA_028646515.1 Pseudochirops corinnae | reverse complement strand
CGCCACAGGCTCCATGTGACCACATTCAGCCTATTAGGGAACAGAGTATACTTTCAAATATCCAAGGGTCCTCAGAGTCATGTAGCCACATTAGCAAAGGGCCTAGGGGCAGGGAAGATCTTTAGATTCCCATAACAGTACCCCTCCCTTCTCTTGCTCTCTTCCTCCCTCCTTACCTTCCTCCCTTCTTTCCTTTCTCCCTCCCTTCTTCCTTCCTTGCTTTTTTCCTTCCTTCCCTCCTTCCTCTTTCCCATTTTGTTAGAGCTTAAAGCATAACCTAGACCTGTGATTCTTTCATGGATACTGAGAGAAATCTACAACTTTTGCAATTCAGTTTCACTCTCAAAATTATTATAATGATTATCCTTTAAATAACAATTTGGAAAATCTTGAATCAAAGATATCATAGAAACACGTTAAAAATGATATCCCCATTTTTTATTCTGTTGAGAAGTCTCAAGCCATCTAGTTTGAGATTTGGTTTAAAGTTTAAAGCTGAAATTCAAATTAGCACAGTTTAGTGGGAGATTTAATTTCAAAGAGATTTGGATGAAAATCACAGCTGTGATATTTTGGAAACTATGTAGGAACAACTTACCATATATTAGGACATTTGAAAGACCAAAGTTAAGTGTTGAAGTAAATATTGATTTCCCTTTTAAAAATATAACATCTGGCTTAGATTATTAAGATGTAAGCATGGAAATAAGTCTTTAAGGTGTCACATCATTACCCTTGCTTCACTTTTCCTTGACCATGTCTCTGTTGGTACCATATTTGTATTTTATCATAGAGTTAAAATCGTTCTTATTATTTTGGAGGAGAAAGATGAGGATAATAGGACCTATAACAGTAACAATCAAAGTAAGTGGATGTATGTGATTTTTCTCTTGACTTGTCACATTTCAGTACTCTAGCCATTCAGTTGAGTCCCTGGGACCACTGAAAGTAGACAGTGCTCAAAAGTACAATTTATGGAAAGATAGTATGGTACAGTAGATAGAGGATCAGCCTTGGGGTCAGTAAGGGCTGGGTTCTAATCCCATCTCTGATGTAGAATAGCTGTGTAATCCTGGGCAAGTTATTTAATGGCTTGGTATCCCTAGGCAACTCTATAAGACTCTATGTTGCAGACTAGTTGTCTATCAACACTGGTAGAAGTTTCCTCACCAAGAGCTCCCTATGCTTAGTACAGCGCCTAGCCCATAGTAGTTGCTTATTTGATGTTTACTGATTGAGTACCCTGATGAAATCACAGGTCCAGATGGGAGAAAAGCAAAGAAACTTTCCCCCTAATCTGATATTACAATGTTGATGACCACAGATTCTCAAAGATTATGCCAGTAAATGTAACTTCTCTCTCTCTTTCCCTGGCCGCTATTTGTTGATATGTGTTGTCTTCCGTGAGAATGTAAGCCTCTTGAGGGCAGGGATATTCTATCTTTTTATGTTTTTATCTCAAGCATATAGAACAGTGCCTGACACAGAAGAAATGGTTAAAATGGGAAGCCCTTCTGAAAAACAAACAAACAAGCAAAACACACCCTGTGGTTTGTTGATTTATACCCAGGCTAGCTAAGTTTGGAAAGGCTCATAAGTTGTATCAGCAAGCACCCTAGCATACCCAGGGTGGCTGCTAGCACAGGTTCTTAGATCTGCTTTTCTAAAGGAAAGCAACTCAAAATGGGTTAACAATCTTACTTTAATCAAGCATATCATTTACCTAGTTCAGGAGGAAAAGTCAGCACCCTGAACTTCAGAGAATACAAACAGAAGTTACAAGCAGACAAAGAAACAGATCAGAAGATGGGCTTCCAACCATCTGACCATTACATCCGTACCTATTCAGTTACCAGAGAGGGAAGTACCAACATCTGGGTTTTTCAAAGCCGGGGGTCTCAACAGCTTCCCAGAGTCTCGTCTGGCCAAATCACACGACGCTTCTCAAAGTGAGCCCCAAAGCAAAGCCTCACATCAGCAGTATATATAGCCTTCTCCTGGATCAGAGAATGTCACAGCCTTCTTGACTTGCTGCCCAATCACAAAATAACAAGGCTCGGGCATTTCTGAAGAACAAGCCTCCCGCCACAGGCTCCATGTGACCACATTCAGCCTATTAGGGGTCAGAGTATACTTTTAAATCAGGAAGGTTCCCAGAGCCACTTAAGCCACTTAAGCAAAGGGCCTAGAGGCAGAGAAGATCTTCAGATTCCCGTAACATAAGTAGAAGGTTGGCAACTGGGTAGTGATTGTTTTAGGCCACAGGATCTCATGAAACTGCCTAAAAAGGCATGGAGGATTTTCTATCTCTCAGTATCCATGGAGCAAATGCCTGGTTGAGGAAATCATAGACATTTTGATGCATTAAAGTATGTTTAGCAAAGTTCCTTGCCCATCCTAGGCACTCAATAAATGTTTTCTGAGTCAATGAATGCCTGACCATCAGGGAGATTGCTCATGCTTCACCTTTGCATCCTATCTAGCCATCCAGTCTTCTCCCTAGGCCGTTTTACCATCTGTTTTTGCCATTCCTATCTTATTTCGTACCACCTAGACCAGCACCATACATAGTAGGTCTGGATTCTTGTACCATGGACCTCCAGAATCCATGCCCCTAGTCCCTGGGGAAACTAATCTATTCATCTTTGGTGCTACTCTCCTGGGACCTAACCCTAGCTGCGTGCTCCTGGGTAAGTCATTCAACCTCTTTATACCTTGGTTTCCTCAACTGTAAAATGAGGACCACAAAAGCACCTTCCTTTTAGGGGTGTTGTGAGAATCAAATGAGACACTATTAGTAATATACTTACCACTGTGCTTGGCACATAGTAGGCACTTAATAAAGGCTTGTTCCCTTTGCTGCTTCTCTCTTTAAAATTCAGCTCAAATCTCACCTTCTACTGGAGGTCTTTCCTGGTCAGCCCTATGCCTTCCCCTTTTCCCTTCTCTTCCTCCCCTAATGCTTTCCCTATGAAATTACCTTTTATTTATTCTGTATTTATCTTGACTGTACAGGGATTCTTTTCCCTCCCCTATTAAAATATGAGCCCTTTGAAGTCAGGGGCCATATTTTTTGCTTTTCTTTTTTTCCCCAGTGCTTCGTGCCTGGCCCATAGTAAACACTTAATAAATGTTTATGGACTGATTGACTAGCTGAACTATAAGAACATATAATGGGTATGAAGTGTGAATGGTTGTTTTTTTTTTCCCCATAGAGTTCTTCAGAGGGAAAGTAACATTCTTTGCTCCACCAAATGATAAGAAGGATTCCATTACATCAGCCACTGCATAATACCTTGTTAATGGCCTCAGGAGGAAGACATGTCATGGAGGTTTATGAGGGGTACAGAGGTGGCCATAAGCAGATCTGATAAGGCCAATCAGCAAGTGTGCCTATGATAGATATTGCTAACAATTACAATTTTTAGAAAGTAGAGGAAGCAATCAGTGAAGCAAATTCTGATCAAATTCTGACTAAAAAGGAGGAGCTGGTTGGTGAGGTGGAGATGATGGGAACCTTGGGGAAAAAGTAACCACATCATTTTTATGTTCATGATAGCAAAGGATGACATGCTGGGCATAGTTGATCGTACTCTTGAGACTTAAAAACTCCCCAACACATTTAAAAAGTTCAACAACAACAACAAAATGATAGGCCTGATTATGTGCCCCAAGACTTTAATAAGGTACAGGAAATTTTAAAAAAATTGACACCATAATCACAAATGATCCTGATGAGGAAGAAAAGGAGGGAGACATCTAAAGATATTAACATGCCTGCATCTTTCCAAAGAAGTCATGTACAAAAGATGGAAGCAGGGGAACTTAACCAAGCATAAATACAAAAGAGAGATAACCACACAGAAGGAGAATACCTTTGGAAGCCTGAACTCTAAAGGAACTGAAACTTTAGAAAAAATACCAAAACGACTTTATGAAACTTTGGTCAGAGCAAGAAGGGCCAGATCTGCTATTTGGGATGGATTAATTAATCACTTAACAAACATTTACTAAGCAATTATTCTGTGGTCAGGCACATGGATGGAGTATGCTGACTGATGACAGTGAACACTAATTATTTTAAACATTTGTTTTGCCTTCATTTTCTTCTGTCAGGGAGAACAGTTTTGGGACCTAAAAGGGTAAAATATGGTAAACATAGAGTAAAAACAGGTTAACAAGGAGTTGAAGACCAGCTTACATGAGGAGAGAGTAAAAGAGAACTAAACTGCTTTTTTTAAAAAACAAATTCTAATGATATAGTTTGCATCCAGATTACTGAGAGAACTTGTTAATACAATTGGTGAACTGTTTTTGCTCACTTTTGAGAAGTCATGAAGAGTGGACGAGGTATCCTAAGAATTTTGATGAGCCAATGTCTTGATTTTTCAGAAGGGAAGAACTTAGAGTCTGCTCATGGTAGCTAATGAACTTGATCTCTGTAAAATTCTAAAATGAATTACTAAGCAGATGGGTGAGTAGCACTCAAAAAAATGAGAGAGGATTCATTTTTCAATGGATTGCTAGGCTGAAAGGGCAAGGGAATTGCTGTGGACGTAGAAGACCCTTGTGATTTTTTTTTTTTTGGTGGATAATGTGGAAAAATGTGGGATCAATGAGAGTGCAGTTAAAAGGATTCAAAACTGTTGGAACAACTAGACTCAAAGAGTATTAATCAGTGGATCACAGCAATTTTCAAGGAAGTCTCTAGTGGAAAGTCTTAAGGTTCAAACCTGTTCTGTTCATCGTTTTGATTTGGTTGAACGTATAGATAACATGATGATCAGATTTTCAGTTGATGAAAATCTAAAAGAGAAAGTTAATGACTGGATGAGCAAATCAGAATCTCCATTTTACTGAGGGGTCAATAGTCAGTAGTCAATAAACATGGATTAAGTGCTTACTCTACCCCAGGCACTGTGCTAGGTGCTGGGGATACTAATAAGAAAAAGAAAGACAGTCCCTGCCCTCAAGGAACTTACAATCTAGTGGGGGAACACTGTACACAAAAGGTTTATTGTGCATAGAAGCGATGACTTACTCATTTCCTCATAACTTATACCCTTTCATCATCAGAAAGTAACAACAACATCCTGGTGTTAGGGCTGCTGGGATAGGAATAAATGACCTTTGAATTCCCTTCTAGTGCTAAATCTATGATTCCTATAACCTGAGTTAAAATCCCAACTCTACTAATTACTATATACTTAACTTAGTCAAGTCCCTTAATGTCTCTGGGACTCAGTTTCCTCATATGTTAAACGAGCAGATTTTCAACTGAAAAGGAGAGGAGTTGAAACCAAGCAGAGCAGCTGATGGAAAATGATGAGGGGGGAAATTGAGGCTCAGCAGGGTTAATTGACTTATTAGAAGTCATGTAACTGATAAGTATCAGAGGTGATCTATCTGACTTGGGATTCGTTTCCCTATCCATTATGTTTTTTTTTTTCTGTCTTTTTAAAGTTTACACAAGTGCTTCTCACACCAACCTTATAGGTAGGGAGTATGAGTACTGATCATGTTCAATTTACAGATGAGGAATTTGGGACCCAAATGGTTGTGACTTGTCCTGGGTCACACAGTTAGGGTCTGAGCTGTGACAATGGCCCATCTGAATCCAATCCACTATAAATTAGTAGGAATTGGAGACTGACTAGAAAGTTTGAGATAGAGGTTAGACAGAGAGACATGAAGGTTTATTCATGCAACAACCATTCATAAAAATATCTTTGACTGTTTCTATGACTGGATGATTGGGAGAACGATGGGCCCTACTGGCAAAAAGGGGGAAATCTTTGGAGGAGCTGGTTTGGTTCTCAGGGACAGCTCATGTGCTCAGTTTTAGAAGTACTGGTTCATGAGATCATAGGTTTAGAGTGGGGAAGGACCTCAGAGGTCATCTAGGCCAATACACTTATTTTGCAGGCAATGAACTGAGTCTCATTCAGGGTCATAAAGGTTATAAGTGACAAAGATAGGATTGAGACCCATCATCCTGCACTCTTTTAAGTGAGTATTTCCATGCAACTGATAAAGCTAGAAAAAGAATAAATTGAAAATCCCCAATTAAATACTAAATTAGAAATAATGAAAACTAAAGGAGAGATTAATAAAATTGAATTTAAGAAAATTATTGAATTAATAAATAAAACTAAAAGCTGCTATTATGAAAAACCAATAAAATTGATAGACCTTTAGTCAATATGATAAAAAAAAGAAAGAAGAAAACCAAATTATGAGTATCAAAAATGAAAAGGGTGAATTTAGCTCCAATGAAGTGGAAATTAAAGTGAGTATTTCCCAGCCTTCAGGGAAGGTGGCACCTATTGATTTGAAATGGGGTTGTATTAACTAAAGTTATCTCTTGGGTGTTCAAGACAATGTACTGTAGGTACTAGCAGTGTCTACACTGCTGTCTAGTTTGAACTCCAAGAACCAGATCTTGGCTCACTTGACAGAGTGGGCAAAGCTGACATGAATACCAATGCTCCATCTGAAATCCTAGCTGTCTCCTTTCATGAGAGATAATCTGAGTTTCAGCAACAGAAACAACCAAATTAGAACTTAGGTTCTGGCTTCTATTAGGGTTTATTGGAGAATCACAGAATTTAGGACTGGAAAAGACCTTAGAGATAATTGACTCTAATTTGCTCACTATACATATGAGGAAATTGAGGCTCAGAGACATTAAAGGACTTGACTAGGTTAAACAGAGAGTAATTAGCAGAGCTGGGATTTGGACTCAGGTTATAGGGAGCATCGTCTTATCGTTGGAAAAGATTTCAAAGGTCATTTATTCCTACCCTTAATGTTAGGGCCAGTTGGGTCAACAACACAAGGTATGGTGACTCATGTAGTCTACAGATGTCCACCAGGTTGGATGGGCCCAGACCCCATTCAGGAAGAACTTTTTATGTCCTTGGGTGAACAGGAAGCTGTGTCAAGGGAGATGAGGGCCAATCAGATCTCAGGGACAACTTTGTTACCTTTTGGGGGAAAACTAATCCCTGTTTCTAGGGAATGGGGACACCCTGGTCCTATCACATCCTCATTTTAGAGGAGAGGAAGCTAAGGGCCATCAAAATGAAGTGATTTGCCCAAGGTTACCTAGATAACCTATTGCTAGGATTTGAACTGAGGTCCTCTTACTACAAATCTAATGTTCTTTCCACTATGCTACTCTTAAAAAAAAATCTCTTTTCACCTGCCTCAGGGAAGGAGTCCAAACATGGTTTCTAGGGTCAAAGAATTTCTGGAAATCTTCACTCTTTTTTAGTGTATTCCATCATAAGGCCATAGTAACCCTTTCATATTTCCAAGAAAACTGACTTAGATGGAGAGCTAGATCATCATGTTACAGACATGACAGTCCCAAAATAGCCATCCATCTTGTTGTTGTTATTGCATCATTTCAGTCACATCCAGCTCTTTGTGGCCCCATTTGGGGTTTTCTTGGCAAAGATATCGGAGTGATTTTCCATTTCTTTCTCCGATTCATTTTACAGATGAGGAAACTGAGACAAACAGGGTTTAAGTGACTTGCCCAGAGTCACATAGCTAGTAAATGAGTGAGGGCAGATTTGAACTCATGAAGAGGAATCTTCCTGAGTCCAGGTCTAGCACTCATCTAGCTGCCACAACAGCAGCAGCAGCAGCAACCACCACAACAAGGTCTGTAACAACATAATTCTCCTCTCCATCTGCCTGGAAATACATTTATTCTTGGTTTAAATATCATTAGGAAGGATTCATATTTTCCTTTGCCATTCTCATACCAATTAAACCCCCTACTGGGAAGTTCTAACTCATATCCAACAAGCATGTCTTCTGCTACAACTTAAGCTTTTTTATCCTGTTCTCTTGGCGGCGATAGCCATCTTCTTTGTAAGAGCATTCTTTCCTTTTTAAAATTCTCATTCAGACTCTTCAAGAGGACATATTACAGTTGAAAAACCTTTCAGATAATGTCAAACTTTAGTGTATTACTTGAGGTTTGGAGAAATAAATGGCTTTAAACATATATTTAAGAACTTTGAAAGATTGCATTCTGTGTACAGAGTACTTCAGAATGTGGATAGCTGGTTCATCCTCCAGAAGTTACATTTATTTTCCCTTATTAATTATCCTGTCTATACTACCCATAGAGCAAGGCACAAATGTACGTGTGTTTTCAAAAGCATAAGATAGAGCCATTACATGAACATAAATGGGGGAAAGATGTTTCTCCAGGTGGAGTATTTCATTATAATTGCTAGGTTTTAAATTTATTTTTCTTGAGAAAGAAAAACAACAACAACATGTATTCCAAATGAAACTCTAAAGAAAAGATTAGTTTATTCAGTTATCCTTTCTAAAATGAATGTTTCATAATTTAATAGATTGCCCCTGAGGCATGTCACTCATGTTCAGAAGAAATATTGAAAAGGACTCTATCAGATTCGGGTAGGAGCAGGGGGAGTTAAATTCAAAACAGCAAAATTTTCTTTCTTAATTTGAGACCTCCTTGAAGAAAGGAGCTAATGTTGGACACATGATACCACTTTTACCAAAATGGCAGGAAGATTAATTAATTAACATTCATGTCAAATCCTGACAGGGGGAAAAAAAGTGCCATCATCAGAGAATGAGAGTTTTGTTGTTGTGGTCCCCTGGTTATCAATGAAGCATTTAGATAGACCTGGCATGTCATTGAGACAGAATGGATGACCTATAGATTTGGGAGGAGTCCAGAGATTCTTTAGACTATGTCCCTATTCTAGGGATTAATTCCCAGCTCTGATTGATCAGAAGAAGCCCCTGGTGTGCAGAATTGAACTCAGACACCATTGACTGCTGGATGCCGCTAACTCAGTTGAAATGGGAAGCAATGCTGAAACTGTTTCCATAAGGACAAAGACTTCTCAATTAAATGTTAGCCTGCCTTCCTTAGACAACATTACCAAAACCAAAAACTCATTCTTGTTGAATATTTATTAAGAAAGAGCATACTGAGTATTTCTAAATATAAAAATTGTTTTTTGGGAATCAAGGTAGCTTATTTTATAGATAGGAAACAAAAGGAAGGAAGGGAAAAGTGATGACCCATTCCTACAATGGGTACGTGGTTCTGATGATATACATCATATAGAATTCCATTGCTGCCTACTAGGTATTGTCTGTTCTTGGATATTTCTATGCTACTCTTTTTGTGAGTCTAATGGGGAATTCAGAAAGCTGGCCTCTAGATTTGGTTCTGCTACTAGCCAGCTACCTGCCTAACTGTGGGCAAATCACCTTATTTCTTGGGACCTTGGTTTCTTCATCTGTGAAATTAAAGGGGTTGGACTATATGACCTCTGAAGTTCCCTCTAGTTCTAACAATTTAACAGTACTTGCCATCTACCACACCCCCTTTTCCTCATTGACCATGCCAATACCTGAAGGACATCATTCTGACTTTCCAAGGGTCTTAGGTTAACAGATCCCAGGGGTCCTAACTCTTTAAGTGCTATCTTGCCTGAAGGCTGAAGAATGATCATCTCAATTTCATTATTTCCAAAGCCCATCTTGTACACTCCCTCACTTTTAGGGAAAATATCTCAATAATTGTCAATAATTGCCCAGGATGGATCTCAGCCACTCCCTACAATTTCCACTCCCACCATTAAAGTGGTTCTTTGCCTTCCCTCAAGGTCTAGTTCTCATGTCATCTCCTCCAGGAAAGCTTCCTTGGCACAATCAGGAAAGTATTAGCTCCCCTTCTCAAATTTCTCATATACTTGGACTGATTACTACCTTCACACTCTTACTGTCTCTTGAATCACTGTTTTTGTTCAGTTGTTTCAGTCATATTTGATTCTTCCTTACCCCATTTGGGATTTTCTTGGTAAAGATACTGGAGTGGTTTGCCATTTCCTTCTCCAGCTAATTTTACAGATGAGGAAACTGAGGAAAACAGGATTAAGTGACTTGCCCAACTAGTACTTGTCTGAGGCCAGATTTGAACTTAGGTCTTCCTAACTCCAGGCCCAGTGCTCTAACCGTCTTGCCACCCAGTTACCCCCTCTTGATTCATAATTGTGTATAAATGATTGTAAGATCGTTGCATCCAAGATCTCTGTTGGACCTGCAATGATAGATAGGGCCTTTGGGTATATTGACTTGAATTTATGCATAGTGCTGGTCATAACCAGGACGTCATCCAAGAAAGAAAAAAACACTCATACTCAGGTGGAATAAGACATATCCTACAAAATAGACTAAAAGAAAGAATACTGAATTTGAGTCAGAGGACAGAGGACCAGAGTTGGAATCCTGGCTCTAATGCTTCTGACCTGTGTGGCCTTGGACAAGTCACTCTCTGATTCTCAGTTTATTTTTCTGTAAAGTGTGGAAGCTAGAGTAGATGACTTCTGAGGTCTCCTCTTTCTCTAAATTGATGATGCTATGATGCCACTTTTTTTTTTTTTGGATAATTCAGAGATCTGTCATTTCATTGGTTCTGGCTCACTCTTCTTGTACTCTGATAGAAACCCCTCTGTATCTTGAGAGACCATAAGATCCTAGATGTGGATCCTCGGAGCTCATGGAGTTGCTGTGACCCTTCCCCTCAAAAAAAAAAGAGATAATACCCTGTTATCTAATGGCCTCTCTGAAGTTAACTAGCTTTGTTCTCTAAAAAAAAAACCATGCAATCTGTCCCAGAGACCAGACTTGAAGCCATTCCTCTGAGTAGAACCTACTAGACCTTGGACTCTGCAAGCATAGCTTTTCATAGGCCAGGGTCACCTCCAGGTCAAGATGAGGCAACAGGACAGGATTTCAGGGGAATATGGGATATTGCATTCCCATTTTTTGCCTCAGTGATTAAAATAGAGCAGTTAGAGTTCCTGATCATAATCTATTCCCCTACCTCTTGAACTGAAATACTTTTGACTAATAAGGGAAAACTTGTATTTAGGATTCCAAAACCAGCTTTTATTACACAGCATGGGCATAACTGAAGTTCATTTTGGTGCTGAAGAAACCCTAAATCTCTGTAGTGGAGAAAGTCAAGGACCTAGAAATTATCCTTCCTTAAAAATTTACTATCAAAATAAAACAAAAAAAACCTCTATGACCCCGAAATTTAATATCACTGTGACTATAGTCAAGTCAATACTTCTCCAAGCTCCAGTTTACTTATTTGTCAAATGGGAATTATAGGATTACCTGCTTTACAGGATTGTTGAGAGGACTGAAAGAGATAATATAGGTAAAACACTTAGTCAATCAGTCAAACAAGCCCTGTTTGCTCTATTTAATGTGTGAAGGGCACTGTAGTATTTTTGGGAGAGAAAGACAAAAACTCTAAAGTTTAAATGCAAGTGATTTGGGTCTGTCACGATGAGTAGAGGAGAAAAACGTAGCTCATTATAATCTGATCACTAATAAAAAAAATCATCATTTTTCTGCCATTCAGTAGAAATGTACAGCAAATGAGATTTACAGGACTAATGTGAAGGAAATGCCTGTGTTAAATCCATAGGCCATCCCTTTAGTATTGCCCATCATAAATTAAAAGCAGTAGAGAGTTAGGAGCCTTGGTGAAAGAGAAAATAATGAAGCCAAAAGGCAATGTTCTGTTTCTTTTCCTTTCCCAGGGTTTTTGCTTTTGTTTTTTGTTTTTGTTTTGGTTCCTTTGGCTGCTTCTTCATGTCCTGCTGAATCTCTTCCCTGCCATCTTTTTGGACTAGCCAAGAGAAATCCTTCTCTTTGTCGAAGAAGGTTGTGCCTTCTGATACTGCCACAGCAGGGCTGTTTCAGCAGGCCTGGGAGCCAGCATCCAAACCAGCATCAGGTGTCACAGCGGCCCAGCCCTCGAAGCTAATGGCAGCTGTGCTTTCCCTGGAGGAAAAGTAATAGACAGTCTTTGCTTTGTCCTTACTTCAGGGTACGTCTGAATTTTAAAGCCGAAACATTTGGCCTAGAACGTTGTAATATTTGCCTCATCTGTTGATATATAGCCCTGTTTATGCCCCCAGAGGCACACACGCACATGGAGAAATGAACAGATGAGAGGTAGGATGCATGTGTTTCAGCCTCCATTTTTAATTCAGACATGCCCTGGTAAAGACAAAGCTCAGACTTTGTATTCGTGCATTCCTAAGGAAATCACAATGGATCAGACCAGGGGAACTCCCCAAAGGGGAAACTCCCTCCACTCATTCAGATAGGCAACTCATCTGTAACTTATAGTCTTAGAGAATTGCCTGAAGGCCCTAAGAGATTGTGACTTGCTCAAGGTCACAGACCTAGTTAGTTTATGACAAAGACAGATCCTGACCCCAGAGATTCTTGATTCCGAGGATGGTTTAAAAAAAAAAAAACTGTGTGTGTCTATATCTATAGCATCTATATGTATATTATCTATATATATCTATATCTGTATCTATATCTGTCTATATTTGTATCTGTATCTGTATCTGTATCTATGTCTATATCTACATCTATATCTATATCCACACACATATATGTATGTATGTGGGTATGTATATGTGTGCCTGTCATATACATAGACACCCATATATGTGTCTATATAAGTGTATATACATAATACATACATGTATACATACATACATACATTTCTATGAAGAGGAGGGAATAAGCATTTATTAAGCACCTACTACATATTAGGTACTATGGCTAGTACTTTTCAAATAGTACTTCATTTAATAATATATACACATTTACATATTTGTATGTAAATATAAATATATATATTTACATCTGTAATATATATATATGTATTAAATATACACATTCAGAGCCAATATGATACTGACTTTGGATTTACACCAAGGTTCAAATTCTGCTTTTGACTACTATTATCAGTGTATCCTTGAGCCAATCATGTAATATCTTTGAGCCAGTTTCCTCATCTGTAAGATAAGGGAAGGTAGCTGGATGGCACAGTGGATAAAGCACCGGGACCGGAGTCAGGAAGAACTGAATTTAAATTTGGCCTTAGACACTCACTAGTTATATGACCTTTTGGAAGTCACTTAACCCTGTTTGCCTCAGTTTCCTCATCTGTAAAATGAGCTGGAGAAGGAAATGGAAAACCACTCTAGTGTCTTTGCCAAGAAAACCTCAAATGGGGTCACAAAGAATCAGACACAATTGAACAAGAACAACAAAATAAGGGGGTTGGACTAGATGACCTCTTAACCAGCTCTAGACTTATAATCTTACATATATGTATAAGTGTGTATACATAAATATACATCTACATATATATAGTTTACAATAGAAAGGTACTTTTTTGGTCAAGTACAACTGAATAGCTAATATTTACATACAACTTTATAGATAACAAATTGCCTTACCTGTTTTATCTCATTTGAGATACACAACCAAGTAGACAAATATGATTCTTATGAATCTTATGAATTCTTTAT
>CM053587.1:153382872-153393486 GCA_028646515.1 Pseudochirops corinnae | reverse complement strand
GTCTTCCAAGGAGAACATGCCTCCTTTATCATTCCTGAATCTTGATCAGATGCAACTTGAGAACAGGAAGTTGATTTTTCAAATCCAAAGATCATGGACTATTAGGAGCTTGTTAAACCCATTCATTTTATAGATGAGGAAATCAGTCAAGAAAGTGACCGAAATTGTCTGAAATCACAAGACAGAGATCAATGACAAAGACTAGAATCTGAATCTTGGCTTCCCAACTAGTCCTTTCTCTACTTTTTCTATACCTATTTGTTGAGGGTGGGAAGAAGAGAGGGAGATAGGAAGGAGAGAATTCAGGAGTCAAGAAGGCCTTGAGAGAAGCTGTCCCTTTGAGATGAAGGCTGCTTCTCTGTTCAGTCTCCCATCTATCTCTCACTCTTTTGCTATTTACAATGCAGTGAAGCATGGGATCTTGATGGCTTTGTTGTGCACACGTGCTGAATGTATGTGCTCTTGAATGCAATCTGTTTGCCAATCCTAATCAATGTAGATTACCAAGATAATCAGCAGCAAAGGACTTTTCTTATTTCCCACTAATTTTTCCTTGTAGTACAATGACCAAATCAGTCTCACTAATATTACATAGATATTATTTTTAATAATATAATTAAATACTAACTTCTCTCCTACTCAGGCACATCATGATGCCACTTAACAGGGGGATTGTCATAGATTTAGTGCTAGAAGGGACGTAGAGAGCATCTATCCCAATCCTTTCATTTTATAAATGAAGAAATTAAGGCCCTAAAAGTCTAAATGATTTATATAAGATGCTGTAAGCTATATAAGAAGCAGAGACAGGATTGGAATCTAACTGTCTGACTCGAAATTTCCCAGTCTTTCCATTGTACCATACAGCTTTTCAATAGGCATACAGGTACATATAATGGAGACCACGGAGGCCTGTGATGACAACCCTAGATTTGAGTCTTCAGTGAAGTATTTTCAGCTCATAGGATCGCATTTCCACCTTCTCCCCCAAGCCCACACATAAACATACAGAAAAATCTGCCCCAGGTCATAGCATTCTGTGGCTCAGCATCCACTCAAAGGCACAGCTCGTGAGCCCCCACTGGTGTTTTACCTTTAGTGAACAACTACTTTTCATAATCAGCCAGATGGTAGCTCAAAGCAAAGGCATTTAATAAAATGGCATATTAAGAAAAATAACAATAACTCTTTCCCCCACAAACTTGGGCACACTTTGTCACAACTTCATGAACCATCAGTAGAAATAATGAAGGTGCCTAGGTATCATATTTAGAGGGGCAACTCATGTTTCTGATGTCATAGGACAGCAGATATCTTCTAATGATGTAGTAACATTGCTCTGTGAGTCCTGTTCCCCGTGGACCATTGAACTTTGTTGGACATCATGGCACAGTAGAAGGATTTTGAGTAGGTACATTCAAATTTGAGTTTCTACCACTTTTGAGAATTGTGACTTTGGGCAACCTGACATTCCCTGGGCCTCAGTTTCCTCATTTCCTCATCTGGGAAATGAAGTTGGACTAGATGGTCTCTAAGATTCCTTTGAGTCCTAATATTTGATCTTGGGGTCCCCTTTGGGCCTACTCCCTCTTGGATGCCATATCATTGCTGTTCCCCACCTGGTTTATCATGTCCACTACCCCCTACTGGATGTCACATTGTATGGCTGCTGCTTCCATGGAAGGGAAGTCCTCTTCAGAGGTGCTCTCATTTTTTCTGTAAGAGAAGAATTAATTCCACCAGTGTTCTTCTAGCTTAGATCTTAGAAGCTAAGCTTCACCTTTTTTAGAGAGTCAGAGACCTCACATACTCACCATCAGATTAGGAAAAATGACTTGCTTTTCACAAAAGCTGAGAGATTTATCAGTTTCCTGGGACCATCCCCTTCTGGGTCACAGAAAAGCCAGTTAGTTAGTAATTAAATCATGCAGGCATTTAGTGTCTTTTAAAAACTACTTCTTCCTGATAGTAGGATATAGTTTTGTTGTCATTTTTTTAGTCGTGTCTGACTCTTTGTGACCCTTATTTGGAGCTTTCTTGGCAAAGTGTTTTGCCATTTCGTCATCCAGTTCATTTTATAGATGAAGAAACTGAGTCAAACACGGTTAAGTGACAGTCCTGGATCACATAGTAAGTGTCTGAGGCCAGATTTTAACTGAGGTCTTCCTGATTCCAGGCCCAACATTCTATCCATTGCACCACCTAGCTGCCCCCATGTAGGCATTTTAAACCTTCTATCTAGATCCTTGTCCTGAGCCTCTGCTTGATTTAGGATTAGAAAGTCCCCTTTCTGATATTTCGTGATTGCCAGCTTGCAGTATCCCCAACAATTTTGGGAACTTCCTTTCAACAAAATTTGATTCTGAGCAACTGTAGCTTTACTAAGCCCTCCAAAATCTTTTGAGTCTTGCCAAGCAAATCAGTGGGAGGGAAAAACAAGAACAATGGGCTGGGCAGGGCCTGGAGGAGGCTATCACCCAGCACCTCAATTCCTTTGTTCTACATTCCTGTTTTTCACATGAAAGTGTGGTTGGCAACAAACCTCCCAGGCTTTGAGCTACCAGACAATAAGATCATAGAATTTAGAGCAGCTTAGCAGCAAGATACCTCAGAGATCATTTGTTTGAACTCTCTTCTTCTTTTTACCAAGGAGAAGCCTGAGACCCTGTGATAGGTCAAGAGATTTTCCCAATTTTGTTCAGGTAGTTGGGAGCAGACCTGGGACTGGGATCCAAGTTTTCTGTCTTCAAATCCAGTGTTGTTTTTTTTTTCTCAAGGACTCTGGTAAAATTCTAAAAACAAAACCATCCCAGTTTACTTTGATTAAAATAACTGTACATCCCATAGAATACATTTTGTTTTGATATGGGAAAGAAAATGGGAATTCACATACTTGAATAAAAACTGAAGTTGGAAAATTCCCAAAAGATTGGGGACCACTGATCTTAGGTCAAGGGTTTCCAGTCTTTTTTTTCTTTTTTGTGAAGAGGAACTACCTTTCATTTCATTTCATTTCTTAAGTCCTTCAGCAGCATGAGCAAGTAGATCTTACTTGACTCCCTTCCCTGTTGGAAATCCTGGAATAATGTGGAGTGGGGTAAGCAAGATATTAGAGTACAGGGGATGTGGGGTAGCAGCTCCGCTTCAGGATCTACCAACCTAGTCTTCAAAATCTACTTACGAATCCCATTCACAGATCTCTTCCCTCTAGTCTAAAACACATGGCTTTCTGCTTAGAACTTCCAAAAGGAGGGTTATTATAGCGATTAGAGAGTTAAATATCTTTCTCTACTCTCTAAAAGTGTTGCTCTAAGTGAGCAACACTCCACCTGGGAACTAGGTTTTTGTTTTCTTTTTTTTTGTCTTTAATATTTTGATAACTATTTTAATAAAATTGATTTGCTTTGTAATCTATGTATTTTATTTTATGTACTTAAAAAACATTCTGAGAAATCATCCATAGATTTTACCAGACTGCTAAAGGGGTCCATAACAAACACAAAAAAGGTTCTGAACCTCTATGCTAAGGCTATAGCAATTCATATAAATTTGATCACTGATTCATTCATTTGGCCATCAAAGGAAGCTGGTTACCCTGTGAAAGGAGAGAGTGCTGGGACCTGTGTCAGAAGACCTGAGTTCAAATATGACCTCACACACTCATTAGTTGTGTGACCCTGGGCAAGACACTTAACCCTGCTTGCCTCGGTTTCCTTATCTGTAAAATGAACTGGAAAAAGAAATGGCAAACCACTCCAGTATCTTTGCCCCAAAAAACCCCAAATGGGGTTATGAATAGTTGGACACAATTGAAAACGACTAAATTCAGTATGTGCTGAATCCCTAGGATACAAAGACAGAATTAATCCACACAGCAAGTGAATAGACACCTACATATTCGAAATTTCATGATTTCATTGAGTTCCTCAATTTTTAACAAATTGAAAAATCAATTTCATGCTTAGTGAGCTTTTCCCTTCAGAAAAGGAGATTTTTAACTGTTAGGAAGATTCCAGAGAGCTCTAGGGAATTTTCTTTCCTTGCTCCTTGCAAGGGAACTCATCCTGGTGACCAGGAGAAACTAGTCTGAAATGAAATAAGACTGGCTCGGGAAGCATATCCCTGTTCCACTCTGAGGGATCTGAACTGCTCAGGAAATAAAGGGCTCAATTTCAGATCAAGGTAAACAAACGTAATCCTGGCGGCAAGTCTGATGAGACATGACCTTGTTCATAATCAATAAACCGCTTCCCCTTTCATCAGGCAGAGCTGACTTTCAAATGAGCTCATTCCAGCAAAGGCATTTACCTAACAATATTAAAATTTTAATTGATTATGCTGGATTGTCCTGAAAATTAAAACGGCCCAACTTGAATGTGCTCAGCCTGGCAGTTCTGAAGCCTTTAAGTTAGGAGTTGCTGCAGCTATAAACACATGCTGCCACCTATAGGGGTCAAAGGGAATTGTCACAGTAGAGAGCAGCCCAGAGGGGCTCTTGACCCCTCTTGTGACTTAACTTCCTGCTCTTTGGTTCAGGGCTCGGCCCTCTCTCTTCTCTCTACCCTATTGCTTTCTGTCTACATCTGTCCCTCATTCTTCACAGGGCGAATAATCCTAGAAGACCTAAGCGGGATCTGTATTCATTTGGTTCTTTTCCTTTTCATAGTGGAAAAAAGAAGATTCAGAATGTTTTGCTTTTCTTTGTCAGAGCAGAAATAGAAGACTGTGTCTCAGAAATACTACAAAATCTGGGAGAAAACATTGTTGTGAATGAGACCCCACTATTCTTAGAATTATTTGGAATAATCATGAATCCTACTTTGTAACAGGCAGCTTGGAAATGCAATATTTAAACGTGTAATGCAATATTTAAATAGGTAATGCAATAAATGCATGGATGAATGCAAGGATTTATAACGAGGAGTCCATGAACTCCTGTGTGTGTAAAATATTTTGATAACTATTTCAATATGATTGGTTTCTTTTGTAATCCTATGCCTTTTGTGCATTTAAAAGCATTATTCTGAGTAGCAGACCATAGTTTTAACCAAACTGCCAAAGGCCCATGACACAAAAAAGCTCATGCCCTATTTTAGAGATATTTTAGCAATGCAACGATTTGTTGTGGGTTTTTTTTTGACTGCTTAACCATAGGAACAAGGATTTATTTTATGTCTTGTCATTGTAAGTCAAGAAATTAGTTTTCTGATAGTACTACATCCTCAAATTTCTGTACTATGTTATATATATGCTACATAGAACTTGTGAAAGGCACTGTATTCTTGGAATAATATAAAGTACCTTTTTCTTTTCAAAGTTCTCTTTCTCTCCATATATATTATCTTATTTGATTCTCACAACTGCTCTGTGACGTAGGTGCTATTATCATCCCTACTTTTCAGTTGAAGAAACTGAGGCACAAATAGGTTAAATGACTTGACCTGGGTCAAATACAACTTCTGGAGTAGGATCCGATCCAAGTCATCTTGACTCCAAATCCAGTATTGTCTTCCTTATATCATGCTCCCCCTTAGCTAGAGAAGAAAGGATTTTCTCACTAGGGAGGGGTGGTAGAGCAAAGGATGATAGTTGTCTTCAAGTATTTGAGAGTTTGTCACTTAGAAGAAAGAGGTTTCCTCATTTTGATTCTCTTCTCCTCTCTAATATATCCTTCATATTACTTCCAGATTATCTGGTCATATCATTCCTTTAAGTCATGACTTAGTGGAAGAAGGATTGGATTTTGAACTGTGAGACACCTGAGTTCCTAATCACTCCTCTGAGGTTACTAACTACGTGACTGTGGGCAAGCAAGCAAATCGCTTAGCTTGTCTTAGCTTCAGCTTCCGTATTTGGAAAACAAGAATAAATATACTTGTACCAAATGCCTGTAGCACCTACTTCCCAGGATTCCTGGGAGCATCGAGTGAGATCATGTAATATTCATAAACCTTAAAGCATGTCATCAATTTTCATTGCTGCCCATCGAATAAAATTCAAACTTCTTTGCCTGATGGTCAAGACCTTTTCCCACCTGATACACTCAGGTCATCACATTACTGAGACTTTCCAGACTTACCTTGTATTATTTCTTACTTGATTTTTCAGTTGCAGGAAATTGGGAGATTATCTGCCTCCCAAACACTACCCATAGACTCTGAACCTTTGCTTATGCTGTGCCTTCTGTAGTGGGCATACTCAAGTCAAGAAGCTTCAGATGAAAAGGAATTGGGTCAAGAGGAGTCAAGTGATACCATCTCACTTCCCCTCCCCCTCCCTAGAGGGCTGGTTGAAAGAGGGCATAAAAACACAATGAATGCTCAGGCATGGGTTGCTAGGGTAAGAGCAATCATGAGGAAGATAAGGAGCTTCTAAGGAGGAAGACCACGTAGCTGAGAGAGAAGAACCTGGAATCAACAGAGGACAGATCCAGATCCAAGCCAAAAGGGAAAGCTGGTTATAAACTAGAGTAGGGGCCACCCAGACTGCCAGGGCTATGTTGAGAGATGAAGTCACTAAAAGAATGAGGGGGTTATGTAAACACAGGCTCACAAGAAGCTAAGAAAAAGAGACCAAAGGAAGGCAGAGACTCTGGACTTTCATTAAGACCTGGGATTTCATTCACATTGCTGGGACCATTCAAAATGTGGCACAGCGAATTTGCAAGGACTGTGAACTGAGCCTCTGGGGAAGAGGGAAAACTAAGTTTATTGCTTGGACAGCCATTACTAGTGCTTGGAGTGAGTTGGATGTGAGCCTTATGTCTTGTCCTCACATTGCTTTTAATAAAGCTGTTCTATGTTAATACTTTGGAAGCCTGATGCTTGAAGTCCTACGTGTTGTGGGCCAAGAGAACAGAAGGTATTGATTGTTCTCCAGACTGGACTCTTGACTCTCCTGGACATTCGTTATCATACCACTGAAACCTCTTCCCTCTGAAAGTTCACTGCACCTTGAATGTACCTTCTACTCCTGTGGCCTCTTCCCTGATAGGTTGGTTTCTCCATTTTAAGAAAGAGGCTCAGGTCAGCCATGCCTTCATTTCTCTCTAGACTATATTCCTGATTCTTGGTATTTTCTCTACACCATCCCTCCCTCACAACTTCCTTTCAGCTTCCTTTTATATGTTGTCTTCCCTTAATAAGATGCAAGCTCCTTGAGGTCAGGAACTGTCTTTCTTTATGCTTATGTTCCTATTCTCAGTACTTAGCACAGTGCTCAGTTTATGGTAAGCACTTAATAAGTGCCTGTTGACTTTTGACTTGATTGTTTCCAATGAAGTGAGGATAATGAGATATAAGGGTTAAGAGAAGAGTCCAAAATTGAAGCCAGTACGCCTGTCGGAAGAGAGATATCAAAGGGCTCCATTATCATATCTATGTATGTAATGCCTTTTCTCACAATCTTTGCCTATATTGCTATGTGTTGGGCTTATCTCTCCCTCCTTCAGGAAGTCTTCCATAATCCCTGTTCAGTAGCAACTTTCCTCTTTGGATTGCATATAGCATTTTAAAAAAAGATCTTTCTAGAGCATTCATCACATAATATTGTATATTCAAGTGATCTGTTTGTGTCTTGGCCTCTATATAGACTAAATTCTTTGAAGACAGAGATCATGTTTTATATAAACTATATTTTCTCCAGTTCCTAGCACAGTATTCTCCACATAGTAGATTCTTAAAAATTTTTGTTGAATTGAATTCTACATAGCCCAGAGGGCAGAATTTGGACCAATGACTTCCAAGAGATAATGAAGCATATTTCAGCTCAAAATAAGGAACACCTTTCTAAAAATTAAACCTGTCCAATAATGGAGTGGGCTGCCTTGGAATTGGGTGAGCTCTCTGTCACTGTGAGTATTTAAGCAGAGGCTGGAGGATGACCTGTCAAAGATGTAGAGTTGATTACAGTGATGCTTTGGGTTAGATATCTCTCAGCTTTAAGATTTTTTGATTCATGTATTTGACCTAAAGAAACAAACACGTTTTAAATTAGGCTGATCTATCTATCTATCTGAAATATCTAGTCAAGTGGAAAAGGAATGGTTTCTCCTAATTACAGACTATTTTGGAATAAACTCTGCCTGTATAGTCACAATGAGCTTTTACAATCTATATTTCTTATTCAGGATGATGTCAGAAAAAGACAGAAAAAGGAGCTGTTGGACTCCTAACTCCAGAGGCTTCACTGAAATGCTTAATGTGCATTTCTCTAAGGCTAATCAGGCCATATCATGGGAGGACAGTGTTCTCAGTTTAAAGGTAAAAGCCTTAGGCAAAACCATGAAGTAGCTGGACCATAGAATTATAAAGTTAGAGCCGAAAAGGAATATAGAGGTCATATGGTCCAAATTACCCGTTCTCCCCTCCCCCCAGTCCCATTTTATAGATGAGATGAGTGAGGCCCAGTGAAGATAAATGACATCTCCAAAGTCACAAAAGTACTAAGTGACAGGGTCAGGACTAGAATTTTAACCTTGGGATCCCTTCCTTTCCTCCCCACTACTTACCATCAGCTTGTCCCCTCCAGTGTTCTCCTGTTCTCTTTCCTCTCCCCAAATTAAACCAAGCCTCAGGAAAGTTTCCAAGATTAATCATTTGCACATTAGTACAAATGTAGTCCATGTGTTTCCTATCTCTTCTAGAGATAGTGTTAGTTTTAAGGCCTCTGTATAATTATGAAAATTTTGTCCCTGTTAAAAAAAGGGCTTTTAGACATCCTGGAACAGGAAAAAGAGGGATGTTAGACAGGAATACTTTTATCCTCCTGAGATCACAGGCATTTAAACATTTAGCAATTCCATCCACACTTGAATTAGGAAGCAAGAGAGTGTGGAATCAAGAAAACCTGAGTTCAAATCCAGTCTTAGACACTTACTAGCTGTGTGACCCTGACTAACTCATTCAACCCCTGTCTGCCTGTTTTCTCACTGGAAAATGGGAGTAATGATAGCACCTAACTCCGGGATTGTTGCAAGGATCAAATGAAATAATATTTGTAAGCCATTTTGCAAACCTCAAAGCACCATATAAATACTAATAATCATTACCACAGGGCTTGGAATGATGAGGTTTCAACTTTCCTGATTGTTATTAGGTCCTTGTCTCTTAAATCAGTTTTTAACTTATTTTTTTTCTTTTTGGAGGGCAATTGGGGTTAAGTGACTTGCCCAAGGTCACACAGCTAGTTTTTTGTGTTGTGTCTCAGGCGAGATTTGAACTCAGGTCCTTCTGACCCCAGGGCCAGTGATCTATTCACTGTGCCACCTAGCTGACCCTTAAATCAGTTTTTTTAAAATATCCATTTAGTGCTGAATATTTTCATCTATCTATAAAGCTAATTAGCAAAGTGTAGTAGAGCATTAGGTTACACTTTCTTTGGAGTAAAAGAAAAGATGCGCTGTCACAGGCTCCATACCCATCTCAGTTCTAGCTTTGGAGACGAGGTCAACTCTGACCATCTCTCTTCTCACACAGAGATTTTAATTAGTTATAATAGCTTTATATTTATAAAACACTTTCATCCAAAAGCTCAAAGTGTTTTCAAGCATTATTAACTCATTAATCCTTGCAACACTCCTGTGAGGTAAAGAGGAGGCACATATTATTATCCCCACTTTCCAGACAGGAAAATAGAGGACAAGGGATTTCAGCCACCCTGTCCAACATGGTATGAGTCAGAGTCTGAGTGGAGAAGAGAACACCCCTGCCTCTCTCCACCCCTGACACACTTACCCAGTCTTCAACTTTAGATGATGAAGAATATGTCTTTTTTATGTGTGTGGAAGATTGTAGTGTTTGGGGGTTTGACAAAAGCCCAAATGAGCAGATACAAAGCAACACACCCACTGGATCCTGCCAAATACATTTTCCTGAATTTTCACTGGAATCTCAGAGGTGGAAGGGACCTCAGTGGCCATCCGATAACAGTATGTACCACCCAAGGTCATTGTGAGCTCATGGGAAAAATGTGTGGAAAGTGCTTCACAAAAATCAGCCAATAAACCTTTGTTAAGTGCCTACTATGTGCCCAGATAAGTGCTGGGGATACAAAGAAAGGCAAAAGATAGCTTCTTCTCTCCGCCCACAGTCCAGTGGGGGACACAACATGTACACAACTATGAATGAACAAGATAAATGCAAGCTAAATTGGAGACAATCAATAGAGGGATGGAGCAAGAATTTAACTTCAAGCACTCTATAAAAACGAATTTTAGCCACAGTTGTTCTTTTCTAGCCTGACCCATATTGGAACAGGAGTTTCTTCTTCAACATCTGCAACAACTGGTCATCCCACCTATACCTGAAGACCTTTAGTGAGGGGCCATCTAGCCACTTCACTTTTGGAAAGTTGTAACTGCAAGGAATTATATTCCTTCCCTTAATATCTAGCTTAAATGTTTTTCATTGTCACTGCTAACCTTTGTTTCTAGTTCTCCCCTCGAAGTCAAGTCTATTCTCTTCTCCACAAGACAATCCTTAAAAGATCCCCAAAGAAAACTCCTAGAAATGTTATAGCCAGGTTCCGGAATCCCCAGATCAAGGAGAAGGTATTGCAAGCTGCCAGGAAGAAACAATTTGAATTTTGTGGAAACACAATTAGGATAACCCAGGA
>CM053587.1:153354889-153382372 GCA_028646515.1 Pseudochirops corinnae | reverse complement strand
TTTAGTGGGAGGTATCTGTGTGCGTTTTTGAAGTTCTAGGTTGGTCCAGAGTCCTATTCCATGGGTATTTGGGGGTGGCTATGTGAGAGCTGCGATATATTGCTGCTGCTACGCCGCCATCTTGGCTCCGCCCCCCATTATAAGGTCTTGATATAATGGAATACTCTTCTTAGAAGTGTTTGCACTTAAAAAGAAGACTTCAGGGCAAAGATCCCAGAGAAACAACTCTCAAATGATGTAATTTTCAGAGACCCTTGCCTTGGAAAGGCAAAGGATATGCACACATATCCATACCATACACACATATACATGCACACATATGCGTATACACACATGTGCACATATGTAAATGTGTGTATGTGTACTACATACCTATGATAAAATTTTCAGACACCCTTGCCTTCTGAGTATGGAATATAAAATATTTGTATATATACATATACACACACATGATATTTTCTATTCTATACATACACACATATACACATCTCTCTATCTTGATATTTCTAATATTTTCCATATGTGCATATACCTAACAATGATAGCTAACATTTATATGCTACTTACTATGTAGCAGACATTATGCTAAATGCTGTACAATAATCATCACATTTGATCCTCAACAACAATCCTGAAAGGTAGGTGCTGTTACTATCATATGTATACATACATATACTATATTGTATAGTATATACTATGCTACAATCTATAAGGCCCAGTGACAGATTCTAGGGATAAAAAGCCCAAAGCTAAATCAACCCTATCCTCAAGAAATTTACATTCTATTGAGATTATATCGCATTCACACAGATTAATAAATGAGACAGTTTTGAGTAAAGAAAGAGCTCAATTAACTAGGAGAGGCAGAGAAGGCTGCTTTTTTTTTGGAGGGGGGAAGGCAAGGCACTTGGAGTTAAGTGACTTGCCCAAGGTCGCCTAGCTAGTAAGTGTGTCAAGTATCTAAGGCTGGATTTGAACTCAGGTCCTCCTGACTCCAGGGCTGGTGCTCTATTCACTGAGCGACCTTTACCTAGTATAGTATATATTATTCATATATACATACACATACATACATATATGGGAGAGGGAGGGAGAAGGAGAGAAAGAGAAAAAGAGAGAGAGAGAGAGAGTTCATATAACACTTTAAGGTTTTCAAAGTATTATAAATATAATCTCATTTGATCCTCACAACAACCTTGGGAAGCAGATGCTATTATTACTCCTATTTTTCCAGATGAGGAAACTGAGGTGGATAGAAGTTAAGTGATTTGCCCCAGATCACACAGCTAGTAAATGTCCAAGGCAGGATTTGAGCTCAGATCTCCCTGACTCGAGGTCCAGTGCTCTATCTACTGGGACATCCACCCTATTTTGGGGGTGAAGTAGGAAAAGCTTACACAAAATATCTCAGCTCATTCAATTTAGGCCACTGTTCACTCTGCTTCCCCTGTAAGGGTTATTCTGGATAGACTAGTAATTTCTCCCTCTCCCCCTTTTTGAGGGCGTAGCGAATTTTCAATTCAATCTCTTTTGGATCTTCCATTACATCATCATAGGTGTCATTGCTTTTAGTGCTGAGCCCCCAGTAGATTTTAAGGTCCTTGGGTGTAGTGTCTGTGTCCTATTGATGTTTGTATTCCTCAATCCTATCACAGTGGCTTACCCATTATAGGAAGTTTACCTAATAAAAACTTTGTCAAGTTGAAGAGAACTTTCACAGTAGGCTTGGACCTAGCTGAAGGGACAGTTATGTGGGGATACACATTGCTATTACTAGAAAATGCAGTGGTAGAGACCCTCCTGCTTGACATTCCCTACAGATCAATTGGCTGCATGGTACACAATAGGGCAGTCATAGTGGCATGGAATTACTTGTAGCTAAATAGAATTACATAGATAGTAACTCTTTGATCATGCTCTCTAGGTAATTTAACAGGGATTTATCACATCATTCATCTTGGGTGAGAAGAGGGAGTACAGAAGCTTTCTTGAGGATTAATGAAGTTCTGCCTTTTAGATTGTGGAGAGATTGAGGAGCACTGATTTGGGTCCATGCTCAGTAACTTTCAGTGGCACAAACAGCAATGTTGTTTCTGGGTTCTCCTTCCTGTGCCAGGGGCACTATGGACTTTAAAGATGATCTGGAATGATACCTACCATTTCTTTTTAAAATTTATCTCTGATGCAATAGCAAAATGTTGTCTATCTAGACAGACAACTGTCTATATGTCTTATTTGACTTATTGGAGTCAGTTCTTAATAGAAACTCATTATTTATTATGTGGCAGGTACAGAACAATCATTTAAAAAGCCCTGCCTTGCAGAAGGAAGATTCAAACTGCAAAAGGAAGATTCAAATGCCTTCTCTCCCCATACACCCTAAAAATGATCACTAACACTCTTGAACAGCTGAAAGAAAGGACTGGTTTTGGGAACTTGCCTAGTTCTTTAAATGTCACCAAGCATCTCCTTGACACAAAATGCCATTAAAAAAACACAAGTACTTTTTTGAAATGAAGTTTTGTTCAATTCGTTTTAATTTAACAAACAGTTATCAAGTGCCTGCTGTGTGCTAAGCTTCTGAGGATACAAAGTGCCTGACCTCAAGGAGCTTACATTCTTCAGTATAGTACTTATAGAATTCAGTATAGTACTTATAGAAATCTAATTTCTGAAGAAATATGGCAGGTATGAGCAGTCTGCAAAACACTACAAATAAAGGATTGTAGGAGAAGTAGTGGAAAGTCATTGGAGAAATACATACTTGCCCCCTCCTTCCCAAAAAAGGCCAATTAAATAGCAAAAGCTAGTGACAATTTCTCAACAGCCCTCATGCTACCCTGTTATTTATGTCAGTGGTGTCAGATTCAAATAGAAATGGGGGCCACTAACTTACATAAGGATCTCTGTGAGCAGCATATTGATTTAGAAAACTGCACATTAATATATTTCATTTTATTAATACATCAACACATTCAAAGAAGATAGGAACTATATTTTAATCTGATTCCAGTACCACTGAGGCATGTTGTGGACCTTACGTGGGTCATATGGTTGACACCTTTTGACAACAGAATTTGTGGAAGGTCCCATCACCTTGGGTAGACTCACATTTGCTATGGAGAAGACATACCGTTCAGCATGGTTCAACACTGGGGAAGAGATGTGTCTTATCATTTATATAATTGGAGGGAGCATGTGCCTTGATGAGATCACAGATGCTTTGGAGTACAGGAGATTATTGGAGTAATATCTCTAATCCGCTTGTCCTAGGTAAGCCTGTGCCATTGCAATCTGAGCCTTTATATTAATGTGGGATTTTTAGTTTGAGATGATGTATGATTATAATTTACTGTTTAGAAGATAACTGATAATTTAAAAACAAAAGAAGCTCATAAGCACTACATTGAAGGATATTGATCAATAGATTGATTAATTGATTTGAAGACTTAAGAAGGTCTTATACTCTATCATGGTCCACCAGAGGTCAGTATATTCAGTGAAATAATATGAACAGTTTATGGCCTTGAGTATATCAAATTCACTGGAAATGATACCAGGCAATCAATAGATGTTCAATCATTATAAACTGAATAAATATACATATACACACATATGTATATGTATATGTTTATCACAGCATTGCATCATATTCATTCAGAAATCTGTGAGCAGTCCAAGGAGATTTTGAATCAAACAGTTCAACATTTCTAAAGATGTACTATAACCTGGCATCTGGTATGAATGTTTCCTGAATGGGAAATATGCATATATGTGTGCATGTATACATGTATACATTTTTGTGTATAGGTAAAAGTGTGTTGTGTATGTGTGTATATGTATGTATATGCATACACATGCATGTTTATGTATGTGTGTATGTGAGGGTATTAAAGGACCAAAATACAAGGTATCTGAGGGAGGAGAAGATACCACATGTGTGGAAAAACCCTCAAACCTTATTAATACTAAAAGGAGCAGGGTGTAATTGAGAGAATACCAGTAACAACTGATTTATATGGTTACTCTACAATATATACAAAATCTTTTTAAAGGTCATCTATATATGAATTGGGACATCCTCAGTGAGGGTGTTTAATAGCAGAGAACAAGCAGGCTTACACAAATGAAATTCCAAAATGGATCTGCATTTGATACTGTTGATCACATTCTCTTCCAGGATATTATCTCGTCCCCGAGTTTTTATAACACTATTCTCCCCTGGTTGTCCTTTTCCCTGTGTAACCATTTATTATCAATCTCCTTTGCTGGGTCATCTTCCAGATCATACCCCTTAACAGTGACTGTTCCCCAAGACTTTGTCCTATGCTCTTTATAGTACTTAGGCTTAATTAGCATTTGTTATATGAATTGAATGACAGAGATAGAAGATGGACTGGTCACATTAGAAGATCAAAAAATGAAAGGTGGATAGCAAGGAAGATCTACAGCACCTTGATGAATGTCCTGTGATGAACTTTTTGAAGCATATGGTCAAGAATGGCAAAGGATGGGCAGAAGTGTGTGTGTGTGTGTGTGTGTGTGTGTGTGTGTGTGTGTGTGTGTGAAGATAGAGTGTGATTTGCTTTGTTGGAGGGAGCTCTTATGAGATCATAGATCTACTGGAGTGTTGAATACTAAACTGTTAGAGCAGAAATATGCTGAAAACACAATTAATTTAGATTCAAGTAAGACATTTGATAAAGTCTTTCATGATGTTGTTATGGAAAATATGTAGGTTGAATAAAGGCAGGCAACAAGCATGTATTAAGTATTTATTATGTGCCAAGCACTGGGTATACAAGTACAAACAAAAAGAAAAACATTTTCCACCTTCCAGAAGTTTATATTATAATGGGAAAAGATAACACACATAGCAAAGTTGAAAAGTGGGAAGAAGGGTACCCATACAGGAGACATTGTGTCCAAGGAGAGCTGGGAGAGGAAGGAAGGTTGACTGGCCAGGGTCCCTCCTCCAAATAGAAGCTCCAGGAGGAACTTACCAACAGGAGGAGGGGTCAACATGGCAGAGGGATACATCTGGTTGAGAAGGCTTCAGTGGAAGATGGAACAATAATCCAGCCATGTGATAGGGACAATTCAAAAGTGACTGAATGACTGAACCAGAAGAATAGCTGCTAATTGGTACCATCTTGGAAGTTTTCCAGTGGTTCTCCTCTAGGATCAATGCTTGGTAAGATGAGCTTCATCTTCAGTTGCCCAAACGCTGTGCTAAGCATTGGGGATAACAAGAAAAAGCAAAAATAGTCTTTGCCTTCAATGAACTTATTTTCTAATGAAATAAACACATAGTAGATAGAAGTTGACCTTGCGGGGAGGGGGTGGGGCAGGGAGGAAGTAAAAGCTGAAAGGATGGAAAAAGCCATCTGTAGGAGTTATTTGAGCTGAATCTTAAAGAAAAGTATGAGGTTAGGAGTGAGAGCATTCCAGGTGAGAAAGAAAGCTAGGCAGGAAGAGCATTCCAGGCAAAGGCATAAGGAGAGGAGGGTGTCTTGTAGAAGGAACAACAATTAGACCAATAAGGCTGAACCAAAGAATGTGGAGGGAATGAATGCATTAAAAGACAGGAACAGTAGGAAGGGGACAGATTTCAAGTGCACTTTATTTTTGATCCTAGAATTAATAGGTACCCCAAATAGGTAAAAAAAAACAAACAAAAAAACAAACTAAACAAATAAAAACAAACCAAGCAAATAAAAAAGCAACAGGGAACAAAGGGTGAATGTTAAATGGCCAGGCTAGATGCCCATTTACCTATTTCTCTCTTGGGGAGATAAGAAATGAAGTCAGGGAGTTGGTGGTAGTAAATCCTATGGGGACCTCAAGGATTCAGAGGAGAGAGGGTACAAGGAACTTGGGGATAAAGAATGTATGAGTAGAGAATTCCCACGATAAAATGAACAAGAGAAGTGGGTTGATGGAAAGTGTGCTGAATCTGGAAACACAGGACTTTGGTTCAAATTTCCTCTCTGAAGCTCACTATCTGTGTGACCTTGAGGAAATTATATAAGCCCTCCCTGGGGGCTCCAATTTCTTCCTGTGTAAAATGGGAAGGTTTGGCTACATAACTTCTAAGGTTCCTTAAGTAGAACATTTAGGAGGATGTGTAGGGATTGAAAATTATTTAGAAGGACAAGATAAGTGAGTAGTTATTTTTGAGATTGAAGCTAATCTTATAACTTTCCCTAGGATCTGTGTAAATGGTCTATAATGCATACTCAGACCACCAAAAATAGAGGTATCCACGTGAGAGACAGCAGGGCTTACGTCTGAGAGAAGTCATCCTGCACTGACCTTTCTTGTGATCAGTGGCTGGGATCAGCCTAATGTGGTTACATAACAAGAATGGTTATGTCTTTAAAATTGCCAGATGAAAATTCTCTCTCTCTCTCTCTCTCTCTCTCTCTCTCTCTCTCTCTCTCTCTCTTTCTTCCCCCCTCTCTGCTCCCCCTTTGCCCCTCTCTCTCTGTCTCTCTGTGTCTGTCTCTATTTCTGTCTCTCTTTTTGCCTCTCAGCATGGGTTGGGCTGAAGGTCCTGTTTACTCACAGCATGAACTGAGTTGGGGGGGAGTGGATACTTTTCCCCCTTTTTAGTACCCAAGGTGCTGAGAATTAGGCTTGGGATTTTGGTCTGTTTCTTTTGTCATTTTAGGTTTGAGGCACAGGTGGTGGAGTCCCTCGACTTGGGAGCTTGAGCTATGGTGACCTAGGAGGCAAGATTCCAGGATGGATTTTGTAGCTGACCTAGAAGCTAGGGTGCATGGAGGGGAGTCCAGAGAGATTTTGGACTTGGAACTTGGTAGGATTAATGCTATATAGGAACTGAGTTAAATGGTAAATCCAATTCCCCTCTCCTCTTTAGAGACTGAACCTGTGTACCGAGGAAGGGGTATGTCTCCATGTGTTGGAGAGGATGTTTGTATAATTTTTCTTGTTACACGTTTAAGTAAACATTCTTTCTTAAAAGTTGATCTGGCTGTTATATTATTAAGTAGAACTGGGGTGCAGAGGAAATTGAGGGAACATAAATCAGTGGGGGCTTTGGCAGACAAGGCAGAGAGCTGAGATACTTCCAAATCACTGTAAGGGTGGGGTGAGATGTAGCATCACGCTCTTAGGTATTGGAATCCAGTGTAAGCACCATCCCCCAGAAAAGCAGTTGTTCATTAGGCAGCAAGGCAAAGTCATGCTCTGGCTATCACCTTGGTTATAGACATCCTGCCTCCTGGAGTCCTTCATTCTAGAATTAAAGAGCTATGACTCAGCTGACAGTTTTCATTAGGAAAACAACCTGTCTTCTTGGATCATTTGGTAATGAGAAATCTCGTGACCAGGCCTTGCATTTCTGATGAGAGACTATGGGCTAGAGTTTTGCTCGAACAACATAAGCACAAGAGTCCTGGATCCCCCAGGGAGGTATGGGGATGGGTTACTCTGCTGAGTGACGGTGACCGTCAAGTATTCTTCATGGAACACAATGTCTGATTCCCAGAAGTAAAATGATATTGAAGAGGGTGGCTCAGGGTTGCAGGTTGCACTTCTTCCATAAAAGTGAAATGAAGTAAGGCATTTGTTTTCACCACAGAGAAATGATCCACAATCCTGCTGCTATTTAGCTACTCAGGTGCCAAGGTCATGTACATGGCTGGCTTTCCTTGACACAAGGGCAATATCTCCCCAGGTTTGTTTGTTTTTTTCTGGGGTAGAAACAAGTTGGAACATTGACTTGAAGTTCAGGCTGATGTTCAACAAAATGTGAATTTCTCTGGAAATCTGAGATTGGGGGGTTTGTATCGATCAATCAATTAATCAGTTGATCAACAAGCAATCATTAAGCACCTACTATTTTCTAGACATTGTGCTAGGCTCAGGAAAATACAAAAAAAAAAAAAAAAAGACAGTGGCACTCCTCAAAGAGCTTTCAGTCTAGCCAGAAATGACAACACATGCATCCATACACAGAAGTACAGATACATAGGTGTATATAGACAAATACACATGCATGTATATACAAGTGCAATACATATGTGTATATCTACACATAGTATGTGTATACAGAAATAAATAAAGGATAATCCCAGAAGTAGATTCACGTTGTAAAAAAACCAAAGTCCTACTAAAGCAGGGTGTTTGCTGATGACTTGATGACTATTTTACCTGTCCCTGAAACAGGTAAAAGACTGGATGACTATTTATTTGCAAGGTGTTGCAGAGAAGCTTTCTATTTTGAACAGGGTTGGAACAGGTAACTTCTGAGATTCCTGCCATCTATTAGATGACGTGATTCCAGGGACTGTATAGATCTGAACTCAAACAGACACCAGACTCTTTCTGCTGTCCTGGCCATTCTGCAGCCTGGCTATCTTTGAATTTTATACTCACAGGATCATAGGCTCAAAGATTCAGAACTGAAAGGGACCTTAAAGGCTCTTTAGATCAACTCTCTTATTTACACAAGGGAAAATCAATGAGAACTTGCCCAAAGTCACACAGATAGTTAAGTATCAGAAGTGAACCCTTGCTGTATTGTGTCTTATTTTTCTGGCCAAAGTCAAGTAAAGTAGATGCGTCCTACCAACAAAGGCCGTGCTGTTTTTCAGACTGTCATGGCAATGGATACTTGAGATTCTTCTTTGAAAGTGATAAATTCTACTGTATATCTCTAATATCTAGTCCACATTCCCTCCATAGGTATATGGTGGTGGATTAATAAATTGGGTCATAGAGTTGAATATTTTACAAGGATTAGAGTAAAAGCAATAGTTAAGACCCAGATCTTTCTATGGAAACTATAGAATCCTAAGTGTATTCTCCAAAATACCATAACTACTTCTCCATTAGTGTTATGAAATAATTCACATGGCTGAGTTCCACTGGTGCCTAATGATGTATGGGAAGTTGCAGGAAGGAAAGTGATGAATGATACAACATTTTCGTTTCCCAGGTAAAATGTGATGCATAGAATCGAATGCCTACTATATAAAGAGGGAAATGAAGCTCTTTAATTATTGATCCTTATTCGTTTCATTGAGTGAAGGTATTACTAAGCCGGATGTGCACTGATGAGAAAGTCTATGGTCCTGTATTATAGGAAGCTCCCAGCATTCATGGGGGATATATTCTAGAGGTCCTGTGGAAGACTATCTACCAGTAGCCACAGTCTTGCTACAAATCATATCTGACATTTCCAGCACTTCCAAAAGTCAGTGAAGTTTAAAGTTTTAATGAAAACTGCACTAAGACTTTTGGGACACCTTGTATATACATGGTTTTAAGGAGTACAAAGTATAGCTTACCTATTTATATAGATATATATCTATATATTAGTTCATTTGATTATCACAGTGACCCTGTGAGGTAGGTAAATAGATGTTATTATCTTCATTTTATAGTTGAGACACTAGATGAGAGAGTCTAAGTTAAGTGAAGTACATAGTTGAGTTCCAAAAGAATAGTTTGTTAACCCAATCTCCATTTCCTGGAAATTTCAGGGCAGAAACTTTGAGACAGAGGGACCTTCTAGTGCTCCCTGTTCAATCCAGGCATCAGTTCTTTACCTACAAATAGTTTTCCAAGGAGTGAACTACATGTAGGAATCATAGGATTTAGATCTGGAAGGGACTTTACTTGCCCTAGCTCCACACCTCCCCCCTCCCATTTTACATATGGGGAAATTGAAGCCCATAAGCTTTGCTTATAATCACATAGACAGTAAGTAGAGCAGGGGTTCAAGACCAAGGCCTCCTAATCTAGGACTTTTCCATGACCAAACATCTTCAAATGGCTCCCCTTTCCACTTTCCTCACTGAACAGCTCTGCCTTCTACTGGGCTCAGGAAAAAGAGTCATTGTTGATGAAGAGAGGCTATATGTAAGTAAGACCAGGAACTATTGAAACCTAGAATTTTGAATTTGCAAATCTGGAACCTCATTCTCCTGTGATGACCTCCATTTTGTCTTCCCCAGGAGTTTAAATCTTATTCTACACTCTTTCATGGGGAAACTTGCCCTCTTCTTGGTCCTAGATGAATGGAACATTCATTACAAAACCCATTACAAAACCTGTCCAGCTAGATGAAGTTTCATCAGTAGCATCTCTCCATTTCTGAGGAACATTTTGGCCGTGTAAGGAAAAGCCAAGACAGCCAATGAGAGAACTATACAGACCATGTCAACCTAGCCTTGCAATTGCTTTGTGGTATCTCCACCCTCCCTCCTCCTCCACCTTCTTTACACTAGAATCTCCTTTGTTTTTCATTCTCTTCTCTCAAAGGTTTCTTCTTTATGTACAATAAACAACAACAATGGTGTTGGGTGAAGCTTTTCCAGGCCATAGTGACCAGTGGCTCCTTTTGTCCAGCAGAGGGCAGCATTGAGACATTTAGCAAAGACAGGAAAAGCCTCCTCTGCCTTGCAGGTGGATGTAATACAGTACTGAGACAGCATCTTGTCAGAGGTCACAACCTTTTATGCAATCCCCAGGGGAGGCCTTGATGCCATGTGTGGGCCATAGAAAATGAGCAGATGATAGGAATGAAATATTAAATGATACTTTCCCACTGAATGAAAATGAGTTGTCATTTAGCATTTTATCAGCAGCTGACAAGCCTCCTTGAGCTGCAAGATGGTTTTACTTAAATGCAGGAACTGAGTTAACTCTTTTGCCACCACACTTAGTGAGAACCATATGTGGTAGAGGAGGCACCAGTGGGAAGGGGCAGCTTAAATGAACAGACCTGTGAGGAAGGAGGATGTGATTTTGGGAGGGGGGAGGGATGGACAATCCAGATGTTGGCAGAGCTACATTCCCAGGAAGATGGCAGTAAAGGAGAGGTAGGCAGTGCTGAGCAAAAACTTAATGGAGAAAGGAATGTAGCTACATGGGTTAAACTCACTAATGATTTGAGCTCTTTGAGAGGAAGGCTGTGGTTAGAAAGAGAAGACCTCAGGGGATGAAAGAGATAAAAACAGAAAATAAAAGCTTACAGTCCAAACACTGAAGAAGTTTAAAAAAAAAAATAACCAAACAAAAAACAAAACCCCAAACATCTTGCCAATACACACCAGTTATCACAGTTGTCTTTTTCCCTATTGATTCTGCTTGTTAGAAGTGGCTTAAGGGAGACATGCTATTTGTTTCCAGCCTTTTGACAGGACTTTGTGTGCTTTATTGTAGTAGGTACCAATGATAGACCAATGAGGTTGAAAGGGACTCATATTCTTTAATGTCTGAAGAGAAAGGAAGGTGTCCTTTTGTCTCCATTCAGGGCATCTATGCACTTTAGGGCTCAGTGCATGCTCCCAAATAGCCAAAGGGTCTACAAACCATGATTTTTACAGAGAACACTGCGAGGTAGGCTTGAGATCACAATCAGGGAACTGTAACAAAGAACATTCTCAAGAGACTCAGGGAGGGGACTAGGAGTGACTAAAAAGTACTGCTGACACTTTGAGGTCTTTCTCTTCCAACCTGATTAAATAATAATTATATACATGGGCAAAGGTTCCCTGCTGCTACCAAAATTGAATGCTTGTTGTTCCCCGGTATATCTTGTTTCTTTACAGATAGTATTGATTCTCTCCTCTGGATGATTAATTTCAGGTCCTCAGTTCTACCCACACTCATTGGTTTGAAGCAAATGAAATCCCTGTTCTTTGATAATCATGAAAAAACATAAAACAGTAACAGCTTAAAGCACTATTTTGATTTGGAATAGAATATTTCTTCTAATTTAGAGCATTGTGTATGTTTGGTTAAGCTGGCTTTCTGCCAATGGGTTTGTTAAACGTACAGGTAAGGAGAGTGTTTATAATTGGTCCCAAACACTGAAATCCCCTTAGGAATCTATTTTTATAATTTCCCCCTTTGAATGAAATCATCTTTAAAGATGGCCCTCAGGAAAAAAAATAGATGGACCAAATTAGTGCAATATAAAGGAGTCTATACAATAAGGGCCATTCCTTGTCTCCTCAGTAACATTTTTTTCTTACTGCTGCTACTACTTACTGCTATATCTTCTAAGCCCTGGATTTGAAATCTGTCTCTGTACCTTGTTGTTCTTTCAGTTGTTTTAGTCATGTCCAAATCTTTATCACCCCCATTAGGATTTTCTTGGCAAAAATACTGGAGTGGCTTGCCATTTCCTTCTCCAGCTTGTTTTACAGATGGGAAAGCTAAGGCAAACAGGGTTAAGTGACTTGCCCAGGGTCACACAGCTAGTAAGTATCTGAGACTATATTTGAATTTAGGAAGACAAGTCTTCCTGACTCCAAGTCTGGCACTCTATCTAACTTTAGCTTCTCTGAAGGAAACTAGGGATTATAAAAGATGGAGGTGGGGAATGAGTGAATTCTAGGCATGCAGGAGAACCAGGGCAAAGGCATGGTGATCCAAGATGGAGTGTCACATATGAGGAATAGTAAGAAGGCCAGATTGGGGGAGGACCCTAACATATATGAAGGTAGGTAATGTGTGATAATGTGTGACTGAACTGAAGAGGTGGGTTGAAACCAAGTGTAGAGGGTTTTAAATACTAAGCAGAGGAATTCACATTTGATTCTAGAGTACCATTGGAGCTGATGAAGTAGAGTGGCATGGTCAGTGCCCCTGTACTATAGGAAAATCATTTTGATATAACTGTATTGAGAATGGATTGGAGTAGAGATATAGGGAGACCAATTAAGAAACTACTATAATTATCAAGGTGAGAAGGAAGGAGTCCCTTGCTATGTGAATAGAATAAAGGGGACATTTACAAAAGATGATGCAGAGGTAGAAATGACAAGATTTGGCATTTAATTAGATATGTGGAATGATCAAGATTGAGGAGTTGGGACAACATCAAGGTTGGGAACCTAGGGGTGTATCTTTTGGTTTATCTCATCATCATAGACATGATAATTGAACCTATGTGAATTAAGGAGATCACTAGATGAGATATGTAAAGGGGAAAAAGATGAGAGTCTAGGACAGAGTCTTCCTCAGGAGACACCCACAAAATTTTTATTTATGTGTAATTGAGGGAAAAAAAAGTTTTACACAAAGGAGACACCTTTAGTTAGTGGACAGACCATGGATAACAATCCAGTCAAGGAGATTGAGAAAGCAGAGAATAGAGAATGGTGATAGGAATATCCAGGAGGAGAAGGGGATCAACCATTTTAAATGCTGTCAAAAAGACCAAGAAGGATTAATACTGAGAAAGGGTCCATTGATTCAGTCATTAAGAGATCACTGGTACCTTTGTAAAGAGAAGTTTCAGTTGGATAATGAGGTCAGAACATAGGTTTCTGAAAGTTTACAAGAGATTAAGAGGAGAGGAAGTGAAAGAACTTGAAAAAAAAGTTTAGCTTAAAAGGAGAGGAGAGATATTAGGAGATCACCACTGGAAATAATAGGATGTTAGTAAAGGTTTTTTATGGATGCAGAGATATAGGCATCTTTATAGGCAGCAGGGAAGCAGTCCATTGATTGTTGTTATTTGTCCTTCATTCTCAAAAAGGACAATTACATTAGGAAGGTGATGCCATAACTTGCAAGTAAATTGGATTTAAGTGAGGCAGGGCTGGGCAAAGTCACCAACCTCACTTTCTCCTCTGGAGCCATCTGGGTCCAATGGCAGGATATAGATTAGGATGACTGGAGAAGGCCCCTGATGGCCACTTGATAGAAACAGAGAGAAATGGATGATCATGGTGGAAATCATCTGGAGAGGATGGTAGTAAGTCAAGTATTCATGAAGAGGGGTTGGTCTTGACAAGGAGAAGGAATAACTCTTTATCAGAGAATGAAATGAAAGAAACAGTGGAGGATAATATGAGAGAGATGTGAGATGAGAAGGAGAGAAAGAAGTCTCAGCTAATAGCCACATTTTTTTGGATGAAGTATGAGGTGAAATTCTTGGTAGAGAAAGTATGTAAGGAGTTCTATAAAATCACATTAGAAACAGAGAAAAACAAAAGCTTGGGAAAACTCTTCTGATAAGTGGGATAAAGAATTAATTAAGAAGAAGTAGAATTACTTTGCAACAGTGAGGGCCCATTTGAGATTAGATAGCATAAATTTATGATAGACTCAAGAGGTAATAGGTTTCATGACTTTCTGCAATTGTATGTGAGTAGAAATTAAAGAGGCAGACTGAGGGAGTAATCCATGGTTAAGTTATAAGAAAGCAAAATTAGCAATAAGACCAGGGAGCAAGAAATTTGAGAGTGGAAAATAGCTGGTTCACCAAGGGGAAGGGAAGAGAGTCTAGCCATTACAGAGATTACGGCCTGGGAAAACACTGAATTGTGGAGAGAATGAACCTTATAGAGATAAGGAAGGATAGGATTAGTGTTCATAAAATTTAGGGACAGATTAAAAGATAAAGGCTTATATAAGTGGACAAAAGGATTTTGACATTCTTGAAGCTGGTAGTGTAATGCTTGTGGGTGATGGAAAGATCAAGATTATGATAATCCCTGTTTGTAGATGAGGTAAAGTGGAAGAATAGCCCATGGGAGTTTAGTAGAATGAAGAACTGAAAAGTTAGTGTATTTAAGGAAGTCTCAATATATATGTTGAAGTATCCAAGTATGAGGGAAGTATTTGGGAGTGGATAGGGGTGTCTATCCGTTCAGCATCATATTCACTGAAGAAAAAGGAAGAAAGTTCTGGGGATCAAGAGATAAGGGTCACCAGAATCTGGATTGGATGATAAATTTGGATGGAATGAACCTTCAGGGAGGGGAGTTTTCTGAATAATGGAAGTAAAGAGAGAGTCTGGAAATGGTAATAGGAAGCAAAGAGTTTTCTAACTCTATTACCATAACCTGTGAAATTGGAGGTATGAGAGAAGATATGACCCATCCTGGAAAAGAAAACCAGGGGAAGTATGATCTAAAGGAAGTCAGCTTTCAGTGAGTACTTGGAAGACAGGAGCAGAGAAGAGGTGTAAGATGAGAAGACATTGGTTAATTATGGAGCAGGATGTTTAGTGGGTGCAATAGAAAAAGCAGTCAAATCTTTGGTGGGGGATGAGGGGACAGCAAGCATAGGGTTGATGTGAATGGGAAGTGGAAGCAGGGGTTATAAGGTGTTATTCTTCAGTAGGCTAAGAGTTCATTATCACTGAGATAGGGAAAGTGAGAGAAGGTTGGAATATGCTAATCACTGGGGAATGAATCTGCACAGAGTATCAGTGGAGGGAAAGAGTTCTGCTGAGGAAGCAGGTGATCTCAAGGTCAGCTTCATGGCAAGTTGTATTACTGTATCCTGGGAGGCCTAATGAAGCCTGCATCCCTGGGAGTCTGTTAGCCCAGTAAGGAGGCAGGAAGAGCAGACTCCCATTCTCCTTGTCTAATGTGCCTTCCTGTTCTGAGTCTTATTCCTAAATCTCTACCTTCTACCCTGATGCCTCAGCCATGTTAGCTTTGTTTTTGGTGTAAAATAACACTGCTATCAGAGTGGGAAGGTGGCTGTTCCTCTACCTGTAATACTGCCAGGTGTTATTTCTGTCTCAGAGACCATTTCCTGGAAAGGTAGAGAATTAAAACTGTCCTAGAAGGTTCCTAGTCTCCTTTGAAGGAGATGCTGAAGACTATTTCTTTCAATTAAGCTGTCTATACCTGCAAATCAAGGAGGTGAAGGGAGATTATGATTGAGATAAATCAAACTAAAAATGAAACCACATTCTTTTGCCTCAATTATTTAGAAGGAATACTAGATCCATATAGCTAGAAGGAACCTTAGTGATCACTGAGTCTAGCCCCCTCATCTTTAATTCGGGTGAAAACTTATTTTCATCTGAATTCTTTAGGTAATTGTCCTAATTCTTCTCTTCATTGTGTGTTCCCCTGGCAGAGCCTGCTGGTACATTAATTAATTGGGTACTAGGTAGAATCTTGGTGAACTACTTACTGTGCATATCAGAAGTCAAGTTCTTTGGCTTTGAACAGGGAAAAAGAAATGGAGAATCAATTCTGCAACTCATTTTCTATCTCCCCCTCACTCCCAAAATGTTGTCTTCTTTAGATCATAAAGCACTGAGCAATTGTACGTAGTTGTTCTGAAATAATAAGAGAAAACAGTTGGAATTAGAGCAACACGAAAGTTCATTGTACTACTTACAACTCAAAAATGAGTTTAGGCATGCTTGGGCAGAAGGTGATAGAACCTTCAATTCACTGCACCCTGAGCTAGGTCAGTTTCTTTCAGCAATAATATCATCAGTGGCAGTAGGGAAAATCAACCCTGCCTAGGTCCCTTCTGACCAAGTTTCCTTAATAAGATAACACCATGTCCTTGAGAAAGGTGCATTATCATGTAAAACAAATTTATGCTAGTAGGGCCACGATCCTAGAATTCATCACCTTAAAGATAACCTAGTTCAACCCCCTCATCTTTCAGCTGAAGAGGGAAACTGAGATCCAGGGAGATAGTGTTAAGACAGATTCATAAATTGTACTTGACACCTTCTTCCCCTTCCTCTTTCTTGATTTCTACTTCTTGCTCTGAGAACAATAATCAAACCCATACTTCCATTGCTATTACAAATAGCGTACAACATGTTACTCTTTGACTCCTCTTACAATCCTAACAACTGCTTAGATCAAAACTTCCTTCCCTGGCCAACATTTCTTTGTATACATTGTTTGTGCCTTATGAGAATATAAGTTCCTTGAGAGGAGGAATGTCAGTGCCTTGCACATAGTAGGTGCTTAGTAAATTTTGTTGATTAATTGATTCAGCATGGCCTACCTTTTTACTTTATTAATGAGGACATAGATGCCCAGAAAGGTAAAGTGACTTGCCTGAGGTTATACAGTTAGTTGGGAGTAGAAAATTATTATTAACTATTATTTCTATTATTAAAAACCTGATTTTTTTTTTTGTGGGTTTGGCACATGTGTGATAGAAACCCATTTATTCAGCTCTTCCAGCAAGAAGGGATGAATATCTGAAAGCAGTGACTGAGTCCAAAATGGTTTCAGGGCAGAGGCCAGAAAAAAAAATTAAAATGTATTTGGGAAATGTTTAACAAAATAAACAAATTACAATACACCATAGATAATGTGATTTTGTGGTTTTCTAAATCAATATATGACTCTGCAGGAATCCACCTGTATTTGACACCTCTGATGTAGGGGGACACTAGCACCCTTGCTCTTTGCAAGCTGAGACCTTCTTCTAACTCTGTATGGTCTTTACCTCCCTTGGACTTCTACTCTTCAAGTCCCTAACTTAACCTTAGGGACACAGACATACCTCTCTGTCAGTTCCCACTGTGCTAACCAGTCTGGGCCATGCTGTCCCCAAAGGCATCCCTAAAACATCCACTGAGGAAACATCCTCCAGAGGCTCAAACATACCCTCGAACACTATAGAGATAATTTTCATCACCTGCACAAATCCTTGAAGAATGTCTTTCTTCAGGTTGTTTTGATTAATATGAAAAAATAATGCAGAAGGCCCTTTAAATTCCCCACATTTTAAGATTCAAGTGTGAAAAGCAAGTTCTCTTTTAAAGTGGGGCAGGCACACTTTAGATCCTGAGATAGACATTTGAAATTTCCCCAAAGGGCATCCATTTTCCCCACCTCCTCAGCAAATCCTGGTGATCTCTCCCTCAGGCAGTTAAGGATGCAGCACAGCCTGCTGGCCAATGAAGGAAGAGAAGGGGCCACACTTATCAGAAACTCAACACTCATCCCACGGAAGAAATCAGCTCTCTGTGTGGGCTGGGGGGGAAAATCGTTTCATCCTGGGTCAACCTCATTTTACAGGTGAGGAAACTGAGGCTATGTTTCAGTTTCCCCATCTGTACAAGAAAGATAATAACACCTCCCCTTCAGATCTGTTGTGAGACCTAATTAAGCGTTTCGAAAGTGCTCCTGTGATCCCGAGATTAAAGGGACTACTTAAAGGCAAAAGATGGCTTAGTCATTCTCAAGGCACTTCCTCTGTAAAAGTGGGTGACCACAGGACAGGCTGGAATGTGGTGGGGCTGGTGTGGACAGGGATAGATGAACGTAAATAGGCTTGATTAAGTTAAGCCTGTCAGTGTGTGAGAAAGCCTAGAAGGTTTCTATTGAAGACGATAGGAGCCTTGAAAGAAATCCCCTTGTGGCCTTTTCCTTGCTCTTTCTTTCCACTCACAGCCCCACCCCTTTGCCCTAGACATCAGAGACCTCCTAGGGCATTATGAGCCACAACGAAAAGGAACAGAACTCTGTCCTGGAAAAGCGAGGGAAAAACCAGACCAAACCAAACTTCAAGGATAATGCAAGGCCATCCTTGGGAAGACACTGGCAGAAGAAGCTGCACTTCCAGTGTCCAGGCACTTTCACTGCTGGTCCCCATGCCTTCAATACTCTTCCTCTTCTCTGGTTTCCTTGGAATCCCCGCTAAAATCCCATATTCTACAAGAAACCTTTCCTGATCCCTCTAAATGCTAGTGCCTTCCCTCAGTTGATTATTTTCATTTCATCCTGTACATTTCTTATTTGTACATATTTGCTTTCCTGTTATTTCTCCCATTAGATTGGGAATTCTTTGAAAGTAGAAACTGTGCCTTTTTGTGTGTCCCCAGTGCTTAGCAAAGTGTCCAGCACTTTGACTGTGATACTCACAGCATGATAGGATCATAAACTTAGAAGGAAACTGAAGTCATCTAGTGTTTTTTTTTTTTAACAGATAAGGAAACTGAAACCCAGGAGGCTATGACTTGCCCACAGTCACACAGGTAGTATGGAGAAGATGGGGGAAGATGTGAACCTGGGTCCTCTGACTTCAGATCCCCTGTACATTCTACTTCCCTCGTCATTGGTGGCCCAACCCTTTGTTTCAAATACAACGCTGCTCTGCTTCATTGGGGTAGAATGAACCCTACAGGAAATGTAGGAAATGTGCTGTATTCCCGAGATGAGACTGCACCCCAGTTTTTGTCCTCAATCTGTAGGATTTTAATTTATCAAGAAAAACATTAACATCAACAAACAATGGAGCATCTGCTGGCCAATACTTCTGAGATCTCCTAAGGCTGAGAGATTAAAAAAAATAAAATGCTTAAGAAAGCCTTTGGCACATTTCACAATTGGGGAAACTAGGGGCCATAGGTTATGTGAGGACGTATTAGAGGCTGGATTTGGACCAGGTCCTCTGTCTCAGAACCTAGTATACCTACATCTAACAGAGCTATTTTCAACTGACTGAAGTAGGAAGTGTAAGCTTAATACTCCCCATTGATGAATGCAGCAGCTTTATGAATAGAATGGCATTTTCGAATAACTATCTTCTCCAATGATCTGCTCCACTGCCATCTGAGTCCTGGACTAGGAGTTGGAACAACATTAAATCTTGAAACAATCGCTTCGTTGCCTTTCCTTCCTGCTTACATCTTCCCCAGGTGGCATCTATGGGCTTTAGGGTGTCTGTAGATCTCTCCCATCAGTATGAATGATATTATTTTCTACTAAGAATAGGTAGTTAAATCTGTCCAAGTATCTAAGTCTGGTATATAGGGAGGTGCCAGTGCACCGGGGTATAAAAACACTGACTTTGGAGGTAGGAAAGATCGGGGTTGGAATGCAGGCTTTGTCACTTAGGTAGCTGTGTGAAGGTGAACAAACATCTATAATCTTTCCTCCCCTTGTTTCTAAACTGGGCTTCATACTACAGTTATCCCTTCCACGTTATGGGGGTTAGGGCTGCGGTGCCCCCATAATCTGGAAAATCCTTGTAAAAATTTTTGGCCCTCCCTTCGTAAAAGAGAAGTCTGAATTTTTTCTTTTTTTATGAGGTATTTACATTAACTTATTGTAAAATTTGGGATAAGTATTATGGTCATAGGCTCTATGTCATCTGCTGACCTTCACGTGTGCAAAACGTCCCAAAAATTACCATTTAATTTCTTATGCCGACCCACAATATATTGAAACTTCAATGGGGAAAGTCAAGAAGTAGAAGGGATAACTATTCACCTTACCTACTTCCTGGGTTTGTTGTGAATGAGTGGGTGAAAAAGCATTTCTTAAATTGATTTCTATGTGAAAGGCACTAAATTAAGAACTTGGGATACAAATACAAAAGACTTGAGAGTATTACCTTCTAACAAGGAGAGGCTTCACAAATATGGAAATGGTGGCTATGAAAAAGTATTTTAGTCTGGAAAGTTACAGGGCTGGTGGGTGCTTTGTTAAGATTCCCTCATCATATTAGTGTGTTTTCTTGTTATAGGGTATGCTGAATTTTCAAAGTTAGGGGTTCAAAGAATTCAGCATTCTAGTTATTGCCAGATTCGAGATGGGTAGATTTTTTTTTAAAGAAATGATGGTTCAAGTGCCCAAGTCTGGGCTTTCGATAGAAAATCAAGAGACCGTGTTTAAAATTTGCAATCTCAATGTTTGTAGGAGCAGCTGCCAGAGAGCTGTGTGCCAAATGGCTGCCTTCCGATGCTCATTTTTTTGTTTATGAAGTTAGATGAAAGATGAGGTTCACACAGATGGTGGCTGCGTAGGAGAGATTTCTCCAGGGTCAGGGGGGTGTGAAGAGAATCTGAAGGACTGTTTTTCTTTCGCCTTCTGCAGCTGGCAAGGTAGGTATGAGGGAAAAAGACAACATCCCTCAACAACAACAAAGCAAAGCCTGAAACAAGGATGCATAAGCAGTATAATAAATAATAGCTCATCTTTATATAGTACCAACAATAACAATTACCCACATTATTTAGTGTTTTATGGTTTATAGACTGCTTTCCTTATAACAATCAGTATGTGAGATACAGAGAACAAGGATTATACCCATTTTACAGATGAGGAAACTAAGCTAGCAAGCTTTAGAATCAGGACTCAAATCTGAATTCTAAGTCCATTCCCTTCTAGCAAGGAATATTTGAATTTTGAGATGTTTTTCCTAGTCAAATATTGGCTTACTTAGGGATGTGCTGGTAAATATTTAACAACAAGCTCTCAGGGGGAGGGAGGGAAGCATACTCCTCATATTTTTGAGTTTAGTCGGCTATTCATATTTTCTGCATCACTTCTTTAAGTGTGGACAGTCAACATTAAAAAAAAAAATCTGATTTGTAGCATTTGCTGATTTCCAAAGTATAAATATTTATCTTAAAAATGTTCAGGTGGTTTTTGGGAGCCAAACTAAGCTGGCTGCAGCATGGTCCTGCCTCCTACTGATGCTAAGGCGTACAATTTCACCACTAGATATCTGTTCCTGAAATGATAAATGTTGAAGAAGATGGGGGAAAATTGGAACACTGTTGCATTGTTGGTGGAGTTCTGAACTGATCTAACCATTCTGGAGAGTAATTTGGAATTATCTCCAAAGGGCTATAAAACTGTGCATACCCTGTGACCTAGCGATACCACTTCTAGATCTGTATACCAAAGAGATCATAAAAATGGGAAAAGGATCCACATGTATAAAAATATTTGTAGCAGCTCTTTTTGTGGTGCCCAAGAATTGGAAATTGAAGGGATGCCCATCAGCTGGGGAATGGCTGAATAAATTCTGGTATATGAATGTAATAGAATACTATTGTTCCATAAGAAATGATGAGCAAGTGGATTTCAGAAAAACCTGGAAAGATTTACATGAACTGATGCTGAGTGAAGTGAGCAGAACCAGGAAAACACTGTATACACAGTAACAGCAGCAGTATGCCATGACCAACTTTGATAGACTTAACTCTTTTGATAGACAATTTCAAAAGACTCAAGATGGAAAAAGCCATAGATGACCAAAAAAAGAACTATGGAGTCTGAATGCAGATTGAAGCAAACTATTTTTTTTGTTGGTTTCTTCTTTCTCATCATTTTTCCCTTTGGTTCTGATTCTTCTTTCACAACATGACTAATGTGGAAATATTTTTAATATGATTCTACATGTATAGCCTAAATCAGTTTGTTCACCATTTTAGGAAGGAGGGAACAGAGGGAGTGTGAGAAAATTTAGAAATCAAAACCTTATAGAAGTAAATGCTGAAGACTAAGAACAAACAAACAAATAAATATATATCTGTTCCTGCACCCAGGACAGATAAACATGACAAATACCATCATTCACTTATTACTTCATTACAGAAGCATTAATAAAGTGTCTACTGTATGCAGGGCATTGCATTACACAATATGAATAATAGGTTTATCAGATCTTTCTCCCCTATTAAATGGAATATTCTTTGAGTCAAGGACTGATCTGGTTTTGTCTTGGTAATCCCCAGGATTTAGCACAGTGCCTTGAACATAAACATTTAGTAAATACATCTTGAATGAGAAATGATTTCTCTCTTATGAACAGGATTTGGTATAGGAGGAAGGGGTTAGAATATGAGGCCAGTGGAGACCTGAAGGTCTAGTAGATGAGGAGTGGCTCCTGCTAACCACAGACAGAACACTGCTGAAGGGGGAAAGGTAAGGGAGAATGCTGCGCGCTGAAGACCATCTTTCCCTATCACATAATTATTTAGCAAGCTAGTTCTGCTCATTATATCCAGTCTCTTTTGGGATTGGCCTGTTTCAGAGAGATGTGGAGAGTGGAGTGCTCAGGGGAAGTTAATAATAATAATACTTGGTGATAGATTTCATTTTTATTGAGCTTTAAGGTGTTTGAAATGCTTTGTTTGCAACCCAGTCAGGTAGGTCCTGCAACTATTATTATACCCATTTAACTAAGAAAAAAATCTGAGGTTTGAGGTTAAGCAACTTAAGTTCCCATAGTCAATGAAGACAATGAAAGGAAACAGAACCCGGGGGAGCAATTTAAAGGAATTTGGATTAACCTACAGAAGAGAAAGTGGAGCAGCTGGCCCTAAAAGTCTTTAGACATGAGAGTGTTAACCCTATACCATATGTTTGTTAAGGTTTTCTCCATCTTATATAGAGGATAAGAGGAAGCATGTTCACAGTATAATAGGAAGAACTTTGATTAGATATACAAGGAAAGACCTTGGGGGGCAGCTAGATGGTGAAGTGGATAGAGTGCTGGGCCCAGAGTCAGGAAGACTCAACTTCCTGACTTCAAATCTGGCCTCAGACACTTACTAGCCGAGTGACCCTGGGCAAGTCAGTTCCTCATCTGTAATATGAGCTGGAGAAGGAAATGACAAACCACTCCAATATCTTTGTCAAGAAAACCCCAAATGGGGTCATGAAGAATCAGTTACAACTGAAATGACCCAACAAGAGAAAGACGGCCCTATGGTAAATACTATTAAATCCTGGAGTTCAACTATCCAAGCGAATTATAGAAATGTTCTTCATTTTGATCAAGGTTTGTGATTTCATCATCGCAGGATGTTTCCTTTCTGGAAATGCCCTCTGCTGATACAGATCAACAAGTTCTTAACTCATTCATTCTTTCACTAAGCACTTATTAAGTGCCTACTATGCCAGATCTGAAGGTTACAAATACAAAACAAAAACAGTTCTTGCCTTCAAGGGGATTATAATCTATTCCAACTCATAGTCTAGATAACCACCTAGGGTGGTGAGATTTTGGTGATTTCCTTATTAGTGTTAGAGACAGGCCTCAAACTCAGGTCTTTCTAACTCCGATGCTGCTTCTCATTCCATTTTTTAAAATCAACCGAGTAAAACAAGATTTCTTCTTGATATAACATACAGATAGCCTACTTGGAAGCAAAAAGATGAACTAGAAATTAGGGATAGGGGATAGACTTATGATTTCCTTGGTTTATGGAAATCCTGAATGAGGAAACTCACTTTACCAGTGCAGATTGGTACCTTTTCTGCAACTTTGTACTCAGAGAGACGTCTAAAGCACTGAGAGGGGAAGCAATTTTTCAGGGTCACATGACTAGTACATGTCAGAGGAGGGACATGAAACCAGGTTTTCCTGGCCTTAAGGCCGATTCTCTATCCATGATTCCCCAAATCCTGTAGGCAGTGTTAAGAATGAAAAATCAAGGAAGTGAGATGTTTTGAACCTCTCCTGAAAAGATTTGGGATGACATACGATCTGAATCCACTGGACCTCATGCCCTGGGATCTAATATCTTTTCAAGATGTCCCTTTCTTCCTTAAGATTCAAAGAAAACAGAGTTTACCTAGACAATATGCAAACAACGATGTATAAACATGATATACTCAGGATAAGTTAGAGATAATTTCCCATGTCTGAGATCCAGAATTAGAAAGAGAGGGGAGAATTCCTACTACGTTTCTTCTACAAAAAAACAAAAACAAAACCCAAAAAACTTATGGCCAATGTAGACGTGGGAGGATTTTTTTCCTAAATAAAGAAGGAAAACTTACAAATGGTTTCTTGATTTTAAAAATGATATTTTAGATAGGTTCTTAAGTAGAAGTAGCTAGAAAACTGCAAAGTCTATCAGGCATGATTTTCTTTTCTTCAAATACCTGAGGAAAAAAAAAAGAAAAAAAGGAACTCCAAAAAAAAACAAAAATTCAAAAGACATTACTGAGTTCCAGACTTTTGTTACTCCTTTTTTTTTTTTTCTGCTTTTTCCCCTGTCTCCCATTTGGTATTCTTTAGATTTAGATATGTTAATACGAAAATTGACATTTTTCCTGCTAATATTGGTGGTAGGTTTTTTTTCCTCTAGTTTAACAGAAATCGATTTTTTTTTTGCCCGAGTTGAATCAATTTAAATAAATAGAGCACTATACAGACAGCAAAATCCACTATAACACTTTTTCCCTACAAGAATTCCCACTGGGGAGTCAGCAGTATATAAGGTTTCATCCCTGTCCTGAGAACAGGAACTACTGCAGTCTTCAGTAAAGCTATTCAATATATTCAAGGTTATTTTTGGAGGTGTGGGGCTGGATCAGGCTCAAATGAAATAAGTAAGAAATCATTTTAAGTGGGCTTAATCTTTCTCCCAAATGTGGATGTGTGTGACAAAGGAAAGTATTTTCGCCCTTTACTATAAGACTATAAGTTTCATGTGGGCAGGGATCTTTTCTCACCAAAACTTGGTAAGAAAACCTTCTAATCATGCCTAGTTCAGTGCTCTGAATGGTGTAGGTGCTTAAGCCTGTTCCTATTCCAACCCGTCATCCACAAAATATAGGTCTAAACTTCCTTTGCTCTAAACGCTCCAGTGACTTATTCTTGCTTTTAGCATAAAAGGGCATTTAAAGATCTTCACAGTCTGGTAGTCTACCTATCCAAGTTTTCCACATATTACTCCTCTTCACACACTTAGTGGCCTAGCCAAACAGGCCTGCTTGCCTTTTTTTTTTTTTTTGAAAGTCCATTTTCCATCTGAGTTTTTGTACAAACTACCCTGGTCTGGAATGCACACTCTTCTCCCCTCATCCTTTAGAGTACCTTGTCGGTATGGTTTGGTCATTTTTCAGTCATATCTGAGTCTCTGTGACCCCATTTGGTATTTTCTTAGCAAAAATACTGGGGTGGTTTATCAGGAGGAAACTGAGGCAAACAGAGTCACAGAGATAGTTAAGTGTCTGAGGTCAGATTTGAACTCAGGAAGATGAGTTTTCCTGACTCCAGACCCAGCATTCTATTCAATGCTCCCCCTAATACTCTGTCCCTGGCTTCCTTCAAAGATCCCCTCAAGGGATGGCTAGGTGGCCCAGTGAATAGAGCTCCAGCCCTGGGGTCAGGAGAACCTGAGTTCAAATGTGGCCTCAGACACTTAGCACAAAACTAGCCGTGTGACCTTGGGCAAGTCATTTAACCTCAATTGCCCTGCCTTCCCCCTCCAAAAAGCTAAAAAAAAAGAAAGTGTGCCTTTTCAAAGATCCCCTCAAGTGCCCTGTCCTACAGGAGGCCTCTCCTGATCCTCCCAGGTGCTCATGCCTTCCCCATTTTGGAAACGGCTTTTTGCCTACTTTGTCCACATTTCTGGTATTTGCTTTTCTAGTCCATGTTGTTCCCTTCCAATAGATAATAAGTTCCTTCAGGACACGGCCAATTTCATTCTTGCTTTTATGTCCTCAACATCTAGTATAGTTCCTAGTACACAGTAAGCACTTAATAAATGGTGGCTAAACGAATGAACATGATTCTTTTTTAGAATGCCATTAATGATTTGTTTCCAATAGACCTTCTGCTCCTTGAAAACAAGGACTATTCCATTTTTTTGTCTTTCTATCTCTGTGAACTACTAACTCAGTGCCTGGCAGTTAGTATTGCTCAAAAAATGCTTCTTAATTGATTGATTAATATAGTTCAGTTCAATTCACTTCGTGCTTTATATACAGTGACTACATACAGAGGATGGAGCAAGACACCAGAGGGACACACAAATCTTAGTAAGTGTGGTGTCTGCCCTTCCTGAAGATGTAGTTTGAAGAGTGATTGGAAGCATGACCTAGATAACAATAATACAAAATAATGCCTGCTAAGCACATTTTCCTTTTCTAAAATTTTATTTTTTTGGTATGTTTTAAGTCCTCTACTGTTTCCCTCCGTCCCCACCACACACTAGAAAAGGCCACCATTTAACACAAATGTATAAATATATATAACACTATGCTATGTGTGCTTCTTTTTATCAGTTCTTTCTTCCTAGGTCCTTTAGAGTTGGTTTGAATCTTTATAGTCCTCAGAATAACTTGGTTGTTCACAATAATTCTTCAAACAATATTGCTGTTACTATATAAAAGGTTCTCCTAGTTCTGCTCACTTCACTTTTCACTATTTCTTTCAAGTCTTTCTACATTTTTCTAAAATCAACCAGCTCATCATTTCTTATAGTACAGTAGTATTCCACCACAATCATATGTCACAATTTATTCAGCCATTCCCCAATTAATGGGTGTCCTTTCAATTTCCAGTTCTTTGCCACCACAAATAGAGCTGCTATAAATATTTTAGAATGTACATATTCTTTTCCTTTTTTCCTGATCACCTTGAGAAACAAACCTAATAATGGTATTGTTGGGTCAAAGGGTATACAGTTTTATAACTTTTGGGGCATCACTCTATATTGCTCTCCAAAGTGATTGGATTAGTTCACAGTTCCACCAATAGTGTATTAATGTCCCATTTTTCCATATCCCTTCCAACATTTGTGATTTTCTCCATCTATCATTTTAACCAATCTGAGAAGTGTGAGCTATCTCAAAATTGTTTTAATTTGTATTTCTCTAATCAATAATGATTTAGAGCATTTTTTTCATATAACTATACATAGTTTTTATTTCATCAAAAAACTGCCTGTTCCTATCCTTTGGCCATTTATCAGTTGGGGAATGACTCATATTCTAATAAATTTGAAAAAGTCCTCTATGTACATTTGAGATATGAGACCTTTATCCGAGAAACTTTCCCCTCAATTTTGTTTTCCTTCTAATCTTGGCTACATTGGCTTTTTTTTCCCCCTGATTTGCCAAGAACATCAAATTTTTATTTTTTTTTAATTTTTTTTATTTACTCATTTACTTTTAATTTACAAGATTCAGTTCCACAATCACTTGAGTTTCAGATTTTCTCCTCTCCTTCCCCCCCCCCCCC
>CM053587.1:153331300-153354389 GCA_028646515.1 Pseudochirops corinnae | reverse complement strand
TGCAGCCACTGCCTCTGACGCCGCTTCCAGTCCGCACCGCACAGAGACTAGCTTGGTTCCGGCGTTCCCTTGCTCCACCCCTTCCTGCTACATCAGCAAGCTCAAGGGGCGTGGAAGATCTTCAAATCCTAGTATCGTTACACTTGCCTGTCCAAAATACTCTTTCCTGGCCATTATTCCCCTCAAAGTGTTGTCTTCCCCAGTAAGAATGTAAGTTCCTTGAAGGTGAAGACTATCTCGTTTGTAGCATTTATATCCTTAGTACTTAGTATAGTGCTTAATATATTATAAGCACTTAATAGATGCTTTTTCATTCATTCATTTCATTTTTAATAAGATTAATGGGTGGGCAAATGGGAGGGGTAGTGCTATAGGTATAGTATATCTAAATTTAAGCAAGGAATTGTCAAATTTTCATGATGTGTCTTTGAAAACAATGGAAGAGTCTCAAATGAAGACAGTAACTATAGAATTTGGGTGACCTGGGGCAGTTATAAGCCACACTCTACACTTTATACATTGCAAAGGAGCCACATAAAACTCAGCATGAAAAACTTTTTTATACTCATTGGAACATTATTTTGTGGTCACTCTCACTAGAAGGTTATTTGTAAAATCATTCCTTAGAGAGAAAAAGTACTAAGGAATTTCGAACTTAAATTTGTTATGGAAACTATTGCCTCCTGTTACCTTAGATCACACACACACACACACACACACACACACACACACACACACACACATGCCTCTCCCACCCCAAGGCCAATGAGGAGGCCTCTCATCCTCTCTATGCATCTACTTTTCTTTCTGACATAGCATCCTGGGCAATGATCCAGAAAAGATGAGTCTTGTCTCTTGCGTTCCTTGGAGAACAAGCACCATTTACCAGACTCTACATTTCTGGGTGTTTACATCTCTTGTGAAAGAGATTCAGGGAAAGACTCTGAAAAGCTAAAGTTACCAGGATTTTAGTATTCATTCTGTTGTTGTTATTCAGCTATTTCAGTCACGTCTGACTCTTCATGACCCAATTTGGGGTTTTCTTGGCAAAGATACTAGAGTAGTTTGCCATTTCCTTCTCCAGCTCATTTTACAGGTAAGGAAATGGAGGCAAACAGGGTTAAGTGACTTGCCTAGGGTAACCTAACTAGTAAGTGTCTGAGGTCAGATTTGAACTCATGAAAATGAGTCTTCCTATCTCTACGCTGAGCACTTAAACTGCATCCAGGATGATATAACCTCAAACTAGGTCAGACTCGTGTCTGAAGTTTTGAGTCCTTAAAAATAGGCTTTGAGTGATCAAATGTGGCTAATACCTGGGTCTAAGGGAAGAAAGATCAACCAGGAAAACACTGGTCCATTAGGAAATGTGGGTTAAATGATAATATATGTCATCCTAGGGAGATAGCATAGCATGACGACTTGAGTTCTGGTTTTGGATTGAGAAAAGCATGGGTTCAAATCCTGCCTTTGACACTTTATAGTTGTGACCATGAACAAGTTGCTTAACCTTGCTGAATCTCACTCTTTTCATCTATAAAACAAGAATAAGATCTGTAATATTATATTTCAAGGGGTTAAAAAGAAAAAAGATACAACCAAATAGATCGATAAGGCAATTGAATCAATGATACCTGATACACTCTTAAGGATAAGAGATATTAGAGTGTTAGATAAGGGAAATGTACCATTTTTTTGTAAGAAAAAGAAAATAGTCTACAAACCATACACCAAGGAGCTTGATTTCAATAACTCATGAGGAACTGCAATGGCCTTCTTGCACACCTATAACATCTTTTCCAGCCTTAACGGCTGGTCCTTCCTGCCATAACTTCTCATTCAGTGGAGCTGGGCCAATTCTCATCCTGCTTAATAAAACTGTCCTGGCCACCTGAGCCAAGTGGGTTCTGGTGTAGTTCCACTGATGGCCACAATCTGCTTAGGAAGCTGCCGTGCACTAAAGGATCTCTGTTACATTTTCTTTCACTTTTTTTTTTTCTGACCAAGAAGAGCTGGCACCTTTAATCTTGTGCTTTCCACTATGTATTTGTATGTGTAAAGACAACAATCAGAGTTGTTTACTTAACATTTAAGCTGTCCCCAATCTGAAAGATTGAAATTAATGAAACTTAAATTCTTAAACTTGGTAAGTAAAAAAATTACAGGAATCAATCAAAAAGCATTTATTAAAAATAGAAGCAATTCGTGAAAAAAAAAAGATCTAGGTATTTTCTTTTTTCTAACAATATTTTCAATTAACAAATATTTATTTTCTCTCCTTCCCACCTTCCCCTTTGAGGAAAAAACTCAAAACCTTTGGCACAAATGTGCATAGTCAAACCAAACAAATTCTTGCATTTTCCATATCCAAAAAAAATATAATGTGCGTCATTCAGCACTCTGAATCTATCACTGTTCTGTCAGGAGGTGGGTAGCATTCTTTACCATGGAATCGTGGAGCCGTGATTGGTCATTTCATTGATCAGAGTTCTTAAGTCTTTCAAAGCTGTTTTTACAACAGTGATGTTATAGTACACATTGTTCTGCTCAGTTCTTTCATTCATTCAAGCATTCCCAGGTATTTCTGAAACAAATTTAGGGGCTTGTATTAGATGTTATATTGCATATAGAATATAAGCTCCTTAAGGGCTAAGGCAATCTTTTTTTTCTTTCTTTGAATCCCCTAAATCTACCACAGTTCTGGTTCCATAGCAAGTGCTTAATAAAGGTTTGTCGAATTGAGCTAAATGCAGACAATATGAAGCATCAATGTGGCTTAGTGGCCAAATATATATATATATACATATATATGTATATATATATATATATATATATATATATATATATATATATAATGTGATCTTGAATTATATTAACATCAGTAGAGTTACCAGCTGAAAGAATGGTTTATCATATTATGCTGTGGTTAGAGGATTACAGTCAGTTCTTGGATCTTTTAACAAGGATAGTTGCAAAATAGGACACAATCAAGAGGAGTGTGGCCAGGGCAGTGACTGATCTAAAGAGCATATCACATTAAAAATTATTGATGGAAGTGGAGATGATTAACCAGGAGTAAGGACAATTTGGTTGGAGGTGAGAGTCAGAAGAGGGGGTTCATTATAATCGTCCTCAAATATTTGTGCAATCTTCTGGGCCCTCTCTGCAAACCCCAATTCAAAGTCTAGAGTTCAATCCATTTGAATTAACCAACAAGAACTTATCAAGTACCTACTATGTCCCAGACTGTGCTAGATGTTGGGGGATACAAAGACACTGAAATAGTGCCTGATCTCAACTATCAAATTGATCTTCCTAAGGTACAAGTCTGACCATGTAACTTCTCCAGTCAATAAACTCTCCTGGTGCCCTTTTACTTCAAGGATTATATATAAAATTTTCTGTTCTTCAGAGTTTGGTCCCTTCCTCCTTTTCCAGTCTTCCACTACTCTGAGCTTATGATATATTACAGGAGACAAGTACTTATATAAATAGATATAAAATACTAAATATGGAATGGGCTACCTTTGAGGTAAATAACTTCCTGTCCCTGGAAGTGTTTAAATGATACTGAATGATTATGAGTCAGTTAATCAATAAACATTTATTAACTGTCAACTATAGTATAGACACTGTGCTAAATGATGAGCATATAAGGAAAGATAAAAGATAATTCTGGCTCTTAGGGAGCTGACAGACTAATGAAAGGAGACAACAGGCAAACAGCTACATACAAACAGAAGCTATATGAAAGATAAATAGGAGGTAATTGACAGGAGATTAGAATTAAGTGAAAATGCCAGGAGTGGTAAGATGGGACTATCTCCTGACTCCAGATTGTGCTGTTCCTGTGCAAGGAAGAGCAAGTAGGCCAATGTTAGTCAATCTCAGAGTTTGTTGAGTAGCAAGGTAGAAGAAGACTGGAAAAGGAGGAAAGGGTCAGGCTGTGAAAAACAGAGGATTTTATTTTTGATCCTCCAGGTGATAGGGAGGCAGTGGAGTTTATTGAGTACTATAGTTACATGGTCAGACTTGTATTCGAGGAAGGGCAATTTGACAGCTGAGTGAACAATGAACGTAAGCGGGAAGAAAATTTTGTCAAGAAGATCAACCAGCAGGTTTTTGCAAGAGTCTAGGCATGAGATGAAGCTGTCTTATGCCAGGGTGATAGCAGCACCAAAGAGATGGGGGCATATTTGAAAGACGTTATAAAGGTAAAATCAACAAGATTTGGCAACAGATTGAGGTTGTATGAGAAAGAAGGGAGTCAAGGATAACACCTATGTTGAAAGGCTGGTCTTCTGAAAGGATGATGTTGCCCTTAACAATAATAGGGTAGGATGAAGGAACAGAATTGGGGGAGGAGAGGGTAATGAATTTAGTTTTGAACATGTTGAATTTAAGGTGTTTATGGGACATCAAGTTCAAGATATACAATAGGCATCTTGGAGAGCACTACTGGATAAGTAGATTTGAGAATCATCAGTCATTGAACAAGTATCTATTAAGTACTTATTGTGTGTCTGTATCTAGGCAGCTAGGTGGCATCATACTGCATAGTGTTGGACCTGGAGTCAGGAAGATTTATCTCCCCAAGTTCAAATTTGGATTCAGACACTTACTAGCTGTGTGACCCTGGCCAAGTCACTTAACCCTGTTTGCCTCAGTTTCCTAGTCTGCAAAATGAACTGGAGAAGAATATGGAAAACTTGGTAAATGATAAACTAAAAATGGTATCTTGCCCCCAAAAAAAAAAAAAAAGAATGAAATCCCAAATAGAGACATGAAAAGTCAAACACAACTGAACAACAATAGCATGTGCCAGTATTATAGAATTTTGAAACAGGAAAGAAATTTTGAGATTAATTTTCTAGTCCTATTTCAAAGATGAGAAAGTTGAAGAGTAAAAAGATTAGGCTCATGGTTATTAGTAAATATCAGAGCCTGGATCAAAGCCCTGGATACCTGACTTCCCAGTCATTCTTTTCTCTGCATTCTGTATAAGGATTATATATACACATATATACACATGCATACATATATACATATATACACACATACATATACACACTTACATCTATGCATATACACACATATATACACATACATACATATGTACATATATACACACATATACATATATGTTTATATATTTAAATAAAATTGTTTTTTTTATCCCATAGGAAATTTCTGATCTTGCTTCCTGTCCCTCTAAAGAAATAGAACATTCCCTTGTCACAAATAAAAAATTACATAAAAGCAAAGTCAGAGCTATTTTAAGGGGGATTCTTACATTGTTTGAGAGATTAAACTGGATGATCTGGAAATTCCCATCAACTCTAAGAGCTTATGATTCAAATATAAACAATGACTCATATCTGTAAAACTCTATTCAGAGAGCAGGTGCTCAAACCACCACAGAAGCAAGCAATTGGCAATCATTTAAGTACCTACAATGAGAAATAGAGAGCAGGGAAGATATAAAGACAAAAAAAAAATAGTTCCTGCCCTCAAGGAGCCTGCATTCTCTAGGAGGGAGACAAGTACACCTAGAAGAGACAAAATTTCTATAAACTCTAACTGCTCTTCCGACTGGGAAGGACTGCCTCTGAGGACATAGAAGTTACTAGAGATCTTGGGGGGCTGTACTTCTTTCATGCTGAATAAAGGGGAATTTCAGTAGTGGGAGCCGAGAGCAGAGTTGGATAAGACCAAGAATGAATTGGAGAGAGAGAGCAGCCTAGCCATAGCAGACTGACTATTCGTACCAAGAGATTTAGCAACATTGTAATAGGCTTCTTAGTCTAAAGTGTTTTTCCTTTCTCTAACTCCTAGGGAAGCTCATGGGCTATTGGGTGGCACTATGGATAGAGCATCAGGCCTGAATTTAGGAAGACTCAACTTCCTGAATTCAAATCTGGCCTCAGATACTAGTTGTGTGACCCTGGGTAAGCCACTTGACCCACTTTTCCTCAGTTTCCTTATCTGTAACATGAAATGGAGAAGGAAATGGCAAACCTCTTCAGTATCTTTGCCAAGAAAACTCCAAATGGGGTCGGGAAGAGTCTGACACCACTGAAAAAAGACCAAACAACAACTCCTATGAAACTATGCTGATGAGTCACTCAGCAAAGAGTGACTGAATTCTGGCTTCTTGGAGATCACTGGAACAATGGTGAATTCATTCCACTTTCTGTTTCTCCCTTTTTTGTTACTGCCAAAGCAATGGGGGACAAGGTGAATCATCAAGGGCTGCTTTAATACTTAAATATTTTGTCTACTAATTATTTACTTTTTTAATCAATGGGTAGATAAAGATAAGATATATTTTTTGTTGTTGTTTATTCATTTCACTGGTGACTTTTTGTGACCCCATTTGGAGTTCTCTTGGCAGAGATACTGGAAGAGTTTGCCGTTTCCTTCTGCAGTTCATTTTACAGATGAGGAAATTGAGGCAAACAGGGTTAAATGATTTGCCCAGGATTATACAGCTAGTAAGTGTCTGAGGCCAGATTTGAATGCAGGTTTTGTGGACTCCAGGCCCAGTGTTTTACCCACTGTGCCACTAATTGCCCAAAGATAATTTTAGTGTCATTCTTTTTTGTTTTGCTATAGAAAATGAATGAACCAAAAAACACGGTGGAAATTGGACTAAATTCACATCCGGCTGGACCTTCCCATTTTAGCAATTCTTAGATAGCCTAGGCCCTAGGGGCTTGAAGCAGCTTATGAATTATATTTGCAATTTGCATTTTTAAGGTTTTCTTCAGCTTTACCACAGTGACTCTTGCTGAGCAACAAAGCAAATACTAGGTAGTTTGGGGAGAAGGCACTAGTAGATAGGAGGAACAGGAAAGGTCACACAAAGGACTTGGAGTTTGGCCTGAAATTTGAAGGAAATTAGGGAAGAGACAAAGATGAAAGAGTGAATTCTTGGAATGGAACAGAAGCTTTGTAAATGCTGTGTTTGTGAAACAGCAAGGTCAGTTTGGCTCGACCATTGAGCATGTGAAGGGGAGTAGATAAGATAAGTAGATAAGTCGATAAGACTAGATAGGTAGATCAGAGCCCCTTTGTGAAGGATTTTAAATGCCAAACAGTGGGTTTATATTTGAACCTAAGAAAGAGTAGGAAGCCGCTGGAGTTTTAAATGATCAGGGGAGTGATGTGGTCAGACCTGCACTATAGGAAAATCACTTTAGCAGTGGAGTGAGGGATAAGCTGGAGAGAGGAGAGACAGGATTCAAGGACACCAATTAAAAAGCTCTACAGGGGGCAGCTTGGTGGTGCAGTGAATAGAGCATCAGCCCTAGAGTCAGGAAGACCTGAGTTCAAATCTGCCCTCAGACATTTGATACTTACTAGATATGTGACCTTGGGCAAGTCACTTAACCCCAATGGCCTTACCTTCCCCCCTAAAAAAAAAGCATAGTACTCAAGGGAAGAGATGATGAATACTTGATAAAGAGATGATGGGGTGGCTGTGTGAGTGGAGAGATCAGATACAAGGGATATTGTGGTGGTATCTTTTTATATATACAAATAAAGGAATTCCTGCAAAATTCATTCAATATGTTCTAATCTCTTAGAATTTCTCATCAAAGATAAGAGAAAAGATGGTATAGAAAGAGCAGTATCTGAAGATCTAGTATCATGATATGATGATAAATTAATGTCCTATGGAAATATAAACTTATTGTCAAGGAAGGACAGTTGATAAGGAATGGTGTGTGTAGTTGGATGGGCTGGGCTGAGAGAGAATATATTTACTAGATATCGATTCTTTGTTCTAGTGTTATTTCATGGCTCCTGAATACAACTTAGCCTTTCCCACCTCTGCATTATTGTTCACAACGCTAGGAATAAAGGAAGGAAGGAAAGAAAGAAGGAAGGAAGGAAGGAAGGAAGGAAGGAAGGAAGGAAGGAAGGAAGGAAGAAAGGAGAGGAAGAGGTAGGGAGGGAGAGAAAAAGGAAGGGAGGGAGGGAGGAAGGATTTATTAAGAACTTATTATGTGCCAGGTCCTGTGCTGTGCTTTACAAATATTATCACGTTTGTCTAAAATGGTCTCCACTTTCCCAAATTTCTGCCTATTGAAATCCTACTCATCCTTCAAGACCAACCTTCAAATGGCACCTCTTCTAGGATGCCTCTCCTGAAGATTCCAGCCAAAGTGAATTTGAATGTCTTCTGCATTTCATGGTCTATCTCTCTCACTTGGTAGTTAGAGAAGCAGCATGGAATAGAAAAAAGACCCATAGCCTTCAAGTTAGGAGCCCCAGTCTCAAAACATGCCTATGACACTAGCTTAAGGACAATTTGAAAGTCAATCTACCCATCCTGGCTTCTTAACTCCTCTGTTCAATGGGTTTAACAATACCTACACTGCCCACCCTCCCCAGGATTGTCTTACCCTTACATAAATGTAAGCCATTATTGCCTATTATTTACTGCATCACATCTTATTTTTGTTTATTCTTCCAGAGGATAATAGAAATAGATATCATCTAGCCCCATCTCCTGATTTTTGTAGGTGAGGAAAGTGAGGGCAGGTAAATTGTATAATTTACCTGAGGTCACAAGGGTAGTTTGAACCAGTACTCCAACTCAAATCTTCTGAATTCAATTCCAGTGTCATTTCCACAGTACGATTCTGCTTCTCTGTTAGAAACTTTTTTGAAACACTCTCTCTTATTTCCTCAGCTAGATTGTAGAGGCTTTGAAGGCAGAGACTGAGTTTTAATTTAATTTTTGAATTTAATTTATTTTTTGAGACGGTCTCCCTATCTTACCCAGGCTGTAAATTCAGTTGCCACTCAGGACCCCAATCTCAATTTTTGTTGTTGTTGAGTCAGGTCATGTCTGACTCTTTGTGACACAATTTAGGGTTTTCTTGGAAAATGTACTGGAGTGGTTGGACATTTCCTTCTTATTTTAACAGGTGAAGAGCTAAGGCAAACAGGGGTAAGTGATTTGCCTAGGGTTATTTAGCTGGTAAGTGTCTGAGAAGGGATTTTAATTCAGGGCCTCCTGACTTGAGGCCCAGTTCTCTAGTCACTGTTCCACCTACCTTCCCACCAATCCCAATACTCATCGACAAAGACACTTTAATCTGCTCCATTTTGCCAATCTGGGCCAATTTATCCCTTGTTAGGAATTCTGGTGGCCCTCAAATCTCAGAGGCTCACCATAATGGCATTAGGCTTAATTTTAGGGCTACTCAGTACAGAAGTTCTCAACTCAGTCAATTGAACTACAGCAATAGCTTCAGCCTCCCCAGAAGCAGGGGTACAGGTATGTGTTCCCCAGACCAGCAGGGACTGTGTTTTAAACAGCATTCAGCATAGTGGTGTGCTTAGTAGATCCTCTTATATCACCTTAATCTCAGGCAGTCCTATATCATCAGAGCAGCAGAGGGTGGTATGGGTCAGCAGGTGTGGTGGTGGACAGAGATGTTCTTTGGTATATATGTGCTCCCACCTCCTCATTTAACAGAATACAAATGGTTTCATTGACTTTCCCAAGTAGGTCATTTACATTCTTACCACTGCCTGTATGTATCTGTAGGACCTAGACTTGCAAGATGAGATTTCAGTTACATTAAAAAGAGATGAATAACCCTGACTGTGATTATTTTTCCTTTGGTAAAAAATCCATTTAAACTGGCTGTACTCCAGAGCACTTTTTACACTGATTAATTTCTCTCTAGACTTGACCCACTAGTCTCTTCACCATTCACATTCACTATTTATTCCAATAATAATTCATTAACTTGATTTAAATATTGACCACAAGACCTGGCAAAATGTTTTTCAAATTTCTTGCTGATCTGCTCAGTGATGATTGCACTATTAGCCTGGAAGATAGCCACAATATTTAAAGCTAATGAGACTGGAGCTTATATGAGGCTGTGAAATTCACCCTTGGTTGACTTCTAGTGATGTGGGCAGGGCTTCTTTCTTCCCATTCAAAGCCTGAATAAAATGTGTCTTGTTTAGGGTATTCTACCTAAAAGAAGCCCAAAAAGAGGAATAAAGCCCAATGTTGGGCACCTAGCACTTGATCCAAAAGTGCAAAGGACACACTGGTTTGTCAGTCTTTTTTGCCCCTCACAAAGAACCAGAGTTGGAGATGACAGATGGAATCAAGGCAGGCAGTATCAAGGTAGGGTAGGCAGTTTTCTAGGGTGCAACGTGAAGGAGAATACAAAGAGAAAATTTTTAATAGCACTTTTTCAAACAAATGCACATATTTTATTGCTCGAAAATTGCACTGAAGACATGTACATTTGTAAAAAAAAAAAAAATGTCATGGAGATGACCCAGGATGCATCAGAGCTAGCCTTTTCAAGCTAAGGTAGGATGGATGGGGAAGAGGTAGGGTGACCAAAATTTGAACTAAGAGAAAAAAAAAGCAACCATTACATGACTTATCAGTAATAAGAACCAAATTCTGCAATAAAATATCAGCCAAGACAACCAAATGAAAGTGGACAACAATCCAGGGTGAAGAGGTGGCAAAAGATAGGTTATAGAAGGACAGAAAGTAAGCAAAAGGTTTAGAGAAGCTTTCTTTGCTTGAAATATCTGCTTTAACCATTCCACCAGCTGGAAATCTAATTAGGCTAGCCAGGTCCTCATTTAAAGTAAAGATAGCTCCTGGAAGATAAAACTTTATGCTTAAATCAGACTTGTTGCTGTTAAGATGACAGAGAAAGAAAGAGACCCTGAGACAGAGAAAAGCTTTGTTGGTTGATGCAGTTGAGCTGGACAAGGGTCTCTGTGCCTTAATGCGTCATCATGGGTTCGGGTCTAATGTCATAGAGACCACACTGGTGTTAACGTCAAGCAGATTTCTGATCTGGGTTTTAATCTCACCTGACCCTGCAAACAGCTGGTTATGGCAACCTTGAGAAAGTTTTTAAGACTCAATTTCTCATCCATAAAATAAGGATAATAATACCTACCACACAGGTTTATTATAGGGATCAAATGAGATAAAGCATATGAAAACCTGTAAGCTATTTTTATTACCAGTTCACCCTGGTATGATCAGAATTAAAGCTATACATAGAATCACAGAATAACAGAGTTGGACAGGACTCCAATGGACATCTAGTTGAACTCATATCAGAAAATGAATTCCCACAATATACTTGCTAAGTAATCATCTGGCCCATTGCTTTTGTGCCATCCCTAGTCTCAGCAAAGAGGAATGGAGCTGAACCCACTGCCTCCTGAGGCAGACTCTTTAATCAGGCTCTGGGGCACTAACTCCTAATAACCAAATTCACAAAGAATTGATTTGTCAACCAGAATGCTAATTGAATAATGCATGCTGAGGGCTAAAAACAATTGCTTTCCATTTTTGCTGAACTCCGACAATGAAGGAATGAGAAGCATCATAATCCTACACAAAGTACATGGGCCCAGGAGTTAGACTGTAGCCCTAACTCTGGATGTGTGATTTTAAGCAAGTAAATTCATTTTTCTATGCCTCAATTTCTTCATCTATAAAAAGTTGGAATAAATGCTAAGAGCCTTTCAACTCTGATACTCTATGGTTGGAAAGTTTTCACAGATCTACAAAGACAAGAAAGAGGTAATTGGAAGCATAGGGCACTTGCTTCAAGTGGATGGGCTGAAATGGTTGCTGGTGGAGAAAAGGAGGGACCAAAGAATATTCAGATAATTTTTCCCATTTGCCTAAGGTTTCCTCCTCCCCCCAGGTTGCCTGGATTTGCCTGTGGCATTTTCCATTGGCTGATCTTACATTCCTTTTAGAACTGATGTGCTGAGAAATGCCAACAGCCCTAATAAAACAGAAGGAAAAAATGAGGCAGCAATCCTTTCCAATAGACCCCACAGGTTGGACATCTGAGACTTCTCTTCCCAAGGTGAGGACACAAATTGTAACAATGGTCCTTGGGTTATCACTTGCCAAAGAACTTCGTAACACAATGTTCATCTACATTCTGGACACTCTGCCAGTTGGTTAATTTAATCAGTGAGCAAGCACAAAGACTTGGACCCCTTCCTCCCCCTCCTACCTCCACCAGTTCAAGCAAAGACGTCATTAGAAATGTGCCCTTTCTGGCTTCATCTGAAAGAGCAAGGAACCCTTTGCCCCTGCCCTTCCAAGATCTTCTTTACTTCTTTTTCAACAGAGCACTGTTAGCAGGTGAATAAATTAATTGCCTAGGGGAGGAAAGCCTTCTGTCTGTTCCCTGGGCCTCTGAGTAAAAACAGCTCAAGTCAGGCCTGAAAGAAAAGATACTGCCCCTCTAGGAAGGCTTAGTAACTTGTAATGTCAGCCAGAAAGAGAGGGTGTTATAAATTACTCCAAAAGCCCCCCACAAATTACCAGTGAATACCCAGGAAAATCAAGTGAATTCTAACCACTCTGAATTTATGGCAGGAGACTAGACAATGGTTTGATGTCCCCCTGCTCTTTTGCCCTCCAGGCCTTTGTTAAGGAAACAGCTCACTTTTCTTTCTGTTGTGCCCTTGACAAAGGCCCAGGAGGGGTGTCGTGGCAGCCATTCTCTCTCTTCCCTACAATAAATTAAAAGCATGAAAGTTTGACTTTCTTTAATTGATTTAGGTTTCTGCTTTGACTTATGGCATTTGGTATGCCCAGAGAGGTATTTAATTTGTGATGAATGGTTCTGACATACAGAAAGGAGAAGTCCCTGTTGGGAGGACTAGATAGCTCAAGAGAGTAATGAAATAAAAAGTCTTTCGCTGCAGTTTAAATTTAATTTGGTTAACTAAAGGCTTTTGCCATCTGCAAGCTTTTCGGTGATGATGACGAAGGCTGAGAGCAAAGATTGTACATCTATAACAGCACAGAAGTTGATCCCTGCTCACTACCTATATACAGCTAAGTCCTTATAGCCCAGGTCACTTTAGGGTTTCTATTTAGATGTGGAGGGGATTTTGGAAGGCAGCCAATTCAATCCCCCCATTCCCTAGAGGAAGAAAGTGAGGCCCAGAGCACTTAAGTGACTTCAAGATCACAGGTAGTAAATATTGCGGCAAAATCCTCTCCTTCTAAATGCAGCACTCCTTTTTGTTTCTTTGTCTGTTTGCTTGCTTTGTTTTTGTTTTTGTTTTTCATTGTACCAGACTGCCTATCTACACCACCTAGCTGAAACTTCAATGTGTCTTGTGCCTTCCTCAAATTCTCCTGACTTCCCAAGGGTACTGACGGAAAGTGAGTTGTCCACTGTTTGTCACTCATTTTCAGTATGTGATCAACTCATCTTTTTCAATTGTCATCTTTTATACCACTTATCCTTCATAAATCTTTATTTATAATTGCTTAAACTTACTCACATACAGCATGTGCTATTGTCCCTTGAACGAGTCTCAATTTTAATATTTAAAGCCTGTAGTGTTCTGTGACTGTAGTGACACAAAATAACACCAGAAGGATATTATTACTGAAAAGAAAAGGAAAGGAAAGGAGAGGTGAGGGAGAGGGAGAGGGAGAGGAGAGGGAGAGGGAGGAGAGGGAGAGGAGAGGGACAGGGAGAAGGAGGAGAGGGAAAGGGAGAGGGAGAGGGAGGAGAGGGAGAGGAGAGGGAGAAGGAGAGGGAGAGGGAGGAGAGGGAGAGGAGAGGGAGAAGGAGAGGGAGAGGAAGAGGGAGGAGAGGGAGAGGGAGAGGGAGGAGAAGGAGAAGGAAAAGGAAAAGGAAAAGGAAGAGGAAGAAAGATGGGCCTTTGTTTCAAGGAGAAGCTGGTATCATGAAAAGAACTTGGCAATTTCCTGAAGGGAATACAACTCACTCTCCTCTTGTTCAATTCTGGGCCAAACTCATTCTCCATTTGCAGTGACTATTCAAGATAAATACACTGCTGGACAAGACTTATAGGTTATATCTATCCCGCTGCATATTACAGTCTAGGCAATAAGTAATTTTTGTCCCCTTGTATTTTTGGTGTAGGGATAGTCAGGCCAAACTCTCCTGAGTAATTATAAATCTGCAATGTTGTAGGGCTTGATTCAATCAGCACAATGTCATTCACCAACAAGATCAGCTGGAGAAATTCATCGGTTATGCCTCTCCTGAGCCATTATCTACTGGGTCTCTGGGCTGAATCCTCTCCATGACAGTGGCAAAAACCTCAAACATAGTTTAAGCATTATTGTTATCCATGTTTTAAGCATTATTCAGTGTTAATGACTGGAGATTGTTGGTCAAGATCATCTTGTCATATATTTCAAGTATCTTGTATAATTTTGACATGAGAAACAGGTGGTAATAAATCAGAGACAGCCAGTCCCTTACTTTCATACCAGATTTTAAAGCCTTCTAGCTATTAAGGACACAAGAAAAACAAGATGAAAGTAGAAGTCAATAGAATTATTGGCATTTATGGATGGAATTCTGATCTCTTCCTTCATGTACAGAATCATAGAAAGATCTGCCAAAATATCTCACAGAGCTCTGTGGCATTCCAGCCTCCCACTTGATGGGATGGTTTAAGACATATGTTAGCAGCTGCTTACTCCCATTTCTGGTGCATTGTCTTGGAACTCCATCAGTGTTAGCGCAATGACCCAATATAGGCAGAGCAGGCTGCTGCCCTAAATCAGCACTGAGTAGTGAGTAGCATGACCAGAATGTACTTCTCATTTCCCTTCATGAATTCTAAAGGGATCTTTTCATGGGCAGTTGACATTTTCAACTGAAAGTACAAAATGATAAAGCAATGATAGTAAATGTGTCACTTGGAATTTCTGTCAGAAATGCTTTTATACCAGCAATTATTATTAATTAATAAAACCACCAAGGAGCTTGATTTAATAAGAAGGCATGTGACCTCTTGTTAGTAACTTCACTTTGGTCTCAGTTTCTTCACCCATAAAATAACAGGAGAGGGTTGGATCCCATGATCTCCAAGGTCTTTATCTAGCCCAGGGGTGGAGAACCTGAGGCATCAAGGTCACACGTGCATCCCCTTGACTAAAGCCGAACTTCACAGAACAAATCCCCTTAATAAAAGGATTTGTTCTGTAAAACTTAGATTCAGTCAAAAGGCTGTACCTAGGACCTAGAAGGCCACATGGGGCCTTAAGGTCACAGCTTCCCCACCCCTGATCTAGTCCTAAAACCCTATGATAATAATGAGTTTGCATCATTCTAAACTCATTTTTATATTTAATACCAAATGAGGCATCTTGCACATTGTAGAAAGTCAATACATTGACTGATTAAATTCAGTGAAAGAAATGCATCGAAGTTTGCTCACAAAACACAACTGAAAGGCTCTTCTAACCAAATCCAAACTTTTTATTAACTTTACTTATAAATATTATTCCAGGATTTTCTGGGTTTTTTGCAAAGCAATAATTGGTCATATTTATGTCCAGGGGAAGCTATGAAAACCACACCTTGAGCAAGTGGCCAGAAATGAGTTCTCATATTCCTGGTTGGGGAGAAAAAGGGAGACATGGGATACTGTCCCATAAGGGGAGGGGAGACAGAACTTGGAACACCTCAGAGAAGTTGTCTAAAAGGCCAGAAATTCTACCCAACCCTTCCACACGATAACTTACTATTTCAACCAATTATTCTTGTTTACTAAGTACTCAGTTCTGCAGTTTCTCTACAACTAAAGGACTATAAGTAATTTCAGGGACTTCAAATTTCAGGACCCCAGGACAAAGCTAAGTGGCAGAGTCGATCAAGAGTTAGGTTTCTAATCAGCAAGACCTGACCAAAATCCTTCCTCATTTACTAGCTGTGTGCCTCTGGGCAAATCACTTAGCTACTCAGCCTCAGCTTCTACTTCTGTAAAATGGGAATAATAAGAACACCTATCTCACAGGTTTGTTTTTTTTTAATGAGGATTAAATGAGATAACATATGTAAACCACTTTGCAAATCCTTAAACCCCATACAAATACTAGCTACTAATAAAGTCCCAATTGCTTTTATCCTAGCTTCCCGACTCATAATTCCAGTTCCTAGTAGAATTAAATAAGTTAGTGTTGCATACTATGTGTTGGAAGGCACAGTTGCAGCTGACCTCTCTTATAGGTGTTGTTCACTTCCTCTCCGAAGGTGAGTCCTCTGACTACAAAGACGGTGTTAAATTTTATATTTGTATCCCCAATGCCTGCACATAATCGTTGCTTAATAAATGTTTTTTTCATTCACTCATTTATTGAGCTCATCATTATGAGTGAGAGCTTTTCAGTGAGAACAAAGTGAGCTTTAAGTCTTGTTTCTAATAAGTAGGTATCTAGAATTATAAAGTCCCCAAACACTCCTTGTTGGCAGATGTAGTAAGGATATCAATTGCCATGCAGATAAATATTACTATTGTATTCTGCCACTGCAAACAATCTGCTGGAGCAGAGCCTAACAAGTTAGGCTGAGGGACTGATTTTGCTAAAACAGACCACCTGGATCCTTTTGGTAGTTGTGATCAACCATAATTCTGCCATTGAGGGACTATCCTCCTCGGTGCAGGATCTGAAGAAGAGGTCCTTGTTGGGAGGGAAAGCAGCACCTGTAGTGCCCCCTTCTTCATGAACTTGCTTAGCTCAAGAAGAGAGGCGAGCCTCCTTCCTCTAACTTCACATGATCTTCACACACAGCACTAAGATACTTCCACATGTACCACTCAGCACCCTCCACTTGTCCGTGTTAATACGCTCTTTGTTCATTTAAATCATGTATTTATTCAGGGCTTACTCAATTAGTGCTCTGTATATTCCTTAAGCTCCTAAAGGCAGCCATCATTTCATAGGGTCAGAAAGCTAATGCTAAAAAAACTTTAGATAGAAAGTCATTTAAAACTACTACTACTACTACTACTACTACTACTACTACTACTACGACTACTACATCATCACATTGATTTAGTGCTTTAAGGTTTGCAAAATGCTTTACACATATTATCTCATTTGACTTTATTATCACCATTGTACAGAGGAGAAAACTGAGCCTGACAGAGAATGTGGCGTGCCCTAGATCATTTTGGTTAAAATAAATAAATAAATAAATTACCTTCTGATGCTAGATTTGAACTTGGGTCTTCCTGATTTCAAGTCCAGCACTCAATCCACTGTGATCTCATCCAATCCCCTCATTTTACATATAAGGGAATAGAGGCCTTGAGTGAGGGATGATAAAGCAAAAGCAATTACAATTTAAAGACACCAAAGAATCTAAAAGTTAAGAAACCACTTGAAGACCATCTATGCCTGACCATCTACACCATTTCCCCTGAGTGGTCAGACAGACGAGGAGGAATTCAGGACTTCCTAAGGCAGCCCATTCTATTTCTGGCTAGCACTAATGGTTGGACAAGGGCTGTTTGTTTTTTTAATGATTGGACAAGGCATTTGTTTTTCTTCACATGGTCTCTAAATTTTCCGTTCTATAACTTCCACCCTCTGGAGACAAGTAAGACAAATCTAACCCCTTTTCCCACATCAAATCCTTCAAATATTTGAAGACTTTTATGTCCCTCCTAAATCTTCTCTTCTTTGAGCTAAACATTCCCAATTCCTTTAACTAATTCTTTTGTGGCATGGTCTTTAGGCCCCTTACCCTCCAGTTCACCCTCTTTTGCATGCATCCCCTAGAATAACTGAAGTTGAGGATCACTCAAAGAACAATTTCATGTGGTGGTTGTGAGGAGTCTGTCCCGCCATATGAAGATGGAATCATAAAAGATAGGTAGTATAAAACACATCATCAAAAATATATGATTGAAAAAGAAGATAGGCTAATGAAATGGTAAAAGAGAGACAATAACCCACAACAGCCCATGTGCTCCATGGTATTTTAGGAATGTCAATAGAATTTGAAGAAGGCAGCCAGTACTTTGAGTGGGCCCTGTAGAGTGAATTTATGGGAGAAGATGGGAAAGAATTGCATAGGATAAGAAGGGCAGACAAGGATAAGCTGTTCTTTTCCTTGTTGGAGAGAATCTCCTCACATTCATGAGATCGTAGATTTGACAGAAACTTGAGTGCTCAATTGAAAAATATAGTCATCTAACTGAACATTTTTGTTGTCGTTGTTCACTCATGCTCAACTCTTCATGACTCCACTTAGGGTTGTCTTGACAAAGATAATAGAGTGATTCGCGGTTTCCTTCTCCAGCTCATCTTACAGATGAGGAAACTGAGGGGTTAAGTGACTTGTCCAGGATCACACAGCTAGTAAGTGTCTGAGACCAGATTTGAGCTCAGGAAGATGAATCTTCCTGACTTCAGGCCCAATATTCTACCCATCATGCCACCTAACTGCCCATTTAATGATGGTTCATTCAGGACAGTAAGACCACAAAATTCTCCATTCTAGACATTATGTGTTTCTCAATGAAGTTTAAGATTATTGTGTGCATGTGTGTGTGTATGTATGTATGAATGTGTGTGTGTATGTTCATGTTTTGAGTGGCGAATGATTATATTCTTCTCAACCCATTAAAATTCCCATATTGTAAGAAGCCCTTTAACAAAAGTAAGGCAATATTAACTACCATCACCCAATCCTCAGATGCCTTGGGACTGTTTAGTTATACCAAACAAACTATCTACCTCTAGACAATGTTGGTAAGATCACAGGATATCTTTTGGGTAGCAACCCTGGAACTAATGTGACTTAACATCGTTACTCAAATATATCAACTTTTAAAATGGATTTTGTTACATTTTAATAGTGAGCTTCACTGCTATTATGCAATTTATAATTTCTCATTATAATGAGTTTAAAATCAAGACTTCTACAAATCTATTCAACTAATGTGATTATCAATAAGTAAGGCTATCCTGAAGGTCTTTGATATCCATATAGTTTAAATTTAGAAGCTGTGAAGCAAGGAAGTCAGTATATGGCACTGGAGAGTTCTGGTTTTGGAGTCAGAAGATCCAGGGTTCAAAATCTGCTTCTGCCACTTACTGTCTGTATAATCTCTGTGAGCCTCACATTTCTCAACTGTAAAATGAGAGGGTTTGACTAGGGAATTGTGGAGTTCCCTTCCATTTCTAAGTCTATAATCCTATGTTCTTTATCTCTGAATATCATGCTCTGTTCCCCATCAAGAGTAAATTAAGAAAGGAAGTGCAATAATGACCTAAATGCCCTCTAGTGGTAATTGTGTTACTGTATGTCCATTTGCGATTAAGCTTCTTTCCCGTGTCTCTCTTCTGAAGCTACTTCCCTCAGAGTTCAAAAATGACCTCCAAAAGTGAAAATCAAACATATGATACTAGTGACCACTGACCTCCTGGTGACTGCTCCCTGCCTTGGTTTTGGCAATATCACACTTTTCCTGGCTTACTATCATCATGGACCAAATGGGAAAAGATGGTATAATGGTCAGATCAGAGACTTAGGGCTGGAAGGTACCTTAGAAATCATCTAATCCAATTCTGTCATATTTTACAAAAACTGAAGCTTATAGAAGTTAAATGACTTGCCTGAGATTCTCTTTCTGCTTAACATCTACAGAGAAGTCTCTACCTTTTTCATTAAGCTTGCTGCCTCAAATATCACACTATACTTTACTTCTATCTCTTTAATGTACTTAGCAGGAAAATGGTGGAATAAGACAGGAAATTGCCTGGATCTTCTAAATTTCCCCAAAAGCAATCCAAAATACCACCTCAAAGTGAACTTTGAGTGGCAGAAATAATTAAAAGATAGGGTAAAGCAGTTGTCCACCTAACTTGGGAGGATGTTAGGGAAGCCCTGACCTCCCCCAGTGGTGATTTGACCTTATTGAAGTACAAATACCTCTAAGCATTTACTGCCAAATCAATAAACAAGCCACAGGGGCAGTTGTAGCAGCCTCAGCTTCAGGAACTTTCACCTCATGGACAGTGTAGGGGTCAGATAACTCATCAGGAGAAAATTGTAGGACCCTCCTCTGGTACTGGACTCTGGACCCAGGTGTGTTGACCTGACTCAATCTCAGGCTGTAGATAGGGGTGAGGAGGAGTTAGCACACACCAATGAGTATGGTTGCTGAGGGCAGGGACCCTGCTGGCTGTGGACCCTCATAGAGTTCCTGGTTTTGGTTCCAGGCAGAGGGGTGAGCTGAAGCTTGCAGCTGCAGAAGGGACCACAGTTAGCAATAGCATTTGTAGTAATAGAGTTGCTGGGGGCCCTGGTCATATCTCAGGAATAGAGAAGAATACCTCAAGTCAGCCCCCTGACACAGCTCAGAAAACAACAGCACAAAAAAACTGAAGCCTGAAATATTATCCCCTATGCTCTAGGACTAGAGTCTGACTTTAATGCAAAGTTAACAGATAAAAAATAAGCTGCTAAAAAAATTAATAATAATGAGTAAGCAACTTCTATATGACCAAACTATTGTACAATGTGAAAGTATTTGCAGATCCTATACATGATTGCACGCCACCATGGGGGGGGGGGGAAGGGAGGGGAGAAAATCTGAAACTCAAGTGATTGTGGAACTGAATCTTGTAAATTAAAAGTAAATGAGTAAATAAATTTAAAAAAAAGAAAAGAAGGAAAGACACACACACAAAAAAAATAATGAGTAGGCAAAAGAGAAAGAATCTAACCATCCATAGCTACTAGGGTGATAAAGATCTGAATTCAAACTCAGAATAAGGTTAAGTTAAAGTAACTATTTCTATCTCAAAGAAAAAAGCAAAATAGTCACAAGCCCAAGGAGAGTTTTTGGAAGAGCTTAAAAAGAACTTTAAAAATAAAATAAGAGAGGTTGAGGAAAAATCAAAGAAAAAATAAGAGCAATGTAAGAAAAATCAAGAAAATTATGAAAAGAAAGTCAACCAATTAGAAAAAGAGATCCAAAAGCTTACAGAAGAAAACAACTCCTTAAAAAATAGAATTAAACAAGTGACTTTGTAAGACACCAAGAAATAATAAAACAAAATCATAAGAATGAAAAAAATAGAAGAAAATGTAGAACATCTCATTAGAAAAATAAGTGAGCTAGAGAACAAATCAAGGAGAGACAATATAAGAATTATTGGACTACTTAAAGTTTATGATAAAAAAGATTCTAGATATGCTATTTCAAGATATTATTAAGGAAAATTGCCTTGAAGTTTTAGGATGAAAGGGTAAAATAGAAACAGAGAAAATCCACTGGTCACCACCCAAGATGAGCCCAAGATGAAAATTTGTAGGAACATCATAGCTAACATCAAAACTCTCAGGTCAAGGAGATAATTCTACAAGCAACCAGATTTAAATACTATGGAGCTATAGTCAGGATAACATAAGATTTAGCAGCTTCTACATTAAAAGACCAAAGGTAATGGAACAATATATTACAAATAACAATGGATCTGGGCTTCTACACAAGAATAACTGACCCAGAGAAGATGGGGGCTGTTCTGAATGGGGGAAAAAAAAGAGAAAAAAACAACAGACATTTAATGAAGTAAAAGACTTTCAGGTATTTGTGAAGAAATAGAAAATTTTACCTACTAAACTCAGGAGAGACATAATAAGGTAGACATCAAAGACCAATAATCAATGACTTAATAAGGTCAAATTCTTTATTTCTTACATGTGAAAATATTATTTGTAACTCTTAAGAGTTAAAATTATTTTGATAGTTTGAAAGAGCATACATAGATAGAAGGCTTGAGGTTGAGTTGAGTATGATGGGATGATCCTAAAAAATAAAATTGGGTAGAGAGAGGTAAAATGGAGCAATTCTCTCATACAAATAAGACATGAATGGAAGAACTATTACAGTGGAGGCAGGAAGGGGTGGACAACTGGTAGTGTCATTCTCATCAGAACTAAGTTAAAGAGGGAATAATGTATAAAACTCTTCTTAATTATAGAGAAATAAGAGGGCAAGGGGATCAGATAAGGGAAGGATTCTTAGGTGGACAAATAGAGGAATAAGAGGGTAAAGGGAGAGCATAAGGGAGGGATTCATAAAAGAAGTATGGATTAGGGAGTCAGTAATTAGAATTCAATTAGATAATTGACAAAAGATAATTAGAGTAATAGTAATTGTTCATGGGTGGGCAAAGTGAATATAATAAAAAGGACAATTCTACCTAAACTAATCTACTTAGTCAATACCATCCCAATTAAATTACCAAAGTTATTTTATTAGGCTAGAAAAAAATAACAATAAAAATTATTTGAAAGAACAAAAGGTCAAAAATATTACATGAATTAATGGGAAAAAATAAAGAAAGGAGATTTATCAATATAAGATGTTAAACTATGTTTAAGACAGTAATTATCAAAATTATTTGCTTCCAGATAAAAAATAAAAAGGTGCATCAGTGGAACAGAGTGAACATATAATACACAGTAGTAAATGGTTATAGTAACATTGTGTTTGACAAATATAAAGATTTAAGCTTTTGAAATAAGAATACACTATTTGATAAAAAAAAAAGGGGGGGGGGAGTAGAAAGAAGTCTCACAGAAATCGAGTATAGATCAATATCTTATACCGTTTACCAAGATAAGGTCAAAATGGATACATGACCTAGTTATAAAAAGAGATATCATAAGAAACTAGAAGAACATACTACTTATCAGACTTCTGGAGAGAAGAATTTATGACTAAACAAAAGATAGAGGGTATTATGGGAAGTGAAATGGACAGTTTTGATTACATTAAATAGCAAAGGTTTTGTACAAACAAAGCCAATGTAACCAAGATTAAGAGGGAAGTGGGAAATTGGGAAAGAATATTTACAACCAGTGTCTCTGATAAAGGCCTCATTTCCAAAATTTACAGGGAATTAAGTCAAATTTACAAGAATACAAGTCATTCCCCAATTGATAAATGGTCGAAGGATATGAACAGGCAATTTTCTGATTGTGCTATAAGAATATATAATATAATAAATATATAAATAAATATAATATATAATATAATAAATTTCTTATTGTGCTATAATAAATGGGAAGGAGATGGACTTCATAATTACCTGGAGAGGCTTATACGGACTGATGCTAAGTGAGAAGAGCAGAACCAGGCAAAACCTGTACACAATCACAGACACATCGTACATATGATGACCAACCTTGATAAACTGGACTATCCTCAACAACGCACAGCTATGGACAACTCTACAAGCCTCAGGATG
>CM053587.1:153298294-153330800 GCA_028646515.1 Pseudochirops corinnae | reverse complement strand
TAATGTTGTGAATATTATAATGTTTTGAATGTTTGTCTTAATTTGTAATGGAATAAACAGAGTGTTCACTATATTTTGTAATCTGAACTCTAAAAGCTGTTCACAGTAGCATTCCTTTGGGAATCTGCTGGTACATGGCATTATACTCCTCACCCTTCCATGTCCCTTAACTTTTAGCTTCTGCAGCCCTAGAGATCAGACACTTCTTGGTGAGTCTTTGGTAAGCTGAAATTTTATTTCACTCCTAGATGAAAATCTCCCTTACTTTTGTGTATTCTTTGGCATATTCTAATCTACATTCTTTATCTGGTTTTTTCTTTGCTGCTTCATTTGATTACAAGGCTTCGCTAGCTATTCATGATGGTCTTTTGTGTAACCACAGTTTAGTGGGAAAAGGCTAAGTTGGTGAGTGTAAATTAAAGGCTATCTTCCCCCTTAAAAACAATCTAGGAAAAAGCTTTCTTTCTGAACCCAGATCTTAGACTAGTGACATTTGAGGGGTGATAGAAATTTGTAGTTCAATATCTTGGAGACTAGAGGAGAGATTGCCCAGACTTGACAGTCTTGACTTCTACCTTCCTCCCCCCCTTCCCATCCCACACCACAGCTAGACTATATATAGACAGTATGAGCATGGCTTTGATACTCTGTAAAGATGGACCAGGCCTCAAATCATAACTAGTTATGCAACTTATGTGCTTTAGCCTAGATATATATTTGACGAAAGAAAAAACAAATATTGTCCACCTCTCAGTCCTATGAAGCCTCCTTCCATTTCTGAAGCAACAGTGGCAGAGTGGTGGGAAATAGGGCAGGGTGTACTGTCACATAGATTTTAGATAATTGAATTTTAATTTGATTACTAGTATTATAAGCATGAGATCTTCATCCAGTTTCAAACCAATAGACTTTACAGAAGGAGCTAAATCATATTAATCCTGACATTCTTGTTATAAATGAAACCGGAGGAAAGAAAGCATTTATAACTAAATGGATGAATAGCTCATAGGTGCTCCTTGAAGGAGCAAAGAAAGGACATGGTCGAGTAAATTTTATTGTTTGCCCAAGGGCAACATGAAACTCTATTTCGTGGACTATTTATTTGTTCACTTTTTTGGTAGTACTAATGAGAAGCATTTGCAGAAAAAGACCATCATGAAAATAATTGCAACTTAGTCATCAGCAATAGTGCAGAGAATGAAGTGATAGAAAAATTCTACCCAGAACTTGATGACAGAGAACCTCAAAAAATAAATCAAGATACAATTTATAGCATTTCTATAGTGTTAGAAGGTTTTTAGAGGATCTTATTTTAGCTATTGCTTTTCACATTTTACAGATGAAGAGACTGAGGTAAAGAGATATTAAGTGATTTGTCCAGGATCACATAGCAAGTGAGTATCTGAAGCCAGATTTGAACTCCATCATTCTAACTTCACATCTAATATTCTACTCAAAGTTCTGCCTATCTTACCTCAAAACAATAGTTGGCTTTTGCATAGCACTTGAAGGTTAGCAAAGTGCTTTGCATACATTATTTAATTTGAGTCTTATAACAACCTTGTGAAGTAAGTACTATTATCTTCCCCATTATACAAAAGAAACTAAAACTAAAAGGGTTGTGATTGTCCAGGATCACCCAGCTAGTGGGGATCTGAGGCTGGATTCAAAGCTAGGTCTCTCCTGATTCCACTTTGTCTTTCCTTCTACCCATCTAACTACTCCTAGATCTCCTTTGTTGAACCTTCATGTCTGCTAACCATGAGTGGCCCATGACAATCTGTTCTGTGCCCTTTTCTCTTCTTCCTTTGCTATTCAACTCAGTGATTTCATCACCCACTTATTCAGTTATCATCACTATGCTGATGATTCTCAGATCTACTTATCCAGGCTTAACTTCTCCCCTAACTTCCAGTTTTACACCCCCAACTCTCTATTAAACATTTTGAACTGGATATCCATAGATCTCTTGACTCAAGACATCCACACCAACTCATTAATTTTTTACCCCAACCAGGAGTGGGGAACCTTCAGCTTCCAGACCACATGTTGCCCCCTAGGTCCTCAAGTATGACTTTGACTGAATCCAAACTTCATAGAACAAAAATGTGAAGTTTGGATTCATTCAAAGGGTCACACTTGAGGACCTAGAGGGCCTCATGTGCCCTTAAGGCCACAGGTTCCCCACCCTGTGAAACACTTTCCCTCCCCTGACTTCTGACTTCCTGACTTATTACTATAGTAATTATCACCCTAATCACCCAGGCTTGCAAACTAGGTGTCATGCTCAACTCTCCAATCTTTCTTGCGACCGTAGCTAATCTTTTGCCAATTCTTGTACATTTTAACTTCATCACATGTCTCATAACATCTCTTATGCTTCCTTATCACCACTGAAACTGCTATCCTCTGGTGCCTGCCCTCATCAATTCATGTCCAGATTTTTGTAATAGCCTATTGATTGGTCTTCCTGTTTCAAACCTCCCTACCACTCTCCTTCACTTTCCTCTCAGCAGTCAAACTAATCTTCCTACAATAGAGGTCTAACCATGTCACTTCCACATCTCTATTTAGTAGATTCCAGTGACTCCCTATTCTAGGATCACATATAAAATCCTCTATTTGACATTCAAAGTCTTTTATAACCTGACTCTTTCCTCCCTTTCTAGCCTTACATCTTACTCTTCCCCACATACTCTGCAAACCAGTGATATTGGCTTCTTCGCTGTTCTTCACATACAGTACTGGGCTTTTTTTCTTACTATCCTCAGTACTTAGAATTCTTTCCCAACTCATTTCTGCCTCTTGGCTTCCCTGACTTTTTTCAACTTTCAAAATTCCACTTTCTTCAAAAAGCCTTTTTCCAAATCTCCATTAATCCTTGTGCCTTCCCTGTGATAATTATCTTCAATTTAACTTGTATTTATCTTGTTTGTACATAGTTGTTTGTATATATTCTCCTCATTTGACTATGAACTCCTACAAAGCAGGTTCTGTCCTTTCCTTTTTTCAAGTTTTTTTTTTCTTTTTCTTTTTCTTTTTTTATCCCCAGCATCTAACCACATTGGTTGGTACACAGTAAGTGCTTGACAAATATTTCTTGACCTGATTTGACTTGACTCTCTCCATGGTATCAGATAAGGCAGAGTAGATAGAGTCAAATGAAGTCTTATTTGCTACAGTAATATTCTCTGCTGCTTGGTGTGCATGCAAAGGTGAGAAAAAGTGAGGATAAGAAGAAATGCATTGGAAAGTATGGTTCAGAAAGAAGGAATGGGAGAGTTCAAAGACTTGTTGACTTACACAGAATCCCCAGGGCAATTTTCTTTGTGGGGTGGGGGGTGGGGCAGGGAGAATTAGTAGGCCCTGTCTTTGACAGGCACCAAATAATACAATAAAGAATGATCAGATTAACTTTTAACAGACAGGAAGAGACTTGTCATTGATGTGGATGTTACCCTAATGCATCCTATCTGCACACACCACTGATTCAACAGAGCTAAGATCAGAATAATTTTTTTCAAAGGAAAAATAATAAGAAAAATATATGTTGCATAAATGAAATGAATTAACTCTGAATTATTAAAAATGAATTGAAAAATTAAAAAGGGAAATGAGCAATAGAAATGACTGACTCAGATAATTTTGTTCAGAAGTTTAAACAATGTAAATTAATTACCACAACAAGGAGACCAAAAAAGCCGAGAATATGCCTTAGTCAGTGAAGATCTGACTTAGGTCATGTAAAGTCATGTAAAGGATAGATGACTATAGAAATATTTTCTCATAACACAAAGAGAAGCAATGGTGAAGGTTGCCAACTAAGCAAAATCCCTCTAAAGCATTTGATAATGAAGATGGGAGGACTACAAATGGAAGAAAAATGGGAAAAATGTTCAGAAATCATTCTAGGAACTCTTTTGTCCATCTAGGACGGTGGAACCCTAGCCCTAGTTTCACTATACTGGATGTGTTTATAAATAAGGCACAAACTTTACTAAAGAGAACACATATGGGGAAAGCAGATGAATTCTACTAGGTGTATATTAAAATATTGGTACTGGAAATGATGAAAAATAGGAACATATGGAATGTCCATTATCTTAAGAAGAGGGAAATAACAAAGGAAAATGTCTTGGACCTTATTCATATCAAGAAAACATGACTGGTAGAATATCAGCAATTACTGACCTCTTTGGCTACTCTCTCACATATTAAAAAATCTTTATGAAGGTCATCATTTTACAAATTGAAGGCATCCCTGATAAGAGGATTAGGAGAGAACAAGAAGGTTTTTGTAAGTTATGATATTTTGCAATAGACAATATCTTTACCATTTCTCAATTAACTGAAAGATGTAGAGGCTATAAGTTCACATTGTGTGTATTGTTTGTTAATTATTTAAAAAAAAAAAACCATTACCTGATTCTGTAGAATAAAATGCTGTCTTAAAGATTTTTTTCCATCAAAGTGTATTCATTTCATATATCAAAATTATTCAATAATCTTTGGAAGATACTAAACAATAACAAACCAACTGTGGTGAGAGTACCAACTATTTTATATCCACTAGTCTGGGTCCTTGAATTGGGCTAGAAGACTGTTTGTCTTCCTTGCTGCCTGAGGCACAAAAGGCTCTAATTCCAGTAGTTTGAGTCTAATTGTCGTTGCTTGGTTGGGATGCCTTTCTGATCTATTGTTACTAATGATCATGACTACTAGAGCCAAAGGGGAGTGACATTTTTTTAGTCAACATTCTTTTAACTCTAAGAGTTATGTTATTTTTAATCAATCCAAATAAATTTTTAAAAATTATATTTTATGGTCTATAAGTATCTAATTACTTCTTAACTCTAGAACAAATCACTGAATTAACTTAACTTAGGCTAGGCTCAGAATATCTATTTAGCTACCCTCCGATGGTAAACATCATGTCAGGCATAAAACAGGGAGCTGTATGCTCACCAATATGATTCACCACTGTGAAAGTGGACAGCCACCAGAATCCAAGCTGAAGTGTAAATTCTCTGTGGATAATGAGGTCTTCTAGGTACTCCTGTATTCATATGATATTATGATGATTTCATCAAATCCCAGAGAATTGTCAAACCTCCAAGAAGAGATCTATAATTGCCCAAAGTAGTTTGCTCTGTTCATCCACAGAGGAAAGATCAAATATATGAAAAATGCCTATTTTTGGATTTCACCATGTATTTGGATGGCTACCTAAGAGTGCTTGCCCATCACCATGTATATCAGAGACAGGCAGTACAATTGGACAATGAGTTGGCTTAGAATTGAAAAGGATGAAGAGACTGCATTGTATTGCCTTTCAGAAATTACAGAAACCTTTTAATGACTCCAAGTTTCACATGAAATCAAAGATTCATCTTTTCAATTCTAACATTCACGATGAGTATCACACTGAGGAGAATGGATGAGGTGCATGATAGGTGTGAGCAACTGCACCATGAAGCCAATGAGGAACTCTGAAGAATAAAAATAAAAGATGTCATTGAGGGATTATATGTTAGGAAGAGAAAATGGATTGGCCATATTGCAAGAATAATATATGATATGAAGATACCCTGATTACCTCCACTATTATTTTCAAAAGATCAAGAGAAATTGAAAAAGTCCTCCAGCGTGTTGAGTAGACACTAAGGACCAAATTAATAGCAACATATACCTAAGAGTTGCAAAAGATGGCAGGCATGGATATTATCTATATATTTGTCTGAGACTCCCAAATTTAAGAAATCTCAGATCAATTTGAATCTTTGGGTATACTTGTCTCAAAGAATCTGTTTTTAATTCTAGGAAATTTTGACCTTACATTGGAGTAAATGTTTTCATCCTTCATTTTTATTGTATTATTTCTAAATGTTCCTATTTATACCAGTTTAAATTAGTCCTCTCTCCTTGGACTTAAATTTCTGTGATAATTATAATGTCACTTCTTTTTCCTACTTTGTCATTCATCTAAGATGGACATGTTTAATTCCTTTATACTTTTCTCATGTCACTGCATTAATAACTTTAAAAATGTTCTATCTCTTCATGAAATTCTTATTCATTAAATTATCATCAGCTAGTGTCAAGGTATCTTTTAGTGAATGTCATATTTAAAATGTCTTGATCAAAGCAAGAAGATTGCTGTTTATTTGTTCCAAGAGGGTACATATTTGTATTTCCTCTATGAGAATAAATGCCATTTAATTGACAAATCATATTATATTTACTACTTATAACTTTTGATATGCTATATATGCCAAGCTGATCTTCACACATCCTCTGTCAAGGAGAACTTGAAATTTGGTTCTATTTCTTTAGTTGATAAACTTTATTCTCATAAGTTTTTATAACTAACATTGATCTACATTTCATTCATTCCTAATACTACTCTGTGGTATTAGGTTCAGGACTTTAAGAAACCAAATCAAAGCTTAGGGTTGTATTACTATAGGACCATATGATTCAATTTAATTGCATTCAGTAAACATTTTAAACACCTACTATGTGCCAAGCACTGGGCTAAGTGTTAGGGTTACAAAAATAAAATTGAGAACATGCTCTGCCCTCAAAAAAGCTTATATTCTACTGAATCATAGCTTTGGAGCTGAAGAGAACTTAGAAGTAAGTCATCTAGGTTACTTTCTCATTTTAAAGATGTTTATACAAGCTCTAAGTCATAGAATCATGAACCCAAGTTGGCCGATTCCACATCTAGTGCTATTTTTTCACCACATCATGTTGCAGGGTTTATTGAATAATATACAAATTACTTGAACATACTCTGATTAGAAGAGTGTAAAAAGACATGTACTTTCCATTTCATTTCTACTCAATGAGTTACTGTCTTTGTTAGGTCCAGGAAAATGTAGATGTACCAAGGAAATCAGCTCTATACTGACAAAGCCCAATCAAAAAATCACTTGCATATATTAGAGAATTTATAGTTTGGTAATAAAGTAGACAAAGAGAGTTATAGTCTCCTAAAATACCTTAATCTTGAAGAGGCCTGATAAAGCTAAGTGCAGAGGTTGGTAGAATCCCTTTGAAATCAGCAATTGAATAGCTCACATTTGCCTTTTCACTTTGTGGCATTTAAAAGGTTTGAGAGATATAATTTCTGGGTAATTAGTCATTTTGTTAATAATTCTAGCATTTTAACAAAATAGGTCAGTGGAACTCTTGAATGCCACAATCATGGTAGCAGGCTCATGGCTTATGTGCTCTTGGAAGAGGAGTGTTCATGAGGGTAGCAAGCAACTCTGATTAGTTAACAATTAATGAGAGAATGAATATTACAGTGAAAGGCTGGACCTATTCTAATGAACTTTGATTATGTCACTTACTTCTAAATTACCCAGCCTTGGGCAATCTATTCAAGGAATTTATCCGCTTACAAACCTGAGTAGAAGGTTGAGTGGGATCTGACCAAGATTTAGGAGAGTTCATTTAATATTATCAGTAATGTCCTTCAGGAGACTGAACTTTGAAATGAGAACTGTAGAAAAAAGGAAACTCTGAATCTTCTCCCCCCCAAATCATTGGTTGTTAATACTCATTTCTCTCAGCTCTATGTCTCACCATCTCCTCTGGGTAAAAGAGATTGATCTAAGCAGGCTGAATATTTTCTTTTTTGCCATCTTTTACTCAATGAAATTATTTGATAATAGTACTAAAGAAACAACTTATCAAATGGTCCCTTAGTAATGGTAGAAAAGTTAATGTATTTTCAACAGTTGCCAAACTCAAAAGTAGGGGATAGATAAATCATCAGAATAATAGAATTTTAGAGCAGGAATCTAATTTTATGGTTCAGGACCATGACACCCCAAGAAAGTAAGATTTTGTCCATGGTCATATGCCTAATAAATAGCAGAGTTGGAATTCAAATCCAAATTTTCAGCTCCAAATTTGGTGTTTTCCTACTATACCATGTCATCTCTGGGAGACACTGATTTTGTATTCCTTTGTGAACATTTTCGAAGTTCAATTTAGAATCAGTTGGCAAAATTCACTTTCTGTTTCTAGATAATTCACATAACACTTTCAATTTTCACAAAACCACTAAAGCATTATGTAGTGGGACAGGAATTTATATTAACTAAGATGAAATAGGTTCTGAGAGGTCAGGAGAGATTTGCCTCAAGTAAGTTGGATCTGAGATTAGATGTTGAATTTCTTACTCTTGACTATACTTGGCTAGTTTCTTGTATTTCATAGTAGTGTGGGTATTAGGTTACTCCTGCCTCATTACTTTCATCAGTGAAGTGCTGCAGAAGAACATTGGATGTGAATTCAGAGGACCAAGATTCCAAATCTGCTTCTTCCACTTACTGGCTGTGTCAATCAGTCAACAGACAATAAGCATTCATTAGATCTTAGCTCTGTGCCAGGCACTGTGCTAATCATCAAGGATATATTTTGACCCTGGAAAAGAGAATCATTCTGAAAATGGGGGATGCTAGATGCTTTGAGAAAGAAATACATCCTTGTCATCCTAGGAATTATATTTTAGATCAATAGGTAAGAATTAGAGGAAGGCCATAAGTTGATTATTGGTAACTCCCTGGCTAGGGGAGCTGAAACAACTCTTTGTTGATTGGATATAACAAAAATAGAATTCTCTATTGTCTTCCTGGAGCTCTTACCTAAGACATAAGAGAACCTCTTAATATCTGTTGAAACAGGTGGCAGCTAGGTGGCACGGTGAATAGTGCACCAGCCCTGAGTCAGGAGGACCTGAGTTCCAATCCAGCCTCAGACACTTAACAATTAACTAGCTGTGTGACCTTGGGTAAGTCACTTAACCCCAATTACCTTGTCTTCACCCCTCCAAAAAATCATTTGCTGAAACAGATGACCATTAGGCATTTCTGGTGATTCATTGTTATTCAGTAGTTTTTAGTCATGTCCAATTCCATTTAGGGTTTTCTTGAAAAAGATACTGAAATGGTTTGTCATTTCTTTCTCCAGTGCATTTTGCAAGTGAGAAACTGAAGCAAACAGGATTAAGTGACTTGGCCAGGGTCACCTAACTAGTAAATGCTAAAAAAAAAAAAAAAAAAAGTAAAGGCTGTATTTGACCTCATAGAGATGAATTTGCCTGACTCCAGACTCAGCATGCTCTCCACTGTGCCATCTAACAGCCCTTACCTAAAGAGAAAGGGAATAATGATGAGGCAAAGGACTGAGGCCTGTTTTCATGGGGACACATGTCAGCTTCAGCAAGCACAAAATTTCTTCTTTCATCATCATCTTTCACCAGATACCATCAGTAAAAGACTGAAGCTAAGAATGGACAGTCGAGGAAAATACTTTTTAGCCTTGAAAGGACAGAACAAAGATGTCTAATGGGAGTTGGGATCAAAGGTAAGTAAAGAAATAGTAAGGGACCAACTTGTTGCCCTTGAAGAAATTGAGTCTCTTGTCCAACATAAACTACTTTCTTGGATACTGTAAAAAGTAACAGATGTGATTGCTGAGTCACTGTCATTGATATCTGAAAAAACATGGTGAGCAAGAACAGTACTATAGGACTGAAGAAGGGTAAATGTCTTAGTTTTCAAAAGGGAGGGAAAGAATGGAATCTGCAAATATTAGAACAGTGAACCTGATTTCAATTTCTGGAAAATCCCGAGAATGTAGCATTAAGGAAATGGTGAGCATCTAGAAAAAAGAATTGGTGATCAAAAAATAATCATCACAGATTGATCAAGAACATGTCATGCCAATATCACCTTACTTTTTTTATGATACAATTACTAAACCAATAGCTCAAGGGAATACTATAGACATAATCTACTAAAAATTTAGCAAAGTATTTGTTATAGTTTCTTCTTGTAGACAAAATGGAGAGTTGTGGGCTAGAAAAAAAAAATTTGCTCAGATAGATTTGGAACTGATTAGATGATTAGACTCAAAGAGTAAATTTTAATGGTCCTGTTTCAAAGTGGCAATAGATATCCAGTAGAGTGACCTAGGGATCTCTGTATTACCCTGTTGTCTTTTAGATTTTTATCAGTGACTTGGATAAAGGTATAAATAACCTCCTTATGAAATTTATAGATGCTACAAAGTCAACAGGGATAGTTAAAACCCTGGATGGAAGGGTCAGGATACAAAAAAAAAAATGTGCTTGATATACTAAAGCAATGAATTCAACCTGAAAAAATGAAATTTATTGGAAATAAAGGTAGTCTTACATTTAGATTAAAAAATTGACTTAAGAAGTTCAAGATGGTAGAAGCATAGTTGAACAACAGGTAGAAAAAGAACTGGAAGTTTTGGTGAATGGCAAGGTCAGTATGAGAGTGCTATGTGTAATCCAAAAGTTGATGTGACCTTAGGTTCCATTAAAAGAGGCATAGCTTCCAGCAGTTAATAATATTGATGTCCCATGTGTGGTCAGACCATATCTAGAGTACTATGCTCATTTCTGGGTCCATAATTTTAGGAAGGACATTGATAAACTGGACACCATGTAAACAATGTAATTAGAACAATGAAGGGCCTTGGTTGAAGGAAGTAGGGATGTTAACCATAGAGAAGAGAAGGCTCCAGAGAGGGAAGAATTAAGAGTAAAGATTAGAAGTTGAATAGACAGATTTAGACTTAATATAAGAGAAGAAAAAAAACTTTCTTTGTTGTCTCCCCCAATAGATTGTGAGCTCCCTGAGGTTAGGGATTATCTTTTGTGTGCGTGTGTGTGTATGTGTGTGTGTGTTTTGCTTTTTTGTATCCCTAGCACTCAGCACAGTGCCAAGTACATAGAAAGTGCTGATTAAATACTGATTTCTAACAATTAGATCTATCAAAAAATGGAATGGACCTCCTCTAAAGTTAATAGCTCCTCTTAACTAGAGATCTTTAAGAAATGGTTGAATAACTGTGGATCAAGATGAATAGAGTGCTAGATCTGGAGTTTGGAAGACTTGAGTTCAAATTTTACCTTAGGCACTTACTAGCTGTGTTAGCCTGGGAAGTGTAATGGTAATGGAAATTTGAAAATCTTCCCTGCCCCTTATTAGGCCTAAGGGAATTTGAAGATCTTCCCTTCCCCTTAATAGGCTGAATGTAATTACAGGGAGCCTGTGGTGGAAGGAGTTTGCTGAAGGGTGGGGCAGAGCTGAGAGGAAGCTGGGAGTCAAAGCAGTTAGAATGGAGGGAGGAGAGTGGATTCAGGCAAGGAGACAGCTAAGCTTGTAAGTGTTTGTTTTGGGATGGTGTTGCTCTCTGTAGTGTTATTGTGTATACATTTCTTTGTTGTTATGATGAATTTGGTTTTCTGGTGTTGGAATTTGGCTTTCTGGTGTCTGAATAAATATTTTGCTTCTGTCTTCTATATGGAGAGTCTGTTATATTTTGTGATTCCGAATTATACTGGCATATTTCCATGTGAATGGGAATATCCCTGTGAATACCACATTGACACTACAACAAGTTACGTAGTTTCTGCCTTAGTTTCCCCATCTATAGAGATAATAATAATAGCACCTACCTCATAGGGTTGTTTAGTAAGTATAAAGGTAGATGAAACTTGGAAAGTCATTTGCAAAATTTCAGTGTTATATAAAAGTGCTATATAAATGCTAGCTCATCATTATCTACATAAGACTTCTTTTTGGGTAAACATTGAACTAGATGGCCACTGAGTTCCCTTCCAATTCTGAAATTTTGTGATTCTATTAATAATAACAACAAAACAACTTTGCCATCTCTCTCCAATAGAAATTGCTTCACATTTATTTAAAATTTTAATACTTATAGATTGCTTTCCTGGCAAAAGTCCTGTGTTGTATCTTGCATTTTACTACTGAGGAAATCAAGATGTAGAGAAGCTAATAACTTGGTCATATGGACTCTAAGTGTCCTATTCAAAGCCAATATCATTTCTGGCATTTCAGAAGGCTTCAGTCAGTTGGATTAGGAGATTGATACAGGCTAGTTTATCCCTAAAGTATAACTACCATAGAGATTATACCAATCAGGATGTGCCTTCTTATCTGTCTTGCTCAGGGCTGTTGTATTCGTTGTTCTTTGTCCTTCATTTTTTATGAGGACCAATGAAATCATAGGACGATGTCTTGACTCATGAGTGAACTGGATTTAAGTGAGTCATAATTGCACAAAGTCATAAGCCTCCCTCTCTCTTCCAGAATCATTGAAGTTCAGTGGCAAGACAAAAGTCAAGACTACCGATGACATCCTGGGATGCATTTTGGTGTCTTCAACGTCTGACCAAGCTCTAAGCATGCTACAGAGACTGCTTCAGCTGTTAGAACAAATTGTTCTCGTCCACCCATTCTACTGGGTGAAGTGTTCTCATGCTTGGGGTAGATACCTACATAACTTATTATAATGTTTGAGGCCCATTGGTTAGTCTCCATCTGGTTTGGCCCATCTGCTAAAAAGGTTTTACTGGAGTGTGGCTGCTGTAATGCTATAGCTTCTTGGATTGATATGTGAGAGTTGAGTACCAGGCCGACACCAAAGGTAGATGAACCACTCTGACAAAATCTCATCAAATCTTCACGCCAGAAATGCTAGTCCTCCTTGAACACACCACAAGCCCTAGTGTATTCATAAAGCATTCCTCAGTGGCTTGTTTACTCCAGGAAATAAATAAGAATATGCCCCTAGAGAGCATCAGTCAACTTGTACCCAGCCTGAAGTCCTGAGCAGCCCTGGCAAATACCAGGTTAGATTCCATGCAAGCTGGGGCACATCCCAGTATCAGGAAAAAAGACAGGGCCAGAGGGTGGCTTTATAAGCAGAAGTGTACATATCTTTGCTTTAGCCTTTGGGTTAATATAAATAAATCATAGTCAGACAAGTTCACTGAACATGAGCACTGTTTCTCCCCTTTGAACTCCTAATTGAACCATTAAGGAAGCAAACCAATGAATCAACAAGCATGTTAAGTGCCATCAAATATGGAAGCTGAAACTTAATTGCTTTGGCCACATAATGAGAAAATGGGTTTCTTTGGAAAAGACCCTGATGATGGGAAAGATTGAAGTCAGAGGATGAGATGGCTAGATAGTGTCATGGAAATAATGAACATGACCTTGAACAGGCCTTGAGAGAGAGTGGAGGGTAGAAAGACCTGGGGTGCGATGGTTCATGGGGTCACAAAGGGTTGGATAAGAGTGAATGACTGAATGACAGTGCTCCAGGTCTTTGGGAAGCAAAGATGAAAATAAAACAGTCCCTTCTCTCAAGGACGTTACAGTGTTTCAGGAGAGACATGCAGAACACATATAAATATATAGCAGATTCATACTACTAAAGATAAATACATGAAAGTAGAGGTAGTGAGTCAGTCTCATAAGACAAAAAAAATCAACTAAGTAAGATTGTAAGGCAACTATTCTACAATTTATAGTCTTAATATTAAAGGATTACTCAAGGGCACTCAGAAATCCATCAGCAAACATTTATTAAGTGCCTACTATATGCCAAGCATATAGTGCTTAGTGTTAGGATACAGAAAGAAGCAGAAGAAAGTCCTTGACCTCGAGGAGTTTGCAATCTAATGGGGGAAACAACAAGCAAACATTTTGACACTAAAGCTGTATACAGGATAAAGAGGAAGTCATTGAGACAGAAAGCATTAGAATGAAGAGGGACTGGGAAAAGCTTCCTGTAGAAGATGGGGTTTTAGGTGGGATTTAAAGGAAGTCAGAGAAAACAGTAGGCAGAGATGAGGAGGGAAAATATTCCAGGCATGGAGGACAGCCAGAGAAATTGACTGGAGCCAAGAGATGAAGTATGTTTTCATGGAACAGTCAGGAGGCCAGTGTGACTGGATCAAAGAATCTGTGGTGGGGAGCAAGGTATCACAAGACTGAAGTAGGAGGATGCTAGATTAGGAAGAGTTTTGAATGTCAAATAGAGAATTTTGTAATTGTTCTTGGAGGCAATATGAAGCCACTGGAGTTTATTTATTTATTTATTTTTGGTTTTTGTAGGGCAATTGGGGTTAAGTGACTTGCCCAAGGTCACACGGCTAGTTTTTGTGTTAAGTGTCTGAGGCCAGATTTGAACTCACGTCCTCCTGACTCCAGGGCCGGTGCTCTATTCACTGCACCACTTAGCCGCCCCAGCCACTGGAGTTTATTGAGAGAGGAAAAGGTGACATGGTCAGACTTGCACTTTAGGGGAATTAATTTGGTGGTTGGAGGAGGTATCAGAGTAGGGGAGATACTTGAGGCAGGCAGAACCATCATCAGGGTATTACAGGCCCCAAGTGATGAGGCCATGTACAAGGGTAGTGACAGTGTCACAGGAGAGAAGGGGGCATATCCAAAAGATGCTGCAAAGGTAAAATTGGCAGGTCTTGGCAACCTATTGGATAAGGGGTGAAAGATAGTGAGGAGTCAAGGATGACGCAAAGGTTGTGAGCCTGGAAGACTGGGAACTAGTGTTGCCCTCCACGGTAACAGGGCGGGTAGAGGGTAGGGGTGGGGGAGGAATGAAATGAAATGAAGTGACTCTACCAGTGTTACATGGTCAATAGGGATCAGACTTGAACCCAAGTCTCCCCAAGGTTAGCTCTCTATCTACTCTGCTATGCCACATTTATTATATAGAAAATATCTATCAAATAAATATAAGCCTTTTTGTACGATGGGGTGGGGGGAGGCATCAACAGCCGTAATAGAAGTTTCCATTGATGATGGTTGACTCCAAATCTGATTGGTTTGCCTCTTGTTTGAAAGTAAAGCTTTGAGGCATCTCCTATTTTTATCTCTTAAGTAGCACATTATATAACATCTAGTAGATGATGGTGTCCCTGAAATATTTGGGTACTTATTCTGTTCTACACAATCTCTGGAAATGCAGATATGATTTTGCTAGCTACAGTGCCGTTTATGTGATATTTTCTTTAGCTGAGGCGTTTTATTAATTTTTCCCGGCTGAGGCGTTTTATTAATTTTTCCCGACTCATTTGAGAAGGAATAAAAAGGTATCTGGTATTTTTTAATTGAACATGGCACTTAATTGGTCATTCTTTAGCCACCACATTTCCTTATGTAGAAATTCTCAATTCCATACCCTTTCTGCCTCTAAGCAAAACATCCATCAGGAGAGCAACACTTAGGGTTGTTTTCCAAGACACCTGGCATAAGTCATTAACAAACAGTAGGGATGCTGTCAGCATCTGTAGGATAGAAGAATGAGTGACAAAGCTAAAGCCAAATCTGAGGGGGAGAACACTTTGGAATTCCCCCGGTCTAAATGAGCTGTAGTGCAATGTACTCACATTTTATTTCCGCTTCACTTTAGCAACTGTGAGAAAGCTTTTAGATGCTTTTCTCTTCCTTTTGTTTATTCCCTTTTCCCTTTTCAAACAATGACACCAAACTGCACTGTAGGACATCTACATGGTTTGTAGCTTGCTCAAGGTAGCCTTGCATAAATCCAGGAGCCAAGAAGTTGTGTTTCTAGACATTTCTAGGATTTGTTTTGGGGTTTTATTTAACTGGAAAGCAACTTTTCAGAATCTGAACAATGGAAATCAGCAGCATCTCTCTCTCTCTCTCTCTCTCTCTCTCTCTCTCTCTCTCTCTGTGTCCCTCTCTCTGTGTCCCTTTCTTTCTATCTCTGTCTCTCTCTTTAAAAGTATACCTACAAAAACACTAGAAAGAAACAGGAGCCCCTAGTCAAGATCTACTTAGGAAAGAATTGAATGGTCTCAAGAAAGAATGTTAGGAACCATTTTTTAAAAGTCACCAATGGATAAGGGATGGCAAATTGAGTTTAGCCATCATCTTCCAAATGTGTTTTGGAGGGCAAAGGTCAACATCAGAGGTGTCAAACAAGTGGCCCACTGAACCAGCCTGACCTAGATTAAAATGTAATTGTGAAATATTTAACAAAATAAATGAAAATACAACAAAACACAGATAAAATTGCATCTTAAAACTAATTCGATATGTACCTTTTGTTGTTGTTTAGTCATTTCAGTTATGTCTGATTCTTTGTGACACCATTTAGGGTTTTCTTGTCAAAGATACTAGAGTGGTTTGCCATTTCCTTCTCCAACTATTTTATAGATGAGGAAATGGAAGCAAACAGGGTTAGGTGACTTGTCCAGGGTCACACAGCTAGCGAGTGTCTGAGGCTAGATGTGAACTCAGGTCTTCTTGACTCTAGGCCTCTGTACAATCTATCCACTGCACAATCTAGCTGCTCTCAATATGTGGCTACAGGGATCCTTATGTATGGATTAATGGACCCTGATTCTATTTGAGTTTCACACCTCTGGTAAATGACAAGTCAACCTCAGACAATAATGATGGGTGTATAAAAACCCAATTTCACATGTAAACCAAGCAATGTCATGGATAAAAACTGAAAATAATGTGTTCCTTGGCACAGCTGCTTGACTTAAAGTAGATGTGCCTGGATTTCTTCCCTGGCCTCATTTTTTATTGCTGACTTGGGGGTCAGGGAGTTAAACCATTAGTACACCTCGTTCTTGATTCTATATAAAATGGAATCAAACCACATTTGCATATATAAGTTAAAATAAAAAGTGGTTATGCCAGTTTGGAGGAAGATTACTTATATAATTTTTTTCTTCTCTGCTTTTCTTCTTGTACTTTCAATTACTTCTCTTCCTTTTTCTTTCTCTTACTTTCTTCTTCTGTACCTATCCATATCTTACCCATCTTTTAAGAACAACTTCATGTCAAATCTCTAAGAAATTTTCCCCTTTCAGCCATAGGTTTTCATGATGCTGTTATCTGAATTCTTTTACAGCCACAATCTAACATATAGACACATAAAATATGTCGTTATTGTTCCATCGTTTTTGAGTTGTGTCTGATTCTTCATGATCCCTTTTGGGTTTTTCTTGGCAAAGTAACTGGAGTGGTTTGCCATTTCCTTCTCCAGCTCATTTTATAGATGAAAAACTGAAGTAAAAGGCGTTAAGTGACTTGCCCAGGGTCACATAGCTAGTGTCTGAGGCCACATTTGAACTCAGGTCTTCCTGACTCCCTACCTGGCACTCTAGCAACTGTGCCATCTAGCTGTTCTAGACACATAACATATAAACACAATCTAACACTTGGTTATCATGGGATGTATTTTCTCCAGTGATTTCTTGTGCGACCATCTTCTTTTGGCAGAAAAAGTGTAAACTATTTGAGACTGAGGACTCTGTCTTTTACTTCTTTTATATCATCCTCAGTAAATACTTAAGTCATTTCTGGAGTATAAATTACTTCTTCTTTTGATGACTTTTTCAAAGGCCATGCCCGCAGAGTAAAAGTTCTAGCAATCCTCCAGGTCATACTGTCTGCCTTAACTAAATAGAGAATGGTTCATTACCATAAGATTATTTATGAGGTGATTTTTTTTTTGGATACACAAACTCACGGAGCTCATTCACTAAGGAATGTCCAGTGTAACAAAATGTGGATTTTTTTGGAAGTATTGAAATTGTTAAACCAGGAAAATAAGTTAATTTTGGAGTCAAGAGGTCTTCATACTATTTCCACATTATACCAGAAGGAGCTGACAAGAACACCCAACAAATAATAATAATGATTACACTGACAATTTCCTTTTCTATAATGTTTTACCAGGAAGTTAGATGGTGCAGTGGATGGCGCACTGGTCTTCAATTCAGGAAAAGAAGAGTTCAAATCTGGCCTCAAACACTTACTAGCTATGTGACCCTGGGCAAGTCACTAAACCTCTATTTGCCTCAATTCCTCATCTGTAAAATGGGGATAAACTGGAGAAGGAAATGACAAACCAATTCAGTGTCTTTGCCAAGAAAATTCCATAGACTTTGTCCATGGGGTCACATAAAGTTAGGCAGGACTGATCAACAAATGTTGGTCCTTTGCAAGACAATTTAATCTGAGGTGATAAAAAATGAAGCTGGAGGTTATGTAGCTAAATTGGAAAGAAGTCATCTAAAGTAAAAGTACAGCCATCAATTGAGCTGCTTTTGTGAAATCTTTTCATAATCATTGTTTCATAAATCATGAGTGTTTATGACTGTTTAGGGACATGAGGCTCAATTGCTTACTTTAAAAAGTGATTATGTCTATGAAGAGGACATAGGGAGCATGAACTTCATTCACTACAGTCAGGCACTGTAAGGGATTATGTACAACCTTCCCAAAGGATTATTGGTCCCTGAGAGGGAACATGACTAGGAAGTATTATTAAGTAAGTCTTGTCTCATAGGTAAGATATCAACACCAGTGATAATTAGCTTGAGTTATGATATTAAATCTGGAAGGGAGTAGTGCTACATGTACCATGTCATCACATCAAATGATTAGAACTCCCAGGGGTGAGGAATCTGTGGCCTCGAGGCCACATGTGGCCCTCTAGCTCCTCAAGTGTGGTCCTATGACTGAATCCAAACTTCACAGAACAAAAGTTTGGATTCAGTCAAAGGGCCACACTTGAGGACCTAGAGGACCACATATGACATCAAGGCCACAGGTTCCTCACCCCTGTTAGACTCTCCTCAGTATTCACATATGTAACATACATTGACTTTGGTAGTTTGATGTATCTATGATCTCACTGTTATGTTCATTCTCTCAACTAGCATGGATAGCAGCTTCTCTATGCCATCTCATGCTATGTGATTCTTGAAGATTTCCCTTGGCAGAATGGGCAGATGAGAACAATTTGTTCCAATGGCCATGAAGGCTGCTTAAGTAGGCCCTGTGAAGTACTTGTTCAGGTATTAAAAACACCCAGACCATCCACTGCATCCTGGGCTATAGATTTTTGTCTTGTCACTGGACTTTGATGATTGGAAAAGAGTGAGACTGAGGACTTTGTACAACTCTGCCTCACTTAAATCCAATTCATGTGCAAGTCAGGATATCACCCTGTGAAGTTATTGGTCTGCTTCAAAAACAAAGGATGAACAACAACAATGATTTTTGTCCATGTTTTCCCCAAAATTTTCCTAGAATAGACACCCAACATGCTAGTTGTTTTCTTGGTCTTTTAATATTGTGGGGTTACTACTTCGGCTGTCCATCTGTATTCTCCAATTCATGCTATCTGCCTGTCTCACCTCCTTCTCTGCTCACACTTGTTCCCAATAATGTATTTGCACCATTCACTAGATTACAGACTTAGAGCTAAGAGGGACATTAGAAATCATGTAGTCCAATTGCCAAAAGTCCCCTTTTATAGATGAGGAAATTGATGCATTAGAATATTCAAGAACTTACTGAAGATCAGGCACTAAATTATTTGGACCTAGGTCCTCTGTTAGTGCTCTTTCCACTGCACTACGTTACCTGCTTAATTATGTACGAAAGGCGATGGGTAACCTGCTGCAGTAACCTTCTTATGTCAGTTATGCATCTTTCTATTGTCATTTGTGTTACTTGTAAACTTTATTCTTTTGAGATTAAGGTTTTCCATAATTCATGGCCACATATCATCACTGGGAGATGATTGGTGTTAAAGAGATGAGATTTTATGGCAATGAACTGTTTAGAATTCAAAACAACTGCAATTTCCCCAGTTTGATTCAGCTCAAACTCTTATTATTCAAATTTGGTCCCAGTTTAGTATTCATATACAGCATGTGTTCAAGATTATATGTGTGGGTACCACACACATAGACATACACCCAGAGAGTACAACCTACCTGAACTCTTATATCAGCCTTAGAGAATCCAGGTCACCTTGACTTCATGAAAAGGCACCACAGGAACACTTTGGTTTCCTATTGAGGAACTAATTGAACAGATTGCCTGTGCAGATTGCACACAATAGTCTAGGCAACATTTCCTACTTCAGAACTTCAGTGGGTCTATGATCTCATCAGAGTAAGGATTATCTTCATTAATGGAGATTGTGACTCATCCATGCCTTTTTATCCTGTGTAATTCTTGTCATGTTTTCCCATAGATTCCTCACAAAGGAGCTATTCCTTCCTGTAATCTTTTTACGTTACATGTTCAGCAGTGTTGCAGCACTCAAATTGTCCATCTGTAATATTTTATTCTGACCACATGATCTTCTCTCCCTTTTTTTCCAACCAAATATTTCCAACCAGCTATTTCCTCAGAGGCATTGTTCTTTCCACTTCCTGAACCTAGGTCATCATTGGGCATATAACTAACTTGCACCCACCAAACACTAAAAAATTATCTACAACTTAGATTCCTCAGAGATTGTAATTTTTTTTTTCCAGATATACAATCATGTAATGTCAACAAGGAGAATGTTGGTAGTGAAAAGATATATTTCTTCATGGAGAAGCATCTGGAGATCGTTTTGTTTTAATCACTGTAACTTCCCAGTTGTAATCCAGCTTGCTCACTTCTTCCAGTTCAGGTTTGGACTTATTTCATTGTTCGCTTGAAATTCCTATATCCAATTCATGTGCTAATGTGTTTATTTGACATCCTGGTCTTCCGCATGTTATATACTGGACAATAAATATTAGTCATCAATTAAGTTTTCCTTGTATTCATTGTTAACCTCATCTTTTTTGAGTAATCATGAATCTCATTGAAGAAGAAATAAAGAGAAGGGAATAAACATTTCCTTAGCACATATGTGCCAGACACTGTGCTAAGTGCTTTAAAAAATTGTTGTCTTGTTTGATCCTCACAACAACCTTGGAAGATAAATACTATTGCTATCTCATTTTACAGTTGAGGAAACTGAGGCAAAGAGAGGTTAAATGACTTGCCCAGGGTCACACAGATAGAAATTGTCCAAGGTCAGATTCAAATTTAGGTCTTCTTGACTCCAAGCCAAGTAAAATAAATATTAATAACCCATGTATATGTCACTTTAAGGTTTGCAAAGTGTTTTACATATATTACCTCATTTGATCTCCTACAACCCCATTAGGCAAGTACTACAGATATTAAATTCATTTTACAGGTGTCGAAATTGTACCTGGGAGAGATTAAATGACTTGTCTAGAGTTACAGAGCTAGTAAATAACAGAAGTGCAACTCAAATCCATTTCTTCCTGGTTGACTCCGGCTCTCCATCCATTATACCACACTGCCTCTTTGCTTGCATTGATGCAATCAACACGCTATTATCTGTAAAAAGAAGTAGCTGAAGGAACTTATTACTTACCGGTAACCCTTATTTCATTTGGACCTTGTGCAAGAAAGCCTTCAAAACACTCTTGGAGAAACTACTTACCCTTTTCTTGCTTGATGTTACTAGCTGAAAGGTTGTTGAATAGTTAACCCTGTGGTTGCATTTAAAAGTATCTTATATGATCTCTACTTATTATGAGATAAACTCCTTAAGGGTAATTTTTTTCAAAAGCTGTGTTTGTTCTCTAGCATAAAATACATTTTTTTTTCGTTTTGCAATCAATGAACAGTAGCACATCAGGACTTGTAATCTCTGTACAGGTATCAGTTTAATGATATAGTTTGCTGTAAAACACAGTTTGTGAAAGCCTGCTGCTTCCCTTCCCGAGTCTTCGTCAAGGATGCCCTGATGAATATTGTAAATTATTTCAAAAAGATTTTGTAGAAATGGAAAAGTAGAAATATAGGTAAATAAATATTGGTATTTCTACAGTTATTATTTTTATGATAAGGTATGTATTTTCTTTTCTAAATTTTATTTTCTTTTTAATTTATAAAATAAAACAAACATATCCATAACATTGTAGAATTGCACATGAAACTGCAAATCTATTGTATACAACTTGCTATTCCTTTTAAATATATAAGAAATTTATCATGTAAATTTCTTTTTTCTTCCTTCCCTCCCTAGATATGGCTACCATTACATACCAATATTATACATATTATTATATACATACATTATGTATGTATCATATATATGTTAAATCATTCTATACATATTTCCATTTATCAGTTCTTTCTCTGGATGCAGATAGTGCCTTCCTTCATATGTTCTTTGTTGTTAATTTGGGTATTTATAATAGTCAAAATGACAGTCACTCAAAGTTGTTCTTAAAACAATATTGCTATATATAATGTTCTCTGGTCTGTTCTTTTCATTTTTCATTATTTTGTGAATTACTTCCATTTGAAATGTCTTAGGAAGATTCTGAAGATCATCTGGCAGGATAAGATATCAGACACAGAGATCCTTTCTTAGACTGAACTGCTAAGTGTTCTAACTCTATTGAAGAGAGTACAACTTTGATGTGCTGGCCACAGTGTTAGAATACTAAACATGCGCTTGCCTAAAAGACTATTTTATGGAGAACTCATACATGGTAAATGCTGTGGTCAGAAGAAGTGATACAAAGACACTCTCAAGGTCTCTCTTAAGAATTTTGGAATGATTGTGTGACATAGGAGACACTGGCACAGGACCACTCAGCATGGCATGTCCTCATCAGAGAAGGTGCTGTGGTCTATTAGCAAAGCAGAATTGAAGTAGTTCAAAAGAAACATGAGGTGTGCAAATTTAGAGAATCCACCCCAAATATTCACATGGAATATTTGTGCCCAACATGTGGTAGAACATTCCAAGATCATTATCAATCTGATCAGTACAGTCAGACACATTGAAACTTGACTCTAGCATAGTGATGTCATTTTGGTCCCCTTTCAGGATGAAGGACAACAAGCAAGCAACCAACCAAAATCAATGAGCTCATCTTTTCTTATAGCACAGTAACAATGCATCATGAACACATACCACAACTTCTTTGTGATTGGAAAGAACAGAAATTTTGGGGATGCCCATCAATTGGGAAATGGTTGAACAAGATACATGCATTTTCTAAGCATTTGTTATACTCTTCTCTTTCAGATTTCTTGGCAATAGATCCCTTAATACATTCAAAATTGTGTCACCTCTTCATGGACTTTTTCTGTATATAATTGTTCTAGTCCAACTGCTTTTCCTATTTTTTTAGTGCCATTTCTATTTTCTCAAGCAGTACATTAGGGACTCTTGATGTTAAAATACGATGGCTAAACTTTCATTGGTGCAGACAACAACGTATCTAAATCATTATAGATCTTTTCCATTTTTTATCTATTCATGGTCCTTCTTCCAGTTTCATCTATAAATGTTCTCAGGATGATCACTATGCTTAATGTGAACTAGTTTTTTTTTATTGATTTTTCCTACTTAACAAGGCGATATTTCCCTCAATCACCCATCATAATTTTCAGAAAGATTTAATGAATGTTTGTTCTAAACATATATTACCTCTGGTAGTCTTGAATCTCTGTCAAGGAAATCAAGTGTTTGTTGATTAAGGCTGTTCCTAAGCTCTCTTTGTCTTTTCATTGTAGTGATCAATTTGTATGGGTTAATCTTAATGAGAAAATTACTAATTTTTTTACATCCAGTTATTCATTTTTTTTATTAGGAGGCATTAAAAATTGTTTAAATAGGTCAGTTTTGAGTTGACTCAATTGAGTGACACATCTTTGCATTTTTATTCTTTCTTCTAATTTGGTATTGATTTTGATTTTTGCTCCAAGAAGTTAATAGTCTGATGAACATAGATCATTGATTCAGAAATGGCTTCCATGTTAGCTCCAATCTTTTTTCTGTGCATTAAAACACAATCAGTTTTATTATTTATGATGTGATTTGGTGCTCATCATGTTCAGCCCCTTCTAACTTCTTCTTTTGAATAAAGTACTTATGATATATGTGAGGATTTTTTAAAACTATGGTCCTTTTACCTCTTTCTTTTATTGTTTTTGAATATATTTCCAATATATGCCTTCCTCCAAGCACACCTTGTGCATTGCAATTATTAAGTACTAAAAGGTATGTTAATCTAATTTGTAGGGAGTTATAAATTTTTTTCATCAAATTTATCTGTTCTCATCCTCTGAAACAGATATTGCACAATAAGCTACAAATGCATCTTCAAGGTTGTTCATTGCAAATGCTTATCATAAATACAGCAATATAGGATGACCAAATATGCCACAAAATGATGGATTTTTTTTTTGCTGTCTTTAAATGCATAATAAAACCAATTCTGCCAAGTCTATTTTCCTCTCCAAAGAGAATCTATGAGCTATCCTTCCAGTTAGTTCCAACTTGCCTTTTTTTTGTTTCACTTGTAGTGAGAATGTTAGGGTTACTATGATTCAGTTTCTGAAACATTATGTCTTCTCATTGGTCATTGGACAAAAATTACATAGAGTAAAAAAATGGATGTCTATAGATTTTTATAATTTCATTGATTGCTATTAAGATATGGACTGAAAATAGCTTTTGAATGGGTTAAATGAACTTTAAGCCTGACAAAAGAAAAATATACAAAAAAAGCATCCTAAGAAGATACACTGATATATTCCTTTGTTAAAAATAGATCCTTTGATAAATGAGTGGAGCAAAGTTTTGGCTGGGGCTTCTATTCCCTCCACTAACTTACATATCAGTCTCATGGAGTCTTTTCATTCTATATGATTAGTGTCTACAAATCCTGCCTAGAGCATCCCCTCAGTGTACTAAAGGCTTTCCTATAGTTCTTTTTAATAATATTTCAGGAGTACTATACAGCACCCAAGTCATCCATTTATCATATCTTAATCTTGTTATATAATGGGCTCACCTCCTTCTTTGGTCATATATGCCCTTGACATTGTCTTTTTATACCATTAGTAATATATTGCATTCAACCTAACCTCTATAATATTGCTCTTGGCAATATCTACTGAGAAGATTAAGATTGGTCCTGTATCATTTATTTATTGACCATATTTAATTGCTTTTGTCCTGTTAACTGCTTTAAGTCTCAGCTATCTATCTTTGAACTTAGTTCAGAATAAGCTGGTCTGTTATGAGTTAAGTCCAGAAGTCCTGCTCTCCTGCTAATACATTGATGTATTCTTGCTCCCAAAGAATTTAATTGATCTTGGAGAATGAATGTGAACATGAGAGTTGCTCTTGATATCTTTACACTACCAAATTATCCTTCAAGGATATCTAGTTTGTTGTCCAAAAATCTGGACCACTATCTTGCACTTGCATTCAAATAATGAGAGCTTCTTAGTCTCATGAGAGAAGAAGGGGGGTTGTTGGTAGCCCCCATTCCCAAACTTTGACCAATTATATTGTTCACTGAACCTCAATCATGTGGGCAATCATGTTGCCCACAATCCCATGATGTTATCTACCCTGTTCTATTCTTTATTCTGTACTCCCCAAAACTATTTAAGGAAATGTGTCCTTTTGCTAATAGTCTTTGGCATTATTGGAGGAAAACCCTTGACCCATTTTATTGACAGTCATCATGCCCCTGCTAATAAATGTTATTTTTTTTTTTAGTTTTGCCTCAGTTTACCCTTTTGTTAAATTTATATTGTGGCACTACAAAAATTAGTTATTTAAAGTGGAAAGATTTGACTCAGGGAGAAGTAGTTTTCCCTCTTACTGGAAGTCTCCAAGGCAAGACTGAATGATAATTTGTCAAATATGTTGTAGAGGGAATTTGGCATTACAAGACTCACAGTTATGTAGCATCACAGAGAGAATATTGCTATCAAAATCTGAGATTTGATATCAGAGCATCCTGGAACCATTGTAGCGCCCTGAAATTTCCAAAAGGCAACCCAGCTCAATTTCTTTCCATTGTATGACCAGCTCATTAACTAGCTGCATTGCCTATACCTATATATAAATATATGTTTATGTTCAAACGTATGTGATTCTCTCTGCAAGTGTAATATGTGTGTGTGTGTGTGTTATAAAATAACTTTAAAATTAGGGAAATATCTATTTCAAGAAATCACCATATACATGCTGTATGTATGGTTACATATTCACATATACACTGATAAACTAACTCCACCAGTTGTGTATAAAATTCAGTGTTATAATCTGAGCAGTATATGTTTATTTATTGAATTTTTCTAGGGTGGGTTACAGTATCAGAGGATCACAGTATGACAGATTTAGAACTCGGAGGAACCTCAAAGACTTGCTAGACCAATCCCTGTAATTTTACAGAAAGGCAGCATTGCATAGTAGATAGAGCTCTAGACCTGGAGTCAGAAAGATCTGAGTTTCAATCCTGTCTCAGACACTTGTTAGCTCTATGACCCTGGAAAAAGTCATCTACTCTCAGTTAGTCTTCTTATTTGTAAAATGGGGACAATAATGAGACCAACCTCATAGAGTTGTTGGGAGGATCAAATGACATATGTGATACTTTGTAAAACTTAAGGACTGCCTTCTCTTGTATGGGGTGCAGAGAGAGACAGGGAGACAGGAGACAGTTCAAAACTTGAAATATAACAAAAAATAAATAAATAAAACCTAAAGCACTATATCAAGGCTAGTCATAATCATCACAGATGAATCTGAGGGCCAGGGAAGTTAAGTAATTTGTCCAGTGTCACACAGCTGGAAAGTGGTGCAGGAGGAATTTGAATACATCCTCTGACTCCAAAGCTAAACCCATGATTAGCACTAGGCAAGTTTCTCTCAAATGTCAATGAATTTCTTTGAGAAAATTTTGTTGTGGTTCATGGTTTAATACAATAGGTACAAATTAATTTGTAATACAAGAATTTGGAAAGCCTCCTAACTAATAGAGAATCCTTCCCTTTGAACTTAGCAGTATTCAAACTCTTTCATGACACAGGCACACACTTTAGTTGAGTATCTGTTATCCTGTTTCATACATTGATTAATGTTGGTATTCAGAAGATCATTGAACCTACTTGTATCTTTGCAGTCACATCTGTTAAAGAAACTTAAGAGAATTTTGTGCTATCAAAGAAAACTTCTTTTTTAAAACATCAGTAAACAATAGACACTAAGGGATCTTATATTCTCTACATTAATCAGTCAGTTGTGTGGATGTAAGAATATGATCTGCTCTAAAAAGTTATTAGCAAAAGCCTGCCTATTCCCTTCTCATATTTTTTACTGAAAGATCCTTTCACATATGTATAAACATGATCATATAGATTTTATGGAAATGATAAAATAAGTATACGTATGGTAGTTGCTAGTGCCTTCTTGGTCTTTTTTTTTTTTTTGTAAATTGTCAATTGTGACCTTCATACTTTCAGAATTTTCCACAATTTGAGATGTTTGTAAAATTGGTCCCTGAATACCTTTAAAATCTTTTTGCCTGTAACACCTATTTCTTATACATTTATTTAGTCAGCTACAGCTGTGCACCTCTATTTTATCTTCTGAAGCATTATTGCTTCCTCCTAAAATGAAACATTGGATGCTGAAGTGATGGAAGCTAAGTGTATTGGTTCTACTATAGATGCTGATTAGAATAGATCACCATAAAATGTAAGAATATCTGGTAAATTATATGTCTACTTTTGTTCTTCTAGTTTCATCTCCAAGTATTCTCCAGATATGATGGATTTGCTGTATCAATGACAAACATCTCTATAGACTCATATTTGTCCCAATTTTTGTTCCTTTATGGGGTTTTTCAGCTCCTATTCTTCCATTGTGCTCCCCCATTCTCATATATTCTAATGGATCTCTGATATTGTCAATTCAAGAGTTCTCTTTTACACTGCTACTAAATACCCATCCATGCCTACACGTCTTCTAAGACTCAACATTTTCATGTTCTCCCTAATGTTCATCACTAGGGGTCCACCTGATGTGATGGAGATCTTATTCATTTTCTCCCAATGTTACAAAGGGACTAGTGGAGCACTCTGGCCATCCATCCATAATTCATTGCTCTTTCCATGTAATCAGCCTATCTTCTCTTCCTATCATAGAATTCTTTGATGACATCATTTACCCCTGCCCTTTAGGGTTCTTCATTGATAATATCTTGAAGCCTACTGACATGTACCACTCACTTTATTTTTCTGTAATAGACACTCATCTTTAATTGTTTGCAGGAGGTGTTGTTTCACATCTTTCTGTCATGTAGAAACACTGTTAAAATATTAACATTGAAAAGATAGACTGTTTTCATAAGAAAAGTAATCTAATTGTTCTGCTCTTTCCACAAAATCATCAAGCCTCCTTTCTTGCTCCTGCTAAAAGGAAGCAAGTAGATGGCACAGTGGATTTATCACTGGACCTGGAATTAGGGATACTTTTGTTCAAATCTGATCTCACATATTTATTTGCTGAGTGTGGGTAAGCTACTTAACTTCTCTGTCTACCTCAGTTTCCTCAACTGTAAAGAGGGAGTAGTAAAGCACCTGCCTCACATAGTTGTTATGAGGATAAAATATTTGTCAAGTACCTAACACGGTATTTGATACATAGTAGGCACTTAAAAATGCATTTTACCTTCCCCTTTTCCCTTTCCCTCTGCATCAGTTGCACTCTAGGTCCAGATTATAGTCCATCTGAATTATCTGTTTGGACAAACCCTTTAGAGGGTCCATTCAATAAAATTAAAAAAAAAAAACTCAAAAAAAAATTCAAGAATGCAATAGGCATTCTTCACCCACTTGGTCTTTCCTGTACAGATAGGCAAACTCCTTTGATTGATTATGTATCTTTTCCAGGAGGCTTTGCCATGTTCTAGGGCTTGATACAATCAACACACAATGTCATCCACAAATAGAAGTTATCTGGAGAATATCACCACGCACAAGGAATTCATCTCTGACCTGGAATTTACTATAGACTCCAATTAGAGTGGAATATGCTTTCTGTGAGAGTTATTTCCTGTTTCATTTCTCTTCTCATGTTTGTCTTCAGAGGTTTATTGAAGAGAGTTATTTCTGTTGTTGTGACCCTCCTCCTTGATAATGGTCTACAATACTATGACTTTGCTTAGAAAGGAGATCAGGTGCCTGCTTGCTGAAGTGGTTTCTTAAATAGATATTTTTCTCAATTTCCAAGTCCTTTTTAAGTTTTGAAATTAGGGTAATTTTAGGTTATTCAGTAATTTTGAAAACATTAATGTTAAATTTCAATGTATTACTTGTGGTGTTCAAGCTTATGAGTTTGCATAAAAAGATATGAGACGAGTATTATTTATCATTTATGTCCTAAATTATTGCAGAAAATGACAAGAGTGAATTTTAAATATCTTAAATCATACAGAAATCTTTTCTATACACAGTATTAATTAGGCTATTCAATGTTGAGGAGCAAATAGGATTAATTCTTAAATGATATGAATAGTTATATTAAATAGAAAGAATGACAATTAAAAACAATTTTCAGGGGTTTATCTATGATGTCAGAAGAGAAATTTCTTCACTAAAAATGGTTTCTGTCTTCCATTGAATTAATTTATTAGCTAACTGTAGACATTTAGGGAGGAAGTTATTATTATATTGGTTTTATATTGAAATAAAATTTTATTTCAGAGCAGAAAATGAAAACCAACAAAAATAGCCAGATTAAAGAAAGGTCCTGTCTATATTAACACTTCTCCTGGGAGCATTTTATAGAAAGGAGTTTTGAGTTTTGTATCATAGGCAAAAATGTATTTGCCAAAATATTTCTTTATACTTTCATCTTTGGAAAAATCCTTCACCAAGTACATATAAATGTTTTATTTCTTGTAAACTGCCATTAATTTCTCATAGTGCACATGCTCACAGACAGACACATTTATCAAATTGCAGTGAAATTCACTTAGAAAATGGCCATCATTTTCAAAGTGGAATCCAGCTCCAGAGTATGAGAGACATATAAACCCATCTCATATAGATTCATAGAAATTTTTCCAAAGTGTTGCCAGAAATATAGCTTTATTGGGATTTAGAGTTGTAAGGAAACTTAGAAGTGATTTGATTGAACACCATCATTTTACAGATAAGGAAACCTAGGGCCAAGGGAAGTGAAGTGATTTGGCCAAGTGAGCTAGAAGCAGAGCAGGAATTCAAAGCAAGATTCTGTGACTATAAAATATATCACTTCAGAGCCATTTCAAATAATCAGCAAGTAATCATAGTTCTTCCTCTCCAGGAATAACAGAACTTTTGCTCCAACTCAGCTCTACTACAGGGATATGTGGGGGGAATCTATGACAGTCATAGGGCTGATAGTGGAACAGTGGATTTTTGTTTACTTTCCTTTAGCCATTAGACATCATGTTTATAACTTTTCATTTTCACTCACTCATTCCACACCAGAGGTGGGGAACCTGTAATCTCCAGGCCACATGTGGCCCTCTAGGTCCTCAAGTGCAGCCCTTTGATTGAATCCAAACTTCACAGAACAAATCTATTCAACAAAAGAATTTGTCCTTTTGTCCTACACCCTTCCTACATGCATTCTATTCATTCCCCAGGTGTTTATTGAACCCATGCTTCCTCTTTGCTACTTAGGACTTTCCTCTATGACATCCAACCTCAGCTTTTAGGTAGTGCAGTGGATGGAATGTAGGCTTCTAGTCAGGAACACCTGAGTTCAAATTTGACTTCAGACACTTACTACCTGGACAAGTCATTTAATTTGTTTGTATCAATTTCAACTGTAAAATGGAGATAACAGCACTTGCTTCAGTGTTAATGTAAGGATTAAATGAGATAATATGTATAAAGCACTTTATACATAGTAGACACTATATAAATGCTAAGTTTTATTATGTTGACTCGCAATAATTTTTTTTACCATTACTCCAATCAAAATAATAGTTAATATTTATATAGCAACTTTTGCAAAGTACTTTACATTTATTATGTCATTAGATCTTCACAATAACCCTGTAAGATAGTGCTATAATTATTCACATTTTAAAAATATGGAAACTGACACTGAGAAAAGTTAAGTAATTTATCCAGGGTCACAAAGCTAATACATTTCAGAGGCAGGATTTGGATTTAAGTCTCCTTGACTCCAGGGCTATTATCTAACTTCATACATCACATTCCATTCCCTTGGGTCCTCTCTCTAATGCCTTTATTTCTATTGATGTCATAACCATCCTCCCAATCACCTAGGTTTGAATCTTAAAAGTAATTTTTGACTCTTTTTTCAACCTCATTCTCCACATGAGATCTCTTGCCAAGTGCTATCAAATCTCCCTCTATCATTTGCATCTCTGTCCATTCCTTTCTATCCTCATTGCAACTACACTAATTCAAGCCTTTATTAACCTCAAAATTTCTATTATTCTAATAGCCTACTAAATGGTCTTTCTGCCTCCATTTTTATCTGCACCAGTCCATCTTTCACAATAGGTTAAAAGTAATTTTCCCAATAAACCATTCTAAGAATATAATTTCTCTACACAAAATGCTTCAATGTTGCTGCATTTTTTATTGGATAAAATATATCTTCTCTTGACATTCAGGGTCTTCTGTAATCTCCCTTTCTACAATTGTCTCAAGTACTCTTTTCTAATAAAACCATACTATTTCTCATCCTCTATTTTAATCCTAATAACTCAAATATTTATGCTATTTTCTTTTCCAGCTAAATTGTATTACTAGTTATTGCCTCTTCCCCCCTCTGACCCCTCAATACCTCACTCATAGATTATTTTGGCAGCATTTTCATTGGTCTCAATTCCTTGTAGACTCTTCCTTCTCTAGTCCATCCTCTAATCAGCTATCAAATTGAACTTCCTAAAGTAGAGGTGGAACCATGTCACACCCACTACATTCAATAGACTCCAGTAGCTAGCTCCCTATTACCTTCAAGACCAAATGTAAAATCTTGTTTGGCATTCAAAATCCTTCATTTTCTTGTCCCTCCCAACCTTTCCAGTCTTCTTATATTTTAATTACTCACATGTACTCTGCATTCTCGTGACGTTGGCCTTGCTATTTCTCACACAAGATATTCTGTCTCCTGACTATGGACATTTTCACTGACTGGCTCTCCTGTGTAGAATTCTCTTCCTTCTCATTGCTGCCTATTTCTTCTGGCTTCCTCAAAATCCCAGCTAAAAGCTCACCTTTTGGGGAAGCTATGTGACACAGTGGATAGACCAGTGGCTCTAGAGTCAGAAGAACCTGAGTTCAAATCTGGCCTCAGACATATAAGCTGCATGACCCTTGGCAATTCACTTAGCCCTAATTGCCTCCAAAAATAAAATCGTGCCTTCTTCAAGAAGCTTTTGTCACTCCTTTTAATATTAATGCCTTCTTTTTGTTGATCAGCTCTAATTTATTCTGTATAAAACTTGTCTATACATAGTTATTTGTATGTTCTTCCTCCATTATGCTGTGAATTCCTTGAGAGCAGGAACAGTCTTTTGCCTTTCTTTTTTTTTTTTAATTTATTTTATTAACTTTTAGTTTACAAGATTTAATTCCACAATCCCTTGAGTTTCAAATTTTCTCCCCTCCCCCCCCATGGTGGTGTGTAATCATGTATAGTATCTACAAATACTTTCACATTGTACAATAGTTTGATTATATAGAAGGACTGTAACCAATGAGTAATCACTGAGAAAAAAAAACAACCAAATATGAAAAAGAACAATAGCATGTTTTGCTTCAGTCTCCATTTAAACTATAGTCTTTCTAGATCTTTCTCTGAGCTTAGATATCTCCTTCCATCCTGAGGCTTGTAGAGTTGTCTTTTAGCCATGCATTGTTGAGGATAGTCCAGTTTATCAAGGTTGGTCATCATACATATGATGTGTCCA
>CM053587.1:153216376-153297794 GCA_028646515.1 Pseudochirops corinnae | reverse complement strand
CAGGTAATTCAATGATTGTTAACATTTTTGTCCTCAATCTATTTTACATGCCAGGGTTTTGTTTGTTTTTGTTTTTGCTGTGAGATACCTTGTGTATCAATTTTTTAAAAATGTTTTGACTTTGTTTTAATATTACTTGTTGTCTCATGGATTCATTGGCTTCTGTTTGGTTTTTTCTAATTTGTAAGGAGTTTTGGTTTGGGGATTTTTTTTTTTTGCTTGGGCAAGGTTTTGAAATTTTGGTATTAAGCTGCTAATTATAAAGACTTCCCCTCATGGAATAGAAGGATAAGAACATATGTATTAGTACAAGATCTCAAGGAGAGCCCAGGTTGGGTATCTGAAAGCTTTCAGTGTTCCCAGTGGTCTGATCTAGGGCAAAAGTATGTTTACTGCCATCTTGATCTGAATTTTGTGTTTTTGAACTGAATTTGGATGTGAACAAGAGTAAACTGCTACTTGCCTTAGCCTTTTTTTTCAGTCATCTGTTGAGTAATCCTGGTTTAGAGGGATAGAACTGCAAGATTCCCATTGGTCCAAGATTCCTGCCCTGGCTGCTCATCAGCAGGCCTCAAACTGGGCAGGAAGCTGGAACTGAGGTCATATCTTGATTCTGGAGTCCAAGGCACATGACAACTCTTCTGAACTTCCTTCTTGATTGATTAGCTGCCTATGGCTTGGGCTGCTCTTGACCTCTCCTTAACTTGCTCTTGGTCTGTGACATGGGACTGAATCTGGTCACCTGTTCCTACATCCTAAATAAGTTATTTAGTCTGTGTTTGGACCTTCTTTTCTTCTGGAGCATAAATACTCCCTGTGCTAGAGCATTCTGGCACTGTACTCCTGACCAAACCCAGTATCCAGGGTCCATAGACCTCTCTATATGACTCTTTATAACAGCCTTATCTGGAAATATGTCTCATCATGCTTTATGTTGGATTTTCCTCATATAATGAGTATGTTAGTACTCTGACCTTTCCATCTTCTTCTGGGGCAGCATGTCTCCTAGGGAAACAATGCTAGGGGCTTGACCAGGAAGTTCCACTTAAGCAGGGAATCTACTACTTCCAGCTGTTGCCTCATAGCCAGCTTCCTCAGGTAAGAAGACCTTAGATCTTAGATGTAATACCACCCTGAGTCTTCCCTCTCCTGCTGGGATTGCATATCTCCTGAGGAAAGCTGCTAGAGACCTGTACAGAGATTTTTCACCCACCCCAAAGCAACCAATTCCATCTGTACCAGCACAAGACATCTTTGATCTCCTGGTACCAGTCCAATATTCTAAATGTGATTTGGAGAACCACTAGTACAAAGAAGAACAAACCTTCCTTTGATTTCAAGTGTTCCAGCCCTTTCTTCACTTGTCCTTTGAGGATAGAGGAGTGGTACCCTCCACTCAATGATGAACATTCTTATGCTTGGTCATATACTTCACATCCCAGGGATTTTGAGCTCCTATACATCATCATTCAAATTGCTTTCAACACCTCTTACTACCTGATTCCTATTTTCCATCCTTCTCAACCTTCTCACCACAAAGTTTCATCCAAAATTCATCCAGCCTTTCAACTGTGACTTCTAAAATGTCTGCCATAGGCAATAACCTTTCCTTCATCTTAAATCTATTCTTCTCCCATTCTTTCAATCTACTACCTCTTTCCCCTGATGACACAAGCTCTATGGTCATTCTTTTTAGTAATGGATTCACATTCACTCATTATTTTCAGCTCACTCTTCAAGGCAGAGCAGTTGTAATATTCTTTGCTCCCCATTGCCACCTCCAGGTTCTTCCTCTTCTTCTTTCACTCAATAACCTCTCTTCCTTTGAGGTTCATGCTATTCATGTCTACTACCTAATCAAAATCCTGGTAGTTTGTGTCTATAGATTCCCAGGTCACCACTTCCTTCCTCAATGAGTTCAGTTGCTGCCTTACCACTCATTTCCCCAAACTGCTCTTCTGCCCTGAGCTACTCCACCCCACTTCAGCCACAAGCAAAGATGGTCATACCTTTGATTTTGCCATCACTCACAAATGTAGAACCCCTCTCAATTCTAGTGATTTCTCTCTCAGTGATCTCCTATTTATCCTGTTTGTCTTTGTCTATTTAGTTTGTTTGCCAATATTTGTTTACTTGTTTTTTCCCCCATTAGACTGTAATCTCCCTGAGGGTAGGAACTATCTTTTAGCCCTTTTTATATACTCAGTGCTTAGTACAGTGCCTGGCACATAGTAGATACTTAACAAATATTTATGGAATGAATTTCCCCAGCAGGACTGTCTGGTTCATTTTCTAGCTCTGTTTAGAGGAGTGTGTGGGTAAGTGGAGGGGGGGGCGGAAGTGCCATACTTCTTCCAGCTACTCTGCTACCCTTTCTAGCATGTTAATGGGTAATAATAGCTTAATGTGTTACATTTCTCAGATGACATGTTTGCATTTTAACTACATGAAAAAAATGATTAAGGTGAACATTTCAGGCAGGTCAGTAGGGTTGATATGGATATTTGCAATGGTCCTGGAGTATAGGTACCTACATAACTACTCTTTTACAAGCTGAAGTGTAGAATAAGAAGGGAATGGAGGAGAAGCACTAATTCATTCAGTGTGACATAACTAGTGGGTACTAGAGAGATCAGTTTGAAGCACAGTAATAAAGTGATGCATTTGTATTCAAAGAAAGACACTGTACACTTCTTTAAGCTTAAAAGACAAGCCTGTAAAAATATCTTACGAGTGTACTCAGGAGAAAAAAACTCGACTTTAATTTTATATATATATTTATGAGTGACTGCTTTGTTCAAGGTACTGCTATTCTTAAATAGTCTTTCAGTCATATCCACAGATTAGTAAGACCTAGAGTCTTATATTTCGTATCATAGTAAATATAAATATCAATAACATTTTGCTTGCAATAGCATAATACTTTTTAATAAATTAAGCAAATTGATTAATAAGGGATTTGTAATGTAAATAATAATGTCCTTTTGCTAATTAGTTTTTTAAAATCCTAAATTTGAAGTATTGATGTAGTAGCAACATGAGACTAAAGACTATAGCAATAACTCAAAAGAATGATTAAGGTGGAAGTTTCAGGCAAGCTAGTGGGGACTGGAATATGGTTGTATTGGTTTTGCTGCTTAATTTTATCTTTTTTTTTTTTTGCCTGAAATAAAGTGCATTCAAATTTTATCTCAATTTCATGTCAGTAAACAGTTACTGTTCTACTTTCTAAATATCTCTCTATAATGAGAGTACTTGACAAAGTGATTTGAGAACACTAGTTGAAAGGCACCATGATTTACGATTTTACTTTCCCTGTCTGTGCTTGGATATATGTGTATACACTTGTACATATGCATGTATATGCATACATATGAGTGTGTCCATATACATATATACATATATCATATGCACACATAAATTTTATACAATATACACAATGCATATGTATATATGCAGATGCAATTTAGCACTACAGTAAAATAGGAAAAAAATAACTGAAAGTAAATTCACTTTAAACTTCAAGTGAATTTTTGACAGTTGATGGATTTCCTTTTTAAAAATTTTTTCTTGATATTCCTGATGTTAGTGACAAATGGAATGATCACAAACACCTAACAGTGAAAGATGAATAAACCTCAAGCTCTCTGAGGGCAGGGATTATGTCCTGTTTATTTTAGTGTCTCTTTATTTCTTGGCACAAGGGCTTTGCTCATAGGAAGCACCTAGCAAACATTTGTTGAGTGGATGAATGAAAGAAAAGGGAATAAGTCACACAGTAGAAAAACTAGTTGAGTTACCATTAAAGTTGTTTAAATGCAATATATAATGTCATTTTAGAATTATGTTTGAATAAAATATTTATAAACTGCCATTTAACTAAATCTTTGTATGCCCACAATTCATGTTTCCCTTATCCTATTATGTATTATTCCCTATCCCCTATTTCCTAGAAATTTTTTCATGTATTGACACTTCGTTTTTTTCAACCTTAGTATATACATCTAACTAAATCATGATTTAGACTGGAACATTATTAAGAGATGACAAGAGTTTCTTTCTGACTGCCCAGGATATTCAAGCTAACTCCCAGTGCTAGCTTACTTTGATTACATGCCGGCAGAATCCTAGATCCTTAAATAACCCCAGTGATGAGGATCATGGAGTACTTTTTAAAAGCGTGAAGGAGAAGTCCCGGTTCTCTCTGTCCCAGACATTACAGATAGAGTCTACTAACAAGACGTACCGAGAAATGATTTGGAGGTTTTTAGGACCCAGGGGAAAGAAGGCTTTCCTGTGGAAGGACAGAGACTCGGGCGCACACGCCTCCTACCAAAATCACAGCCCCGTGGAGCTGGGGCTTTCATTCACAGCTTTCTAGAGAGATCTGAGCCTGAACCTGCCAGCAAAGGGGATCTCACCCACCCAGCTCAACAGCGAGGACACCTGCAGATAAACATACCCCAAAGCAAGGTTGTGCAGCCGTGTGAAGGTATTTCATTTTCTTTTCTGTATTTACAGCGCCTCCCAGTCCCTTTCCCTCCACCCCGCTGCAAAACCATGGCTGCGGCGTTTCAGCACTTCTGTTCGTGGACAGCTCTCATCTGCAATCCCTCTGCACTTCATTCTTTCAGTCCCCTCTCTGCCTCAGCTGTTCATCTATCTTCTCTTGGCACACCCCCAGTCTGTGCTCCCACGGATCATCACCATCACTATCTCCATCACCATCACCATCATCATCCCCGAAACAACAATCACCACAACTATGTCATGTCATTCAGACAAAGCCCCGGATCACGGCTTGCGGAGGAAGAGAAGCACAAGTTTTTAGGGATGGAAGGAAAGTTCAGATGAATTGCTCCTCCTAAAACAAAGAGAGAAGCCTGATTGGGAGAAAGGGAAAGTGAAGGCAAGCGAGAAAGACGGCCAGCTAGGCAAAGACAGATGGGGCACTTGCCAAAGACCAGCAGTTAGCCAGCTGCCTTTCTGCATATTTACGGACTGTTTAAGTTCAGGGTATTAACACTGGCCTGAAGCATAGTGGCTTTACGATTATGTATTTATGTATGTATGTATGTATGTATGGTAGGGCACACACACAAAAGCTCTACTGTTTCTGATTTTCCAATGAAGATTCATCAGGGAGGAGGGTGGGGGTGGCTGATGAGTCATTTTCACCCACACTCCCCTGTTTTCCTTCCTGAGCATTTACCGCAGAAACTCGGGAATTAAGTTTTGCTGGGTTTTTTTTTTTCAGTAAGAGACATTAAATGCTAACTCTCAAGCCCAAATAAAAATAATGGTGATGATAACAGTTAAGTGCAGGCTGTTTTCCCCGGGAAGTGGACTCTGATAAAAAGGTTTCCTCATTGTTACTTGAGCTTCGTTTCAGACATTAGAATCTTAAACCTTTGTTTGAATCAGAAATTCTTAAATATTTGCTCAAATAGTCCAAGTAGTAATGATATTCAGGAGCAGATGGCCAGGCTTTGTTCCCTACTAGTCAGTGTCTGAATCACAATTGGGAGTAAAAGACTCTATGTGCTTTCTCAGGAATCAGCCAATAACACCATTTTTCTATAATAGTAAAGGGTAATAGATTGCAAAAAAGGAAAAGGCATTTTATGTAACTGTATCCTGTCAGACTATGTTTTCTTTTTGTCTTACCTAAAAGTAAGTTTGATCATCATGAAAGTCTCATACTGATTTGTAGTTTGGGGTTCAAATACAAGTTCACAGGGTACATTTGCTTTAGTCAGGGTCATCTTTCTTAAAAGCATTAACCAACATTAACTCAAGGATTCTACCGGGTCATTTCTGTTCCAGCAACGTTTGAGTAACACCGACATGCTGAATAATAGGAATAAATAAAAGCAATTAGAGATTGCAACTCTTAAGACCTTTTGGAGAAATATACTTTACATTTTGTACATTTTCACTTTTTTCTTTTTCATTGAAGACAAAGGCCCCTTTTACCAATTAAGTGGCTATATAATTAGCACCTTATTTAAAAATTAGAATTGTGAATTTTTTTTAAAGAACAGTGTGAGGTACCATTTGGCTGTTACTATTCAATTTAAAACAAAGCACAGTAAAGGTCAGCTAAAATCATAGCATAATTTGTTTGGCTATCCCTAAAGCAAGTTTAATATGAAACCATTACTTCAGCATTAGAGATTAAATTAAATAATCTGAGGTCTCTTCCAGTTCTAATCCCTGTGATCCTAGAAACATGTAGAAAACAAAAAGATGTATTATTCCCAAATAAACAGGACTTTTAAGGTTATCCAATACTTTTAGGATGAATAGGAATATCAAATTGAAAGTCATCTTTTAAAATCTAATGCTACCAATTATATACATACACACATCATTTTGTTGGCTCCTAAAATGCAGCCACTTCTAGGGTGAAGAAAACAGCTAAGAGAACTAAAGCAGAGTGCTCATCATATTAGTTATTTGGGGCAGTAGAAAAAAGACATTTTTCTGAAAAGGACAAGAGGGAAATCATTCCATCTTCCCCAAAGTGTCCTTGGATCTGTAGTGTCTATGAAGAGTGGATAATACCTCCATATTTAAAGCCCCTGTGCAATACGAAGCAGAGAACTCAATTTATCTGCTTTCAAAGGATGATTCAGCCCTGCCAATATTTTAAACCTGCTCATAAAGAACAATCTATCTGTTTCCAAGAAGATATGCAGATCGGGAGACCAATGCCTCAAGTGCTCTTGGTTTTTTTTGTATTTAATAAAATTTTCTGACATTGAGGAAATTACAGAATAATACTGCTTTAGTGAGATTTGCAGGGTCACACATTACAAGGCAACCCTACCCCTGGCTAGAAATAAAAGCTCTGAGCTTATTAATTTTTATGGAATGTATGTCTCCACCTTTTTTCATTCATTGTCCTGGAAATGACCCATTTCCCACACCTATAACAATAGAAATTTATGGTAACATGAATAAAGTTTTAAAAAGTAAATGGGAAATGTCATTTCCCAGGAATAATAAGGAATATATTGTGCAAATTACTAGCATCATCCCCCTTTCCTTTTTATAGCACACACCAAAGCTTAGTCATTTTAAAATAATTAAAGAAAGGTGTGGTGTAAAGAAATAATACGAAAATCTGGCTTCAAATCCTGAGTCTGATAAAAGTTATATTATTTTGGGCAGGTTATGTTACTTTATTTCTCTGCCTCAATTTCCCTACCTATCTAGAGGCAATTGACAGAGCACTGGTCCTGGAGTCAGGAAAACATGAGTTCAAATCTGGATTCAGATACTTACTAGATGTGTGGCCATGGGCAAATCATTTAACTTCTGTTTGCCTTAGTATCCTCAACTGTAAAATAAGGCTAATAATAGCAATATTTCTCAGGGTTATTGTGAGAATAAAATGAGATAATACATAGTGCCTGGTGCATGATAGGCACTATATAGCTGTTTATTCCCTTCCCCTGTCAAAAAGAAGATAATAATACTTTCCCTATCCACTTTACAAGGTGATTGGGAAGAAAACACTATACCAATTGTAAATTTCTCTCTCTCTCTCTCCTCTCTCTCCTTTCTCCATATATATGTATGTATATGTTTATATGTATATATGTATGTATACACACATTTTCTGTCATCATAGAATCATAAAGCTAGAAGGTCCTAGAAAGATAATTTAGTCTTGCTTTTTCCCTTGAGAAAGATGAATATATAATATATCCTGTACTATATATTATTTTTTAAAGATATAAAAATGGAAGATTCCTTAACTTCCATGAGAAACTCCTTTCAGTTCTTTATCACCTTGAATTAGGAAATTTTTCCTTATCTTCAGAGCCATTCCTAGAATGTCAAAAATCCTGGGCCTTATACTTTGTGGATACAATATTGCATGTAATCAGCAGAGAGGCAGCCTCGATATGGATATGGAGTGGTTTAACTAGCAAGGTCTAAAAGAATTTGTGGCTCTTCACAATGTAGTTAGATTTTCACCTTCACTGAGGCAAAGTCATACCTCCTTTCTTAATCCTATTGCCCAAACAATTGTTTTCTGCCCATTTTGCACCTTCCTTTCTCCTTGAAAGTAATTGAAAATGTTTAGTTCTACCTGATTTCACTTGGATAAAAATTCTGGGACCAGAGAGCAAGGGAAGGATTGAACCCACATTGTAGTATACCAAGGATGATGCTAATCTCATGTCTCTCTTTCCCTGAAATCATCATGCTTATACCCAGCCAAATTTTATCTAGTTCAGATCCATTTTTGTTTGTTTCATCCATCTTGAATATGGAGAATAGATGATCAGCAATTTCCTGATCAAATCCCTTTAAACACTTCATCAGTAATCAGATCATGCCTTATACATTATAAACAAGTAATCCTTGTTATTGAATTCTTTCCTTCTAGGGTAGAAAGAATGATTGGTTTGTCAGGTCAGACGCAATGGGTGACAGAGGATGAAATCTCTTGTAGGTTTTTCTCCATTCTTGAGGTGAATAAGAACTGCTTGGTACTCCCTTCTTTATATGGTTCTGCACAGGCTCTAGGTCCTCACTTTTCTACCAATTTGGGGGGTAGGGAGAGGGAGGAGGAGGAATCATAGATAAACCTCTTCTTCAAGTCCATAAGACCTTTCTGTTCATTCACAATCCAGCTTAAAGATATAACAGCTCAGATCTAGTCCACATTTCTGGCATCATTACATTTCATATATTCCTTACTTATCTGTGTTCAAGAATTCACTGTCCTTGGTACACATTAACTGAGATCATGGAGAAAACAGGAGGGGGATCTGCGAATTGGAGCTGCATGACTCTAAAAAGCTGTTCAGTTTGAGGAAGGGAAGGGAAAAAATGATGCAAACTTCAGGCTATCTCCATAGGTAGCACTCCATAGGTACCTCATCTTTTAGGCTGTCTCCTTCCATTGGGAATTTTTTTTCATTTTTCTTTTTCTTTTTGTGGGAGGAAGAGGTAATATGGGGACATGAGGATGTATATAAACCTCTTGCAAGATATTGGAATGAAAAAAGTTTTAGAGTTGTCACTCCCCTTGGCTGATGCATAATTCATACATCCCATTTATGTATGTATGTATATGTGTTTGTATGTATGTATTTAGGGAAAATTCCATGTTCCCTATGACTCTGCATGCCTGTGCTATATAAAGAGAGTGTCAGCTATCATACCAATATGTGGCAAGGGGGCCAATATAAAATTCATTTTCTCTAGTGATGAACAAACCAGTTTCACCACAAGTACCAGAAAAAAAATCTTTAAGAATTACAGCTATATATTTAAGGCATTGTTGCTCATTGTCCACCTTTGTTTTAGAGATTGTTTAGGGATACTTAATAAGTTATTGGCCTATTTTCTATAATATTTACTACCAGTAATTCCAGTTTGTCTTACTTATGGTGATCTGTTTTATATCATAATTGTTCATGAATTTATCTTGTTATATTACTGGTATTAAGCTCCATGAATTCAGGGACCTGATCATATTGTTTCCATCTTTTTTGGTTTGGGTGTTTGATTTAATCTGTGTAGAGAATTTCCAGTGAGAGAACTTCCTCTAACAATATGTAACTATATGGCATCTTATAGTATTAGAGGGTTGTCTGGGGTGGGGCACTGAGAGGTTATGAATCAGTCAACATGCCTGATTAAGTGCACACTTTCTGTTAGGGCACTGTGATTGGTAATATATTAAGCGACCTATCCAAGGCTGAACAACCAGCATGTGTCAGAAATAGAATTTGAACTCGGGTCTTCCTGATTCTAGGCTAGATCACTTATTAATCTTCTTGTCTCCTGCTGGGCTAGCATGGTGTCATAGACATCCAGAGATGTTGTTAAAGTCAAGTGATACAAAATATATAAAATATTGTGCAAACTTTAAAATGTTATATGTTGTTAGTACTGCCTCTTAAATATATATTGCATTACATTGAAGCAAGCTACTGGATTTCACATGCAATGAAGTATAATGTGAATTCTATTCTAAATAACAAATGTCTACCCCAGTGTAGAAGAAAACTTTCGTGTTATAGCCAGGAGTCATTACAATTCTTACCTCACCATAGTGCTTCCTAATAATCAACCCATTGGAATTGGACAATCAGAATCAGTCTAATCTTTTCATTGAAAGAAGAAGACATTTTGATACATGGTTTCTACATTCATCATGTAGAAAGCTCTGGGTACAGCTTTACCTGACACTTTTTCTGGGCATATTCAAATTAATTAGCTCTTCCTACCTTTTGTTATTCAGCTTTAGCATTTTTAAAAATAAGAGATCTCTTTACTTCTACCTGTGTTGGAACTCATGCCTGCCTCACAATTACCTTTTAGCAAATGCAAAAGCAAATAGAAACAGATGATTCTATGCTTGGGTACTAAGTTAGAGCATGGTTATGGTGTACAGGGAGACTATATCCAAGAATATTTATGCTGGAAGGGGAGCAGTGAGCTGGTCTGTGACAAGAGTGTTAGAAGGAGGTACCAGTGAGCCAGGGGATGGATTCTGACCAAGGTGCCCTGACCAAAGCAGAGAAAAAGCTTATCTACAAGGTTGATAGCATAAGGTCTTTCATCCATCATAAAGAGAGTGAACCAAGAATCAGGAGCCACTCCATAATTGACAGGGAGAACTCCACTACTGACATGAATGGAAGACATTGGAAAATGATTCTTTTCTGATCAGGTCCAAAGGGTCTCTGAGCTGTCCTCAGAGAGACGTGATAGAGCACAAGATCCTTCAGGAAGGAATTTAGGTAAAGCTGTACTTAAACAAGATGGTCAGAGTTCTCCCACGTGAATCTCCAGTTTTACTCTAGAAATATCAGCAGTCCATTTTAACATCTTTTAGAAGAAAGCTACCAGTTTTTGTTTCTAAGGAAATAGCTTATACTCTCCTGTAATCACTTTTTTGTAGCACTTTAAAGCACTTTACACATCCTATCTCATTTGATCCTCACAGCAAATTTGTGAGGTAGTTACTATTATTATTCCCATTTTACAGATGAAGAAACTAAGGCTGAAAGAAGTTAAGTGACATGCCCAGGGTCACACAGCTATTAAGTGTCTGAAGTAGCATTGGAAAACTGGTCTTGCTGACTCTCTATTTAATGTTTTATCTACTCACTCTGTCACACAGATTCTCCAAACAAGACATGAGTTTGGGATGTGTTGCAAAGCAGACAAATTCATTGCAAATATAAGACTAGGGGAAGAAAATTCCACCAATATGCAAAGACCAGTCAGTTTGTAGGACATTTGGGTTATTTAATTCCATCATGAGTATATATGATTAATCTCTATGTTGATAACCAATTTCATATATAATTTCCTCCTTTATTAATGTATAAAAAATCTTCACATCCATGATCCATGCAACACATTAATTTGCTTTTAAACTATTGAATATTTTTAAAAATAAATTTCAATGTGTTAAATGCTAGAACAACTCTTTGTGAGCCCATTTGTGGTTTTCTGGGCAAAGATACTGGACTGGTTTATCATTTCTTTCTCCTGTTTACTTTAAAGATGAGGAAACAGAGGCAAACAGGGTGAAGCGACTTGCCTAGGATGATACAGTTAGTAAGAGTCTGAGGTCAAATTTTAACACATCAAGATGAATCTTCCTGACTCCAGGCCTAGCATTACATGCACCTAGCTGCCTCCCAATAAGTGTTTACTGAATTCAAATAAAATGTTTTGGTTGCTTCTTACATTTATTTATTTCTTCATTTGTTCTATAAATATATATAAACTTATTACTATAGAAATAATCCTACATATGTTGAGAACTAGGGGAGACTCAAAGGTAAGCAAGGCTATCTATAATTGATTGAATTAACAGGAAAGAGAAATCACTCCTGACTTGGAGAATCAGGGAGATGGCATTTTAGGTTTGCTTTGTATAACAGATAAGACTTTAATAGATTAAGATGGGGAAGGAGAATATTCTAGGCATAAAGAATGGTATAAGCAAAGATGTGAAGTATGAATACTGATGATAATAATAACTGACATTTACATAGTGCTTTAAATTTTTCCAAAGTGCTTTATGGACATCAATTCACTTTGCCTAGAAATAACTCTGAAGGGTAGTTATCACAGGTATTATTATCACAGTTTTACAGATAAGGAAACTGAGTCCAGAAAGATTAAGTTATTTGCACAATTAGTAATTATCAGAGGCAATTAAAATGTAGGTTATAAAGGACTTTGAAAAACAAATAGAGTTTGCTTGTTTTTTTAAAATTTGGTCCTAGAATAGGAATCAAAAAGAGTTTATTGAATGAGAGGGAGATGATGGAAAGGATCTGTACCAGGGTGGTGGAAATGTCAAAGTACAGAAGTGACCATATTTGAGAGCTGTTACACAAAATCGACAGGTGTTGGCAACAGATGGGTGAAGGAGAATGAGGGGTCACAGATGATGGTGAGGTTGTGAGCTAAAATGGGAGAATGATGGTGCCCCTGGTAGTAGTAGGGAAATTTGGAAGGGGGGAAGGGATTTGGGTGGAAAGACAAAGAGTTCAGTTTTAGATATGATGAGTTTTAGATATCTGCAGTACATTCAGTTTGATATCTAAGAGGCAGTAGGAGACGCACCACTCGAGATCAGTGGAAAGGTTAGAGCTAGATAAGATCTGAGAATCATCAACATAGAGATGACAATTAGATTGCAGGAATTGATGAGAAATAGTATAGCGGGAGAAGAGGAAAAGGTTTAGGACAAAGCCTTGTGGGACACCCACAGTTAGACATAACATGGGTGAAGATCAGCAAAGAAGACTGAGAAGGAGCAGTCCAATAGGTAGGAGGAGAACCAGGAGAAACATGTTATAAAAACCTAGAAAGAAGAGAGTATCAAGGGAAAGGGAGCAATTGATAGAGGCAAAGATTCAAAGATCTCAGGGAGGATGTGACTGAGAAAAGACCATTAGCTAAATACCCATTAGAGGATGAATTCAAGTTATCTGGCCCAGATTAAATTTATATCCTTGAACCTGCAAGAACTTGTAGCTCTGATTGCTGAGCCCCTGAAAGTGATATTTGAAAGATTGTGGAAAATTAGGTGGAGAAAGAGAAATATTGTCAGGATTTTGGTGAGTAGAGAGAATAATCTGCAAACTACAGTTTCAATTCCTGGTGGAATCTGAGATCACTAAAGAGATGGTTGGTAAATATTTAGAAATGGAAATGATGAATGAAAAGCATAAGCATGGCTTTGTCAAGAATCAGTCATGCCAGACTAACCTCATTTCCTTTTGTTCAGTTTATTAAACTAGTAAATACCCCTGATTGCTGTGTAAACAGCTTACCTAGATTTTGCAAAGCTATTTTTAAAAGCTTTTGAAAAAAAAAAATGAGGCAGCTGAGTGGAACAATGGGTAGAACACTGGGCCTGGAACCAGGAAGAAAAGTTCAAATCCAGCCTTAGATAATGACTAGCTGTGTGGTTCTAAACAAGTTTCTGAATTTCTGTTTGCCTTTGTTTCCTTAATTGTAAAATGAGGATAATGACAGCACCTGCCTCCCAGGGTTGCTGTGCAAACCAAATGAGATAATATTTATAATGCATTAAATACAACAAAATGCACCAGCGCATAGTAGGTACTTATAAATGCTTATTTCTTACTTCTCCCTTATAAAGTATCTCATTCCATTCTTTTTTTTTTTTTGCTTTCTTTAATTTAATTTTTTTAAAAGAGGGACAATTGGGATTAAGTGACCTGCTCAAGGTCACACAGCTAGTAAGTGTTAAGTGTCTGAGGCCACATTTGATCTCAGGTCCTCCTGACTCCAGGGCTGCACCACCTAGCTGCCCTGTCTCATGCCATTCTTCATGGGGAAGATAGCTGCATGTGGGCTACAATTACATGAATTCATAATTGTTTGGGCGATCAGACTCAAAGAGTAGTTGTTAATCAGTTAATATTAAAATAACAGCAGGTCTCCACTAGAGCACTTTAGGAATCTGTGTTATTTAACATTTTTACCAATGTATTGGATAAAGGCGTAGATCCTGTGCTTCTGCAGATAACACAAACCTGTAAAGAGCAGCTAACACATTGAATGATAGAGTCAGGAATTGAAAAATCTTGACAGGCTAGAATATTGGGTTGAATCTAATAGATAAATTTCAGTAAAGATAAATAGAAAATCTTCTATTTTTGCACAAAAAAATCAACTTCACCTGCATAAGATGGGGAGATCTATATTAGAAGTTGTAGTGAACTGCAAGTTCAACATAAATCCACAGTGTAACGTGGAAGCCAAAAAAAACTCCAGTGCAATATTGGGATATATTGAGAGGCATGACTTTCAGGAATAGGGAAATGGTAATTCCTCTCTATCCTGTTGTTTTCAGATCTTGTTTAGAGAATAGTGTTCATGACTTAAGAAGGGCACTGATAAGTTGAACAGTGTCCAGAAGACAGCAACTAGCATAGTAAAGGAGTACATGCCATAGGAGAACTGACTTCATTTATCTTGGAGAAGAAAGGACTCATGGAGAGCAGGATAGTTCTATTCAAATATTTGAAGGATTGTCAGGTGAAGGAAGAATTACAAAGAATTAAGAGCAATGGAAGGAAGTTGCAAAGAAGCAAATTTAGATTTAATGTCAGGCAAGATTTCCAACAATTAGAGATGTGAAATGGACTGTTTTGAGGGTCATAGGTTTCTTGGAGATCTTCAAGCGGAGATTGAATGACCTCTTATTTGGAACTGGGAATTGATTTGGGGTATCTAAAAGTGGTGAATGAGGTAACCTCAGACTCAAATTCTGTGATTCTTGCAGCCCATATCTGCCAGCTGTTCCATATTCTCACTGCCACCACCCTAGTATAGAATTTTATTACCTGGAATGTTACATCAGCCTCCTAACAAACCTTCCCCCATTTATTTTCTCTTGCCTCCAAACCTTACATCACACCACTGCCATAATTTTTCTTACACATTCATCTGGTCATATCACTTCTCTTCAATGCCCTTCACTAGTTCTCTTTTACTTAAAGTTCAAACTCCTTTAACATGGCATTCGAGGACCTCTAAAATCAGTAGACATCCTACTTTTCCAGCTTAATAACAACCCATATCTAAATACTACCTGTCCACCTACACGTCCTGGTTTCCTCACCTTTTTGCCCCCCCCCCCCCCCAGTGTTTCTTGTGTCTGAAATATCCTGCCACTCATTCTTTGCCTATTGAATTCTTTTCCATGTTTTGAAGTCCTACCCAAATTCCATTTCTTCCATGAAGCCTTCCCTGGATCCTCCCATCAGTAATCATGATCCCCTTTGGATTTCATATAACCTTTTGTAACTTCTTTATGTATTTATTAGGTATTCTGAGGCATGAGAGCTAGCTATTTTTATATTATATCCTCTTATTCTACTTTAAGCTCCATGAGTGAAGTGACTCTGACTTTACTCCAGGGACACTTACTAGTACTACACCCATGATAAGTACTTAATGATTCTTATAGGATCAAATTGAATTGACTGGTGATAGGTTGAAAAAATGGAAATTGGAATGTAGTATTTATTTGGTGCCTCTAAAATGACAGGTTTTAAAGCGCCAAACATCATCATCTTCATCACTTCCTTCTCCTGCTTCTTCTCTTTCACTTCCTTCCTCTCCTTTCCTCCTTTTCCTTCTATTTTTCCTCCTTCTTTTATACATTGTCCTTACCCCAACTTGTAATTCTGTCATGTGAGTCTGGGACTCCTAAATGGTAGCCTACATATACTATGAGATATAGTGTGGTGTAGAGAGAATAGCATGCTGGGTTTAGAGGCAAGAAAATCTGGAAGGGAATCTTGTCTCAGGCACTTATTGGCTACTTGGCCATGGGCTAGTCAGTTTATGGCTCTAGACCTGAGTTTCCTCATCTGTGTAATATATAACCTCTAAGGTTGTTTCTCGTTGTACAGCTCTGATTTTATGATCTTGATTCACTCTCCTCTCATGCCCTCCACCCCAATAATCAGTCACTATGTTGTTTGGCAGCAACACAAGATCCAGATCTTTAGGATCATGGAAATCTGCCTAAAATATCTCATTAGGTCCACAAGTAGATCTCAAATGCCTGCTGTGTGCTTGGTGTGGTGCCAGATGGAACAGAGTAGCAGTCCTTGAAAAAGAAGATCAAGGGCTCTGACTTCCTGCTTTACTTGAGAAATCAACACATTAAGACTGAACAAAAATAGTCAAAGATGACCTAGGAATAAGGCAGCCAGTTTTAAAGCCGATAACTTTCTTTGCTACATAAATAATAGTGTCAGGAAAGTAGCAACAGTGTACCAGTGTACCTGTTTGATGCAGCAGGAAACTTCCTCTGAGAGAAATCAATTTTCTCAGTGAACAAATGAGTATATCACTTAAATTTTAGTAAGAAGTTAAAAGATTATTGGAATTGCGTAAATGTTGTCAAAAGATGAAAGAATGTTAGAAATAGAAAGGACCCAGAAACCACCTTATCTGTGTTATACTGGGCAAATCACCCAATGTGATCTGGGCTTCAGTTTCCTTATCTATAAGATGGAGATAATAATACCTTTAGTACCAACCTTGCAGAGTTGTCACAAGGAGCGAATGAAGCAACACAAAGTGCACTGTGATGGGAGAATGCTATAGAAGAAAATAATTTCCCTCCCACTATTTCCTCTGCCTACCTCAGAGGATTATTGTGAAACTCCAGGGAGAGAGACAGATTGGGATAGAGGAAAATTGTTGTTGTTCAGTCATGTCCAATTCTTCGTGACCTCATTTTGGGGTTTTCTTGGCCAAGATACTGGTGATGGTGGTTGTTGTTCAATTGTTTCAGTCTGACCAACTCTTTGTGACAGCATTTGGAGTTTTCCTGGTAGAGATACTGGAGGAGTTTGCCATTTCCGTCTCCAGCTCATTTTGCAGATGAGGAAACTGAGGCAAACAGGGTTAAGTCACTTGCCCAGGGTCATCCAGTTCATAATTGTCTGGGGCCAGATTTTTACTAAGTTTTTCCTGACTCCAGGCCCAATGCTCTGTCTACTATACCCCCTTGCTGCCTCTAGGGGAAAGATCCCTGGCCTAAAAATGGGAGCATTGGAGTTCAGCTTCTAACTCTAATCCCAAATCCTGATTCATCTTCTTATTAACTGTATAATTTAGAGTAATTCACTTAATTTCTCTGGCCCCATTTGTTCTGATTCCTTTCAACCGAAAAGCCTATTGCCATGCCTTATGAACTGTAAGGCACCATGCAATTGTTATGCCTAGGCTGAGAGATTTCAAACTGGTTAGGAACTTATTAGTCACCTAGGCCAGTTCTCTTCCCCTACTCCTACTTTAGAAATCAAAGCCCAGATTAAGGGACTTCTCCACATTCACATGATTAGGTAAGTAGGAGCCAGTCGAGGATGAGAAACCAGATCTTTTGTTCTAAATCCTGGGCTCATTTATTATTATTATATTATGCTGAATCTGAAATGTAAGATATTTTTTTTTTTTATTAGAAGCAGTGTGGTGTAATGGCTAGAAAGCTGGCCTTGGAGTTAGGAAAATGTGAGTTGAAGTCCTGTTTCTGATCCATATGGGATATGTGAACCAAGGCAAGATACATGATGAATTGCTGCTTTAGGCAACTAAATTTTGGAAAAGGTGCCAAGCAGAATTGGTAGAAGAGATTACCTCATGAGAAAATTGTTTTTTACCAACAAAATCACAATGGAATTCTTTTCCTTTGCCACCTTTCCTTAAATTGTAGATGAGATATCTAAGGCCAGGGAGGTTCATTGAATTCCTAAAAGTTAAATAGCTAGTTTTTGACACGTTAGGATGATCTCTTCTATGATTAGGGCTCAAAAATGATGTCCTGGTGCATTGAAAGTGCACCTCTTTATTTGTACAATTAAGCCCATTCCCTCCTATCTTCTCCAACAGATTTCCCCTCTTATAGCCCCTAGTGTCATACTAATCTTCAACCTCTCCCTGTCTACTGATTGTTCATCTGCTGCCTACAGAAAAGTCCATGTCTCCCTCATCCTCAAAAAAGTCTCACTTGATACCTCATCCATCCCTACTAGCTCTTGACCTTAATCTTTCCTTCTTTTTGTGACTAAACTCCTTGAGAAAGCCATCTGTAATCATTGCCTCTGCTTCCTTTCTGTTCTTCACTCCGACCTCATCATTCAACTGAAACCTGTCTATCCAAAGTTACCAGTAGCATCTTAATCACCAAATCTGATGGTCTTTTTTTCTATCCTCAGATTTCTTGATCTCCCTGCAGTGTTTGACAAAGTCAGTTGCCTTCTTTTCTTGGATACTTCCTCCTCTCTAAATTTCTCTGGTTCTCCTCCTACCTGTCTAACCACTCCTTCTTAGACTCCTTTACTAGGTATGTATCCAGACTGTATTCACTAACTATGGGTATCCCACAGGGTTCTATCCTGTGCCCTCTTCTCTTCTCCATCTATGCTATTTCCATTGGTGATCTCATCAGTTTTTGTGGATTCAATGATCATCTGCATGCAGATAATTCTCAGTTCAATTTCTCTAGCTCAAACCTCTCTCATAACTTCTAATTTCACATCTCCAACTACCTGTTAGATACGTTGAGCCAAATATCACATAAATATTTCAAATTACATGTCCAAAACTAACCTCATTATCTTCCTCCCCCCCCAATACTTTTTTATTCCTAACTTCTCTATTACTTTTAATGATACCCAGTTACCTAGGATTGAAACCTAGCTGTCATCCTTGATTCCTTATTCTATCTCATACCCTCCATATCCAATATATTGCCAAGTTCTGTTATTTTTATCTTCTTAACATCTCTTGTACATATACCTCCGTCTCTCCTCTGACACTGCCAATACACTGGTAGCAAGCATTCATAGCCTCATGCCTGGATTATGGCAATTGCCTTCTAGCTGGTTTCTATGCCTCATACTCTTCTCTCCAGTCCATCCCCCACTCAACTGTGGAACTAGTCTTTCTGAAGCACAAGTGTGATCATGTCACATATTCCCCATTCAAAAGATTCCACTAACTCCCTATCACCTCCAGGGTCAAATATAAAACCTTTTGTTTGGTATTCACATCTCTTCATAATCCTGTCCCTTTCTATCTTTCCAGTCTTCTAATACCGTACATTCACATACTTTAAGGTCCAATGACACTTGTCTCCTTGCTGTTCTAGAGGCAGTTAGGTGACACAGTGAATAGAATACTGAACCTGTAGTCAGAAAGACCTGAATTCTAATTCAGCCTCAGAAACTTACTAGTTGTATGACCTTGGGCAAGTCACTTAACTTCCCTCTGCCTCAATTTCCTCAACTGTAAAATTGGGATAATAATAACACAAGGGTTGTTGTGGGGATCAAATGAGATAATATTTGTAAAGTGTTTATTTAGCAAAGGACCTGGCAATAGTAGGCACTTAATAAATGCTTATTATCTCTCTTCCTTCTTTCTTTCCTTTTTCCTTCTTTCCTTTTTTCTTCCCTTCTTCCTTTCCTCCCCTTCCTTCCTTGCTCCCTTCCTTCCTTTCTTCTTTCTTTCCTTCCTTCCTTTCTTCCTTCCTTCCCTCCTTCCTTCCTTCCCTCCTTCCTTCTTTCCTTCCTACTTTCCTTCCTTCCTTCCTTCCTTCTTTCCTTCCTTCCTTCCTTCTTTCATTTGTATGACACCAATCCCCTGATTTTGTGTATTTTCACTGTCTGTCTCCTATGCCTAGAATTCTCTTCCTCTTCTTCTCTGTCTCATGAATTTCCTGGCTCCCATTCTGTCTCAATGCTAGTAACTTCCCTCTGAGATTGTCTAAAATTTATCCTGTATATATCTTGCTTGTATTTAGTTGCTTGTTTGAAAATTGTCTGTCCCATTAAAACATGAGATCCATAAGAGTAGGAATTATCTTTTGCCCCCACCCTCCTTTTTTGTTTTACCATTGCTTAGCACAGTACCTGTATCATATTAGGTACTTAATATAGTTGACTGGACTTGGAAAGGCTGGCAAATGAGACGGTAGTGCCACTGCCATTGATTCTGAAAGTCTGTGGAGACTAGAAATTGTTCCATAGGACTTGGAGAAGCATAAATGTCCTAATTTCCAAAATAAAAAGGAGAGTGGAATCCTTCATTTAAAGAACAGTGAGTTTCACTTGAATTCCTAGCAAAATTCTAGAATGTACTAGTTAAAGAATCATTAATAAACACCTAGGAAAGGAAATGATGATCACAAAGAGACAGTATAGCTTCATCAATATCAAGTCATGCTATACTAATGTCATTTTTGATAATTACTAGACATAGAGCAGAAGAATATTGCAGATATAGTTGACCTAGATTGCAGCAAAACATCTAACAAAAGTTTTTCATGCTAGTCTTATGGAAGAAAGATGAGTATTAGATGATAATATACTTTGATGAATTCAGAACTGGTTGAATGACTGAACCAAAACACTAATCCAGTTATTCAATGTCAGTTGTGAGGAAGATTTCTAATGGAGTGTTCTAGGGATCTGTGATTTGCCCTGCATTGCTTAGTTTTTTTAACCCAAAACTTGAAGTTATAAATGGCATACATAGGAAATATTCAGGTAACAGAGAGTTAAAGGCATTGGACACACACTGCATGACAGAGGCAGGAATCACAAAGTTCTAGACAGGCTAAATCATTGGGTTACATATAAGAAAACAAAATTTGAGAGAGGAAAAATATAAATTTTACACTTGAATTTAAAAGATCAACTTTATTAAGTATACATTGGGGAAGGTGTGGATGGACTGAAAATTGTCTTCAAAAGACCTGAGGATTTTAGTGGATTGCAAGCTTATAATGAGATAACAGTGTGATGTGGCAGAAAGAATGTTCAGAACAAGGGAAGCAATAGTCACACCATACTCTACCTTTGTCAGATGCATCTGTATTTAGTTCTGGATACCATATTTTAGGAAGGACATTGATAAGCTGGAAAGCATTCATAGGAGGGTAACTTGAAAACTAGTTGAACCAACTTGGAGTGTTTAGCTTGGAAAAAACGAAAACTTAGTAGACAAATGATAATTGTTATGAAGTGTTTGAAGGGGTGCTATATAAAAGTCTACAAGGAACTAGATTTGTTTTGGTTTGGTCCCAAAGGGAAGAACTACATTATGGGTAAAAATTTGAGAAAGACAGATTTTGGCCTGATATATGCATGTTTCTTAACAATTAGATCTATCCAAAAGTAGAATGGACTGCCTTAGGAGGAAGTAAGTTCTTCAACGAAAGGCAAGGTGACTACTTCTTTTTGGTGTTGTAGTCAGGTACAGATTTGATTAGATAGTCTTCAACATCTCTTCCAAACCTATTATAATTCCAGGACACAAATCTTCTGATTCACAGTCAGTAAGGACATAGCACTGAGAGTATGAGGGGCATTAGAAATGGTCCACTCCAGTTGCTTCACTTCACAGTTGAGAAAACAAAGGGTTAGAGAGGTTAAAAATTTGCCTAAAATCCAGCCTCAGACACTTAACACTTACTAGCCGTGTGATCTTGGGCAAGCCACTTAACCTCAATTGTCTTGCCTTCCCCCTTCCAAAAAAAAAATTTGCCTACAAAACCTTATGTACACAAGTAGGCAATAGTAGAACCAGGACTAAAACTCTGTTTACCTGACTTCGAATCCAGCAAAGCCAAAATTCAATCCCAAGTCCTCTGAGTGTAAATTCAGTGCTGTCTAGTTTTCTTTCCCACACCTTTATTCAAATTAGCCTTATTATTTCTCATATAATGTCATTCCATCTTTTCGCTTCTTTCCTGATTGCCACTATACCTGGGATGTACGTTCATCTCACCTTTACTCTTAAAATCCTTTGGTTTCATTGACATTCTGCTTAAGCAACACCTTTGACAAGAAACTTTTCCTGATACCCCGGAGGTTAATGTTCTCTCACCCCAAATTTTTCCTTATTCTTATTTTGTATGTAGTTGAGAGGAAGCTAGGTGGTGCAGTGGAGAGAGTGATGAATCTAGCACCAAGAAGATCAGAGTCCAAATCTAGTCGATAATACCTATGAGATTGTGACCCTGGACAAATCACACAGCCACTGCTACATCTGTAAAGTGAGGATGATGATGATGATGATGATGATGATGATGATGATGATGATGATGATGATAATAATAAAACCTCCCAGGATTATTGTGAGAAAAACAATATTTGTAAAGCACTTTGTAAAACTTGAAGTGCTATATAAATGTAATTATTATTATTTTAGTATGATTATTTATATACATGCTATCTCCCTTGATAAGAATATAAGTTCCTGTAGGACAAGAAGCATTTCATTTTATCTTTGTCTCTAGCATCTAGTAAAGGGTTTGGCACATAGTAGATATTTAATAAATGTTTAATGATTGAGCTGTTGATACTAGGATTCATAAACAAAATAAGATTTAAAAGGTAGATGTTAATTAGGCTTAGTTCCAAGGTTCTAAAAATCTGAGATCTCATGAGGAGCAGGTGTGTTACATTGAAGCCTGTGCCAGGCTGGACTGACAGCAGTTTACCATGCCCATGTGAGAGAGTTCTGCATGTCTGATCAGGAAAGTCCAAGCAGAAAATATACATTAGTAACTCACAATTATTCCCACAGTGAGTAATGGAGTCTAATTAGGAATCTGATTTTCAGTAAATTAGGATTTTACACTAGCTATGACTCCAATTTCTCGCATCTGTCCAGTCTCATGAACTGTTGCATCTGTTGTTAATCTTAACGTCAAAGGCCATATTCTACCCTTGCCATAGCAACGTGGATCAGCTCGAAATCCCAGTAACTCAAGAGGTCAGGGGACAAAATAGCAATAATGAAACACATTTATATGGTGCATGAAATACTTACAAAGAACTTTTACGGATATTATGTCATTGGATTCTAATAAAGCCATGAGCTATGAGCTGCAAGGACTATTATGCCCCTTTTACAGATGATCAAAATGAGGCTCTGAAAGGTTAGGTTGCTTATTCAAGGCCATATAGCTAATAAGTATTTAAGTGCAAGACTTTTGATCCCAAGCCTTTCTGCTATCACAGAATCTAAAGGTAGGATGGGATTTCAGAGGTCATCAAGTCCAATCTGTACCTGAGTAAGAATCCCCTTACTAATGAGACAAAAGTGGTCAGTTGTTAAACCTTGTTAGTGAGAAAGGAAACCTAACTGCAACCAAAGGAAGCTTATTCTACTCTTGGATAGCTCTAGGCATTAAGCAGTTTTTCCTAAATCAAGCCTAAGGCTTCTATCCAATTTACAGCCATTATTCTGAAACAAGGAAAGTTTTTTACGGAACCTTGCTTGAGGGAAAGCTCACTTGATAATGGCACATATATCAGTTCTAGTTGGGCTTTTGTCTGTGCCTTTTGCCTGACTTTGGCCTCACTTAAATCCAATAGATGTGCTAGTCAAGACATAACCTTTGTGATTTCATTGGTCCTTTTTGAGCTTGAAGAATGAACAACAGTAACAACAATGCTTCAGATTCACCTCTCTTTTCTCCTTCCAATCCTATATAAAGAAGGACACATCAGGCTATCTCTGAAGCATTTTTAGCAGGATGTAGTGGAGTGTATAAGGTGGCAAACTTGGAACAAACTCAAAACCAAGAAAGGAAAACCCAGAGTTAAGTTAAACTATAATCTAAGAGCAATCATGTAATGAAACTGACTCCCTTCAGAAGTGACTGAAAAGTAAAATATCATGCTTAAAGAAGGAAGAAACTTCAAGAGATTATCTCATCCAGCTCCTGTGTTCAGAAATATGAGATATTCTTTCTATTTTTAAGATGAGGCACTCAAGACTCTGAAAGGTTAAATTACATGTCCAGGGTCACACAGCTGGTAAATATATGTGGCAGTGGAACAAGGATTGCTTTGGAGGGTCAGAAGCCATGGATCCAAATCCCACCTCTGCTAACTTTCTGTGTGATGATCTGTAAAAATAGAAGACTTAACTAGACTATTCTAAGATCCTTTCCGGCCCTAAAATCTTGTTTTCTAAACAAAGGAGTGAGAAATTTGTTTCTTCCCCATCTAAGAACTTTTTTCATTATCTGTGCTATCCTATTCTCAAAGGTTTTCAAGGACTATGAGAAAATACTCAAAGGACAACACTATTGAATGAATTTTTTATCATTGAATGAATAAACAGATATTCAATAAATGCTATCAAATGAATCATATTAATGAAAAACCATTTATTAAACATTTACTCTGTTCCAAAGACTGTGCTAAGTGATGGGATACAAATAGAAAATCAAAGTAGTCCCTGATCTTAAAGAAAATGTATTTTAAATGGGGCAGATAACACATATAGGAGGGTATAAAGTACAGTGGTGCTAAGGGTGGAGCTATAAGCACAGATGATAAGGACTGTTATTTAAGTCACAATAACAGGAAAAGTAGTAATCCCTGAGAATCTGGAGGGCATATTGCCAGGGCATATTGTAAAGTCCTTTTCCCTTCTTCTCTGGATGCTAGCCCATCTAATCACTGAATAAAGTAAAAATGAATGTAAGAGTGTTTTAAAATGAAATTCAAAAAGACTCGTGGTGGTTTGACCATATTTAAGTGAGAGGTGACAAAAAGATATTTTGGCCTTCCAGAGGCAGAAAGGTAAAGATCCTACTACCAGAAAAGGAATTTATCACCCAAGTATGATAAGAAGGTAATGTCTTTTCTGAATTATTCCATCTATGACTGGCATGTTAGTTCAAGAGTATGGAGATGGCATGGAGATGGGGGAAAATGTCACTTACCTGCACACACACACGTACATATTGCCACTACATCTTAGTTTATAGCAGCTCTAACCCCACACTATTCTCAATAACTCAACTTAAACATTTTTCAAAGTTGTGAAGACCTAAGACTATTCAATGATTAGTTTGCACATGACATGTAATATCATATATACACTCTCCTTTGTCAAATCTAAATAAATGTGTTTTTCCCATTATTTTAACTAAAAAAGCAAACCAACTTAAGTTAGTTACTTTCATTGTACCCCAGACCCCCTCAGCCTAACTATAAAATAACATGGAAATAGCGGAGTTGACTTCCTACCTTTAGAAAAATCACAGTTGACCTCAAGCTGAGAAGGAGAAATTTCCTCTCGAGATACTTTTGGGAGGGTTGGAAAACACCAGTCACAAATAGACTGGGAATGGAAATTCTTCCTCTTGCTGTTGATGCCACTAAGCCAGAAAAGCTTTAATTAGGAAACATAATTACATTTCCCAGCTTGTTCACCCTGAATGTTTTTTCTGTTCTTCAGAACTTCCAGGATGTATGCCTGGGAGAGGATAAATGTTTGTTCTTATGTAACTCATGACCTTGTAACTTGAGCTCCAGGCTTGTATAGAATAGATTTAATCCTGGGGGGCAGGGGGCCCTTCAAAGAGTCATATCATTTTGGTTTAATTTATTGCCACCCACAGTTTCCTTTGAGAAATCTCATAATACCAGCTTATGTATGTCTGGATCTCCACAGATATGGTTAAAAGAGCACACTGCTCTCATGCAAGAACTTGAGTGCAATGCATACTGGATATAGACAGCATCTGTTTCATATTCCCCCACCCCCCACACAAAAAAAGTAGAAAACAAATAAAGGACTCATGATAAGCCATAAAAAATCAATATAATTTTCCTCCCTCACTGATGAAGTCCACCTTAACCTCAGCGTCCTATTCAGTCACAAGATTTGTAGCACTAACCCTATAGTTTGGAGTCCTTTCCTGAAGAAAAGTGAACCTGGGGCTGCTTGTGAAGAAAGTAATCTATTAATCAGTGAGACAACCACCTTCCCATGAGACTTTAACAAATCCAAAATAATAGAGCAAGGATTCACCCCCAAGTCCTCTGACCCCAAATTATTTGTTCCACTAGACTGAATTCTCTTTGTATTGTAACTTTTATTGTTACTTTTTGAAAAGTATAATTCTGGGAGTTATTTCTGTTTGGTAAAATGAAGCTGGTGTATTATAAGGTGCCTGCCATTTCTCCTGCCGTATCTTTGGACTAAGAACAGTCCCACATATGGCAAAGTAGTTTTTCCCCTCTCTTATTGTTTCTTAGATCAATTAATAAAAGAACAATCTAATGCTAATCTGATCTTACATCTCTATTGCTAACTATTCCATGTAATTATAAATTCATCAAATATATTTCAAATACTTGCATATTATATATTCAAGATGTCAGTGACAAAATTATGCTAAATACTCTCATTTTAAGATAATTTGGCACTTATTCTGTGAATATTTAATCAGAAGCACAGCATAATGGAATAAGTTTTCAGAACTGAGCTCAGAAATTCAGTCATACAGACTTTCTTTGTATCTTCTCTGCGGTGTGATTTATGTCATAAATTTTTATGGATTTGTTTTATAGAGAAAGATGGCATAAATTCTGCTTCCCTTTTGGATGGAGACCACCATACATGGCCTGAATGTCCTACTGCTTTCCAAGAACAAGAAAAAGACCCTCTAGTTGTCTTTCTCTGCACCATCTTGGCAGTGAAGCAGCTCTTGAATGGGTCAAGCTTCCAGAAAACTATCACTTGAATGGGATCAGTCCCTTTCCTTTTAAAATATCAGAAATTGAGCCCTGGAAAAGGAGATTCAGCAAAGATGACCCATTTACAAGCCGGACTCAGTCCAGAGACTATAGAGAAAGCTCGTCTGGAACTGAACGAAAATCCAGATATATTGCATCAAGATATTCAGCAAGTCCGGGACATGATCATCACCAGACCCGACATTGGATTTTTACGTACAGATGATGCCTTCATCTTGAGATTTCTTCGAGCCAGGAAGTTTCACCAAACAGATGCCTTTAGACTACTGGCTCAGTACTTCCAGTACCGCCAGCTAAACCTGGACATGTTCAAAAACTTCAAGGCTGATGACCCAGGAATCAAGCGTGCTCTGATTGATGGATTCCCTGGAGTACTGGAAAAGAGAGATCACTATGGCAGGAAGATCCTTTTGCTCTTTGCAGCCAATTGGGATCAGAGTAGGTAAATGTAGATAGTGTCTTTATTTTTAAATTTTTAAAAAAAATATATATGAACAGCATTATCTTCACTTGGGATATTTTGTCCTCAGATAATGAGTATTCCATGAACTACAATGATATGTGGAGCCAAAGCAAGTCTTGAAATTTAATCCTCCATTGTCCAAAAGGCTTCATTGTCGTTAATATCCCTCCTCTAATTTACTGCAGCATTTTAAGCTGAGTGGACCATTTATTTTAATGAAATTTGATTGTGCTTCTAGACGTAAGAGACACAGTGGTTTCTTCTGTGAAAGTTGGCCCAGTAAGTCACTAAAAATCAAGTATCTGCAAACAAAACAATTGTCCTCAATACTTTCCTTTCTCTCTGATGATTTCAGTGTCCCATCTCCAAATATCTATAAGATGTTTCCTGTGGTTTTAGCTTTCATACAATACTATTTTTGGAAATAAGACTAGGCTTTGTAAAGGGACCGCATTAGACTCAACAAAATAGGCCAGGCAAGTTTTCTTAATACTAAACCAGTGTCAAGAGCCTGTAGTGGCTGATACTTACTCTCACCCATCCTAGAAACCAAGGAAGAAAAATGTGTACTTGGTCTTCAGGCAAAATTTTACCCTGAGAAAACATTTTATTGGCAAAAACTCATTTGTCCCAAGGTTGGTCAGATTAGGATATATATTGTTCTTTCCATTTTTTCTGTGCTATAAAGTAGCAATAAGAGAAAATTATCCAGACACTACTGAGGAGCCTTGGATGTTCCAGTACCTGGAAATATTTCTAAGTCTTTTCAAGTCATGAGAACCTATAACATAGCAAACTAAAGTTGAACTGGCAGAATTTGTCATTCTCTGTGCTGTGAAAGGTATGAGTGCAGAATTTCATATTTGGGATTGAAAGCAAGAAAATGTGGAAGCTTATGAAAAGACTTACTCATGATGACTCCATTCAAGTCTGTTCTATAAAAGTATCCCAGCATTTCCATCATTTGAGGCAGATGATGAATTTAATATCATTAAATGTTTTTTTACTTAGAATAAATTCAGAGGGCGGTACTGTGTCTAGTTGTGATAGGCTCTGTGTTCAATTTCTAGTATTGAATATTTTGAAAACCAATTGATAGATATAAGAATGAATAAATTTTGGGGAAAATAATAAAAAATGATCCTTAAGAAGTCTGAGATACCTAAAAAGTGGTCTCTTTCCTTCTTTGGTCACTAGGCTCTAGAAAAGGAGTCTGTACCATCATAAAGGAAATTCTTCCAAATTGAAATGTACTATTTGGCTTCAACCTTCTTTCCCATTTCTCTAAGAGAATGAGACACAGAGGCTGCTTCATGGAGTGGGGGGTGAAAAGAGATAGAGACAAAGACAGAGGGAGGAGACAGAAACAGAGAAAAGCAGTGAGGGAGGGAGGGAGAAAGAAAAGGAAGGGAGAGAAGGAAGAAAAGAAAGAGCATAAAGGGAACATAACTCATTGAAGAACCCATCAGTGCTTAGGTCAGATATGGAACACTTTTCTGAAAGCTATAAAAACAAAGGTGCTAATAGAGATGAGATAAAGAATAAAATCTAGTTCCCCATATTGTTATTTCCAATTGTACACATCGTTTTGTTCTCTGTCAAAACTCTTGTTTATTGTTAAAAGACAGAGCCTCAGCGGGATTCCAAAGGCCTGCCAAGTGATGAGCTCATTTTGTTCTCACTGGGCTAAAGCCTGAAGTGATGGGAAAGTATTATACGAAAGGTTTATTGAGTATTAAAATGGTTATTCATATGTTTTAAACTGTGTAAATCTTATTCATGTAGGTCTAGATATCTCAAAGGGAAAGTGTAGGCAGATGAGTCGTGGGATTGCTTAGCCTCCCAGGGAGGGTTCCCTACCTCTTTGATTTGCTCTATAGATTTGTGAATATTGCAATAGTTTGGGTACTGGAGAAACACATAGCAGCCTTTGCATGGTGACTGAGGAGGAAACCAGTCTTCTCCACAAAACAGACACCTCCCTATCTACTTGTTCTTTGCACTGAACATGTCAGAATTATAGAGTCAGACTACGGTTTCATCAAAATGATTTTAGTTTAGCTAATGACATTCAGAGAGTTGCTAACAAAATGAAACTGGCAGTTTTGGAAATGGCATAAATTCCCACAAAGTGTATATTTCCATCACTTAGCTCTAATATTTAATAAACAATAGTATGCTTAGTGAGTTCTTTGGTCCTGGTCAGGTGAAGCCACAAGTGAAAAAACACTTTGACAATAAGGCTTTACTATCAGTCCTTTTCATCTTTGTAACATCCTTGCAAAAACACATTGGTTACTGTTCATTTATGAGCTCATCTTTATAGCCAATATTCAAATTGAGAATAAATGTCATCTATTTGTTATTGCTTTGTCTCCAGGGCCCAAGGTCTTCTGGTTGAAGTAGGGACTCTCAACAATAAATAAGGAATCATGGATTTACCATTTCTGGCATGGTCAGTGACGGACCACAGAAGAATCAAACTATATACATAAGTCTGGGAGGATTCCACTCATACTTATTGAGGAGTATAGTTTCTAGAGGCAACAGATTCTTGCCAATATTCCCTAAATTACCTCTAAAAATGGAAAAATCAATCAGGCTATCCCACAGGTGATACAGAAAGTCTACAGTTAATCTCTGGGTTAGCCCAACCCTGTTTAGGAGATATAGGTAAATCAACTAGTCTTAATTTCTTTACTTGAAAACCGCAATATAATTGGGTTATTATACAAAGACTGAAAAAGTTCTTTGAGGTACCCAGGTACAAGAAACTGGAAAATAAAGTACCAACATGAACTGTGTGCCTCAAAGCTACAGATTATGTCAATATCCCTCGATGCTGGAAATGAATCTTTTGAAAAATGATAGTCTTAATATGTAGCTTTCAACTTTTCACTGGCCAGGCCTACATGACAGTATTGTGAACAATTCTATACCCCTGTCTGAAAAGGGCTATGGAGAAATTGAAGGAGAACCAGACAAAAGCAATAGAAATGATGAACAGCTTGGAAAATAAGATCTTTAAATAAAATAGGGTCTTTAAAGGAAAGAAAAGAGAGTAAGGGTAATTTGGTATTGAAAAAAGAAGCCTAATGAGCAACTTAATTACCACCTTCAAGTATGTAAAGAGTTATTATAAGAAGGGAACTGGTCCAGTGTTCTCTATCTCCAAAGAAGATAGAACTGGAAGAAACAGCCTTAAATTGATATTTAAACTCAATTGGTATGACATTCTGAGCAGCGATCTCAGGCTAAGGAAGAACCAAAAAGTATGAATCCTCAGTAGTGCTGGCATCTACAAATTATGACCCCATTCTGTTATCAGAATCACAGAATTTTAGAGCTAGAAGGGGCCTCAGTGGCCTTGAGCTCCAATCTATACCTCCCTAAAGCCTGACTGACATAGGCCTGGCAAGTGCTCATCTAGCCTTTGCTTAGAAACCTCCAGTGAAAGAGAGCCCACCACTTCCCCAAGAAGCTCATTCCACTTATGGAAATTGTTAATTTGTTAGAATGTATTTGAGGACATCAAGTTTAAATTTGTCCCTTTGGAACTTCTACCATATTATTCAAAGTTCTGCTCTCTGGTGCCAAAGGGAACCAGTAGCACGGGAGGAAGTAGAAGAAGGAAAAGCACTGAGAAGGCTTTGCCACAAATCAGCTATGAAAATAGTAAGCAAGTCTCTTAAACTCTATGTGCCTCAGTTTCCCTATTTATAAAAACAGGAGGCTCGATTAGTTGAACTCTGGGGTCCTTCCTAGCTTAAAATTGAGTCAATTCAATACAAGGACCTTAAAGATTTCACACATTCCATGTCTATAATTCTATGATACTAAATCTTAGTTCTTTCACTTAGCATTTTAAACAGTTGAATTACCTCTGTGTAGCCAACAAGAATATTCTGTAACAGTCTTATTATTTTGCACAGCAATAAAACTAGCAATGATTTACTAACATCAAAGACACACATAAATATGAATTGTCAATTTTCAGGTCCTAGAGAATAGCGAGAACAATTTTAATTATCTAATCTATTTCACATCATTTGTTCTCTTAAGTAAAATAATAGGTAGCAAAACATTGAAATAAGGAATAAGCTATGCAACATGGTACAATACAACAAATATTTTGCTGACATTTTTAGCTAGATTTTTTTTTTATTTCAGAGAAAAGAAAAACTATACACTTTAGGACTAGGCAGTCTCAATGCTCCTACTCAGTTCTAAAATGCTGTTGTTCCAATCCAATCCAACAAGTGTTTAACTACAACATGTGAACTTCCTCAAGTGTTAATGAAGTAAGTTTCTCTTCCCTGGAGGTCTTCAGGTAGAGTGTGAATGGTCATTTGCCAGTTAATTGGTAAAGGAGATTCTGGGTCAAGTAGACTGGACTTGATGGTATCTGAAGACTTTTCTACTTCTGAGATGCAGTGATCAGCCCAAAGAAATTGCAGAGGTAGAATAATCACTAACTGTGGTGATTTAAGGTCTATTCTAATCCAAGTCTTCTTCAAGGTGTCTTTGGAGAGACTGGTTTGCTCCTACAGGTTCAGAGTTCTTTAGGAAGCAAGACAATTTCATATATCTGTGTGGTTTCTGTTAGGATCTTTAGGCAGTCTTCATGAACTAGTGTCCCTAGGAGCCTAGTGAAGTCATTACAATACTCTGTAGATTATATAGAAAAGGGTTTCTTAATCTTTTTGTGTGACATGAACTCATTTGGAAGTCTGGTGAAGTCTATGTGCTCCTTTTCAGAATAATGCTTTTAAATAAGTAAAATAAAATAGATCTCATTGCAAAGGAACCTGAATATATTGAAATATAGTTATTGAAATACGTTTTGAAATATGTACCTAGACCACAGTCTAAGATATATTCTTCTAATATATTCTCTACACAACAGAGGTATTCACAGAAGTCCATCTAAGAACTTTCTAAACTTATCTTGGACTTGATCCAAAGAACTGCAGTGATTGGTCTTGCAGCCTTGGAAACTCCAGAATGTTCTCCTGTCCAAGTTCTAGAACTGTGGCAATTATGCATCTCAGCTCTGCGTTGCATAATTGTGAGGCATATATCAATTCCTCATTGCATTTTTAATGTGATTCAGACTGCCCTGAAGAGAGCATCAGGAATTAAGATGCTCCCTGGAGGATGGTTCAGGCAAATCTGTGGGCTTATCCAGACTTTCTCTAAAAGAGAGAGGAAAAGGAATGAGAAAGTGTCAGATCATTTCAGTGGGAGGAATAAGAAAGCAAGATGGTTCAGGGTATGATTTCAATAGGAGGAATAAGAAAGCAGGATGGTTCATCAATAGCCAGAAGCCTGTCAAGAAAGTCTGCTAAAATGTGGTGAGGTAATTTCAATCTCCCGTGGAGGAAAAATTGAGAAATGACATCTCAACTTTATTCCCCTATGGCCTTCAAAATGAAATGGAGAGGACATTTAAATAAGGGATTCAAGTTCCTTTTTGTTAGAGTTTTACATAACTGCAAATTATAGCTATCATTGTAAACATTGTTACATTAATTTTTAAAAATAGAATACAACCTTAAGTCAGATGAGTATTTTTGCTCCTTTGGAATAAGCGAATTATCCACTCACCCAGGAGGGAACATTTTGTGAAGCCTTCGAATGGTTCTGGTCACACTGTGTTATATGGTAATCAACTGATAGATTAGAGATAGCTCTGCTCTCCCATTCCCATTCTAGCTACTGATCTGTAGCTCCCTTTACAAAGGGACCATTACAAAAAGCATCAATAATGCTGATGGGATATGGGAGTAAAAGATGATTTCTTTTGGTTCAAACTTTATGGTGGAAGGGATGTGCCTCAGTAGCATTTACTTTCATATAAATTTGCGAAATTTTAGTTTGCTAAGATTTAGAGAGGGTTGTTTGTTTTGTTTAACTAGCTTTTTAGAAAAGTATAGACAATCAGCAGAAGCTTTATTGGCCACAAATGGACCTGAGCTTCATTTGGGATTCTGCTATTTTTCATATAAGACTCCATGACATAAAAGTGTCTGATGAATCAAAGTAGGGTGCACAGTGAAAATCAGGTGAGCTTTGTTCAGGTAGGGTCAGAGAACCCCCCCCCCCCCAATGGAATGGTTACTCATATTATGATTGTAGGGTGGTCCATAGAATTACTTTTTACTAATCTCTATTCCCTTAAAGTGAGATCCACAGTTGGTACCCCACAGGAAGTCAGTCATCAGACTTTGCTTGTTACAAAGTTTGTCATGAAGTATAACAGCTAGGAAGGCTGTAATAGAGCATATCAGAGAATAGGGTTGTTGTTTTTTTAAATACTATGGAGGTATTAAGTGTACATGGATTTGGCCTCTGAGACAGGTATCAATAATGCATCCTGTACTGGTCTCCTATACTGATAGAACCTTCCTCTCTAAGATTACCTTCCATCAGTTCTGCATGAACTGTATTTGTACCTACTTGTTTATGTGTTATATTCCCTACTATAATGTAAATTCCATGAGGGCAGGGACTGTTTTTGCTTCTCCTTTTACTTCCAGTACTTAGTGCAGTGCCTAGCACAGAGTAAGTCCTTAATAAATAATTGTCGATTGACCTATGTTGACCATTCTGGGACGTTAGAAAATGGTATGGACCAATAGGTCCAATCCCATGACTATGTCCAAAATCCATTTATAATCAAAGATTGCCAGCTCACACCCAGGCTATATGTTTTAATAACTTCTAGAAATATTTGATTAATAAAATTCTATGGCAATATCAGAATTTGTTTAGTTGAATAGTAATAAAACTTGACTAAATGATCATGATCTTTTTTTTCCACAGAGATTTTAAGAATATACTCTGCTGGGACATAGAATCATAGAATTCCAGAGTTGAAAGGGATGTCAAAAATTATCTCATCCAATGTTAGGCTGGCTACCCTTCCTTCTTAATTTTAAACACCATGATGTTATTTTGTTACTCTCACCCTTATTCATTTAAGCGGCATTTATTAAGTTTCTATTATATGCCGGACCCCATTCTAGGCTTTCAGGTTTTAAAGACAAAAAAAAAAAACAAAAAAACAGCTTCTGCTTCCAAGGAGCTAGCATTTTATTTGGAGGAAGACAATATGTACACAAGAAAATATGAAATATTTTCTAAATAAACACAAAGTAATTTCGTCAGAGAAAGTCTCTAATAACTGAAGATCAAGAAAGATCTCATATGGCATATAGTACTTGGGTTGAGCTTTAGAGGAAGCTAATGATTCTGAGAGGTGAAATTGAGGAGAGAGTATTTTCCAGACATGGGGCACAGCCTGTGCAAAGACAAAGAGGATGATATGTATATGAGCAACAGAAAGTCATTCTTTACCATCTACTTAGTCTGAAATTCCAAAAAGAATGATTTATTTCCTATGAATATCTTCCCAGAATGTTTTTACATATGTGAAATAAAATATAAAGAAAACAGTGATATTGAAATACAGTTATCAAAATATTTGAAAAATAAAAACAGAGTCCAGGTCAAGAAAGCTACTCTAGGAAGATTTTCAAAATAACTTTGAGTTCTATTATATATTTATTCAAAACAAGCAATTATGTATTAATAAGGGGGCCAATTTAAGATGATTTTAAATGTGCCTATCTCACTGCATCCCAGACTTACTGAATGGAAGTGAACCTTTCCTCATGGGTTAACCCAGAAGTTTGATGCATTTTTCCTCCCAAACTCTATTCCCAGAAGCACTTTGCTGCTCATACTTGGAATCTCCTTAGTCCTATCATACTCTGTCCACTGTCAACAGCTTCAAGTTGAACACAGACTTTTAGAAGTTTCTCTTTTGCAAGTTAACTCCTCTTGAGTTGGAAAAGTAGGCAAAAAACTGTGAAGATCTTAGGAGACTCAGGTGATCCCCTAAGAGATGTCAGTGGTGAATTGTAGCCTAACTGCTATCTTTTTGGCTGTAGCTCAGGAAAAAATAAAATGTCATATGACATCTACAAACATCATGGAAAAGGCATGCCTTTGTTTATCACATAAATTTTTGTGCCAGCTACTACTCATAAACTCACGCTTATAGTCTCAAGAGGTTTAAATACAGAGCACTCATTACAGTGGGAGATAAGAACATCTTCTTTGATTAAGAGAGATTCATAGCATCAAGAAAAACTTCATCTCGGGACAAGAGGCTTAAATAGAGTAGTGAAAGCCAGCTCAGGCTCTTGGTTAACTTGGCTTTAAATTCATCAGGGTTCTGGTGTAATCTAAGAACAGGATTTGCATCTAGTTAGGAAGTCAGTGACTGAAAAACATGTACAAATAGAAGTCCTTTTTAATGATGCAATTGCCTGTAAGTCGTGTTCAACTTATGCCTATAACGGGCATAGCTTACATAGTGAATAATGAACACATGGCATGTCTGGAGGCCTTTTTACTGTGAAGTTTTAAAGTGCTTCTGGGACATTCATTCTGTCAGCAATGAGGGGGGCAAGCTTTGTATTTGACCCATTTTAATCAGGAACCAATCACCTTAGAGAAAGAAGCAAATCACAGACCCAACAAATGGCCTGATTCCAACCTGAGCTCCAGTCCCATGCCCTTCTGTTCTGTAACCACTCAACAGCTTTCCTTCCCTTTAAATATGTTTTGGAGATAATCCCTCTTGTTCAATGATATATGGAACTTTAAACAGCTGCTGAGAGTGATTAAATGCCACCACTTGGCTAAGGCTGTAAATCAAACTCAGAAACCATTTATTTGAGTATACTTGAAAGTAGTAGAAGTTATTGCTATGATTCTACCAACAGCAACATCAGACAGGAAAATAAAAAGCCAGTAAATTGTGTTGTGAAGGTTTTAAAGTGATGTGTTGTTTCTGTCCCATACTTTCTCCTTCAGCTTCTCACATGGCTCTTTCCTTCATCACCACACATTTGGCTCCTCCCCCACTCCCATCTCTCAATATTTTTCTCAAATCCAATGGCACCTTCTGCCTCCCAAGTTTCCTCATTTCCTGTTCCAGTTTTGTCTCTTGAGGGAAGCACTGACCATCACTTTTATTTGGATTGCTGTTCAAATATTCTGGTGGGATAGGTACAGCCTACTTTGTGCATGCATGATATGTGTTGCAATCCACATATTCAGGAATCTACAATGCCTCTTATTTGAACCAGGTTCAAACTCATCATCCAACTATCAGAAGCTTTCTATATTTGTTCCCATGCTACTTATTCACCTTGAGTGCTCAGTCTGCCCAGTCTCCTAATTGCATCCTCCATTCCTCGCTTCTTTTTCCTTTAGCTTTTTGCGCACTGTAGGTACTTAATAAATATTTCTTAAATGAATTACTATCCTTTGGCCTTTGCTTATGTATTATTTCCTTTCTTCCTTAGAGCTAAAACAGATCCTAGAGATTATTTAATTCTTTTCTGAATAATTTACAGATCAGAAAACTGAAGCTCAAAGAGGTGCGTGATTTGTTCAAGTTAGTTGAAAAGCTAGGATTAGAATTTAAATTTCTCTTTATTTCCAGGACCAGTGTGGTTTCCACAATACTATACTGCCTCCCAGATGTTCTCTTCTTTCTTCTCTGCCATTTCAAACTGTATCCCATCTTTTTTGTTTTTGCTTTTTTTTTTTTGGAGGGGGGAAGGCAGGGCAATTGGGGTTAAGTGACTTGCCCAAGATCACATGGCTAGTAAGTGTTAAGTGTCTGTGGCTGGATTTGAACTCAGGTCCTCCTGACACCAGGGCCGGTGTTCCATTCACTGCACCACCTAGCCACCCCCCATATTCCATCTTTTAAGGCTCAGCTCAGCCCCTACCCGAAATCCTTTTCCAAATGTACTAGCTCACTCTAATGTCTCTTTACTCTGAACTCTGTAAGACTTACAGATTTTATTTTATTTATTTTTAATTTATTTTATTTTCAATTCACAGAACAAAACAAGCATTTCCATAACTCAGTACAATAAAAGATTGATTGCACATGAAACTGCAAATCTACCATGTACATCTTGCTATTTCCTCTAAATATACAACAAAGTTATCATGTCATTTCCCCCCTTTTTTCTTCCTTCTTCCCTGCCACATATATACATATACAAATACATGTATATATACATACATATGTAAAATTATTTTCCCTTTGTGGTGACAAAGAATTGGATACTGCAAGGATCCCCATCAATTGGGGAGTGGCTAAACAAGTTGTAGCGTATGGTTGTGATGGAATACTATAGTCCTGTAAGAAATAATGAGTTCAATGGTCTTAGAAAAGCATGGAAAGATTTACATGAAATGATGAAGAGCTAAGTGAGCAGAACAAAGAGAACATTGTATATAGTAACAGCAATAGTGTTTTAAGAACGACTTAGAGGCTGGTGTAGTGAATACAGCACCTGCCCTGGAATCAGGAGGACCAGAGCTCAAATCCCATCATAATCACTTAACACTTCGTAGCTGTGTGAATTTAGGCAAGTCACTTAATCCCAATTGCCCTGCCTTCTTCCCTGAAAAAGCAAAAAGAATGAGTTTGAGTGACTATCTTTTTTTATTATGATAAATACAGAAATTAAAAATAAAGGATATAAGTGAAAGACATTATCTGCATCTAGAGAAAAAATTGATGAATAGCCATATATCCCATAATTCAGTCTTCTCTTATTCTCTGTTTTATGTAAGTAGTCTTCTAAAGTAGTAAATCCAGGGAGGGCAGATGCCATGTCTTATATTTCTTTGGAATCCCACATGATAAGAGACCAGCAGTCGCCATCTGGGTGAGGTACTGACCCATTCATATTTACCCCAAACACTGACTTCTCCATATGTCCACCAGGGGCAACAAGAGGAATTAATACAGTCTGCAAAGCCTATGACTTCGAATTTTCAGTTTTTAGAAACAAGTTGGATTTTTCTGGACCACAATATCATTCAAAGTTTAATAAATTCTTGGTAAGAAAAGTAGATTTCAGTTTGTTATAAGGAAGAACTTCTTAAAAGAGGTGTCGGTTCCTTTTCACTGGAGATATTAATGGAGAAACTGGTTGGATACTTCTCTGATATTTCCTATGCAGATACTAGTTGGACTAGATGACTCCCAGGTACCATCTATCTTGGAGATTCTATGAGGTTATGACTCTGGGCACTGTGGAGGAAGACGGTAGGATTTACTATGAAGAATCTTCATTTTGGTCAGTGTTGCTAAGATGTCTGCAGTCCCCCTAAATTCAAAGTTTGATCCTAGGATGTCTATATCTTCTTTCTCTGGCTTCTGACTTGTACTTTGATACCTGTAGCCCATCAGGTGAGTGTAGCTTCAAGGATGAGTGATTGTTGTCTCATTGGTCACTGATGACTAGCTAGTCTATTGTGTGAGTTGAGACATTGAATATTGTATTTTATATCACATATTCAAATTTAGAATATTTCAGATTGACATTTGATCAGTGGAATTGCTAAAAAGGAAAAAAAAAACCCTCATATCTCATTTATTTAACATTGTTGGGGCATGGAGTGTTCTCAATATTTGAATTTTCCATATCACTACAGCTAAAGTTCCAGGAATTGTTGTTGTTGTCATTGTTGCTATTGTTGTTCTTCTTCTTCTTTTCTCCTCCTCCTCCTCCTCCTCCCGTTCCTTCCTTCCTTCCTTCCTTCCTTCCTTCCTTCCTTCCTTCCTTCCTTCCTTCCTTCTTTCCTTCCAGGAAGACCACAGACATCTTTACAACCCTGAACAAAATGAAGATTCTTCATAGTAAATCTTACCTTCTTCCTTCACAGTGCCTAGAGTCATAACCTCAAAGAATCTCCAAGATAGATAGTACCTGGGAGTCATCTAGTCCAACTAGTATCTGAATAGGAAATATCACAGAGAAAACTCTGTTTTAGTAAGAAATCTTGCTAAACATAATAGTTGAGGCAGAGCACTGTCACAGTGGAAAAAGCTCTGGACTCAGATTTAGGAAGATCTGGGTTTAAATCCTGTTTCAACAGTTATTTACTAGCTCTGTGCCCCTGGACAAGTACTAGCCTCTCTGAGCCTCAGTTTCTTCTTTTGTAAAATGAGAAGGTTGGACTTGATCACCTCTAAAGTTCCTTCCCACTTTAAATCTATGATCTGATAATCAATTTGTTCAAACATGTATGACATGTTTCTCTTCTTTCTTAAACATATTCTAAACATTTTGTGATAATACATTCATTATTGTGAACAACAATGGGAATGAGGTGAGTAAGAGCTATTTGTCCCTGCACTAAATGGTCCCAAACCACTCTGGTTTGTTTTTTTTTTTTTAAGGTTTTGTGCTCATTTTTGAACTTTTTATAAGGTTATCAGCTACTAAGCTACCACGTCTTGCTATTATTGGTAAACCAGCCTCTATCTGTCCCCATCAGCTCATTACAATTGTGGCTGAAAATAAGAATCAATATGAGTCAAATGTTGTAAATTCTACTTTCCATAAGTAATTCAAATAAACTTTAGGTCTTGGACATCATGATAATTCTAGCTAATTTGATAGCTCAAAACTACAACTCCTGCTAAGGTGAGGGAGGTCACTTGGAACTCTGGCACATCATCTATAACCTTCCATGTGCAAATAAGCAGGACCAAGCCAGTATTGAGATCTTTAAAATCTTAGATTATTAGAAATGGATTGGAACGCAGAGATCATGTAGTACAGCCAGCTGTGAAATTGTAAAGTTGTTAGAATGTGTCTTTTGTGTTTCCAGCCTCCCTTCATGCTCTGTTCCCCTCAATGGTTTCTCTGCTTTCTTCAATTGTCCAAGGTTTGCCTTCTTCCTAATCTCATTTTGTTTACAAAATAACAAAGGATCAGGTTTGCACTTTGACCCAAACTCACCAATGTACCATTTCCCCAGTTATCTGCTTTTTTATCTCTATTTGTAGAATTCAGTGCAATGTTATCTGAAATATTCTATTTTTTATATATTGTTGAATTGAAGGCAATAACAATGTGTGGTAAAATTGGTATAGGGAATTAGGTAGAAGGGACCTTTTCTGACCTTTCAAAATCATGCTATAGTAAGGCTGAGTTTAAAAGTAAACATGCTATTTTATTCAAAGTCACTTAAGGTTGCCTCAGCCATCTCCCTTCCCTATCCTTTAAACCAGCGGTTCTCAACCTGTGGGTTATGTTCAGTTTGTAACAATGAAAATACATCCTGCATATCAGATATTTACATTACGATTCATAACAGTAGCAAAATTACAGTTATGAAGTAGCAATGAAAATAATTTTAAGGTTGGGTGTCACCACGACATGAGGAACTGTATTAAAGGGTCACAGCATTAGGAAGGTTGAGAACCATTGCTTTAAACCAAGTATAAACTTTTTTTCAGGGCAGCTAGGTTGTATAGTGGATAAAGTACTGGGCTTGGAGTCAAGAAGATTCTCCTCTTCCTGAGTTAAAATCTGCCCTCAGACACTTACTAGCTGTCCCACCCTGGGCAAGTCTTTTAACCCTGTTTGCTTCAGTTTTCTTATCTGTAAAATGAGCTAGATAAGGAAATGACAAAGCGCTTCAGTATCTTTGCCAAGAAAATTTCAAAATGGGGTCACAAAGAGCTGGGTATGACTTAAAAATGACTGAACAGCAGCAAAATTTTCTCCTATCATTTTTTTCCCTCAAGATTCCCAGATATATTGAATTCAAAGCCAATCTCAATACATTATCTCCAGTCCTCTTTGTCAGTGTCCTTGGGCCTGTTTCTCCCCTCTTTATCATTTGCAAAATGATAAATCAAGTTTTTTCTCCTGCCCCCATAATAGGGGAATCAAAAGAGTGTTTATAAATTTGCAAAGCACTTTTCACGCATTGACTCATTGGAGTCTCACAATCCAGAGCATCCCTTGTTTTAAAGTCCTCTAGGACCAAGAGCCAACGAGCAGTAAGCGATGAGATTTTGCTTCAGTGGGACAGGAAGCTGGGGGAGAGATGGGAGAGGCCTGCTATGAGTATGTGTACAGAAACAGGCACCTCAGCCCTGTGACAGGGGTGTGGGTGGATCAGGGGCCAGGGAACCCCAGATGTTGGGGAGTGAGACCCAGGACCTTTGTCTTTGAACATGTGTGAATGTCAGTGTGTGTTCATGCATTTAGTAATGATGGTGATTAAAGTGTACTTGATATCAAGGAAACTTGTCCACATTGACAGTGATTATAGATGTTCAAACACTAAAAAGTGAAAGGAGAAAATGAAGAATTTGGTTTGGCTGTGTAAAAGTATTACTAATTACAGTACAGTCATTTATGTGAATCACATACTATTTACGCCTGATTACCAGGTGGCACAATAATGATTATTTCTATCATTGGCTGTATGTCAGCTTAACTTCCTTTTAAATTGTGATTACAGTAGCAAACCTGAGGTACATATGTGCTTTGTCTTTATGATTTGTTGCTCATGAAGCATGAATGTCAGGTAATGCTATATTATCATTAGCTCACAACTTTTAAAAACTTCAGACAGAACATTCCTTAGATGCCCTTTCTACATCTATACTTGTTTAGGTCCCCACCTGCACCCCAGTCTCTCTTCACACTGTCATCTTTCTGGATGGTTGACATATTACTGTTTTATTAGGAAATCCAAAGAAATTTAGCTAGCACTTGTCAAATGGGATTAGTTCCAGGCACTAACATGGTAGGAGCTGAAGAAAGGGGAAGAACACTTCTTCCCCAGGAAAGTGAACATCCATACCTTCTCCAAGATGTGGCCACATGTGGGCTGTGCACCCTACTTCATAGACTTCTGGAGATGTGGAAAATATCTCTTTGTGAGACTTTCTGAGGGGGCAGGCCACCTCATCCTATCAATGGAACTGTCTTGTGATATCAATCCCCCTATTAATCAAAATTTAATCTGTAATCAAAATTTAAAAAGAAGTTAAGCTGACATACAGCCAGTGATAGAAATAATGAATATTTTGCCACATGGTAGTCAGGGATACCAATACCTATCCTCTGCACAGTGTTCTCTCTCCTCTCCCAGATAAATTTGCCCCTGATGGGTACTTTCTACTGGTTACAATTTTAGTCATCCATTTCAGTCATGTTGGGCTCTTTGTGACTCCATTTGGGGTTTTCTTGACAAAGATATTGGAATGGTTTGCCATTTCCTTCTCCAGTTCATTTTACAGGTGAGGTAAACAGGGTTAAGTGACTTGCCCAGAGTCACACAGCTAGTGAGTGTCAGAGACTAAATTTGAACTTATCTTCCTGACTGCAGGCTTGGTGCTCTATCTACTGTACCACCTAGTAAACCACACTTATAGCTGAGACTTAGGCACAATATTGTCGCGAGCAGGGGTGTCTAAGGAATCATTTTGGTGTAGTTGTGAGAGTACTGGAACTAAAAAAAAAAACAACTAGATTTTTATTCTAGCTCCCCCAAATTGACTGGGTGCCCTCAGACAAGTCACTTTCTTCTATTGGGCCTTATTAGTTTCTTCTTCTATAAAATGAGAAGTTTTGATTAGATGATCTCTTCTATTCTATACTTCTATGATTTAATTTCACAGTGGGCAAATAATTACTTTCCTCTTCTGAGGATTCCTTTCTAACATGTGCTTATAAATTATCAAACTACCAAGAGCTTGACAATTTACCTTAGCTCATGGAGGAATCAAGCGAGGTCACACTGGGATAGGGTGCATGGATCAAAACAATGCATACAGTTATTACTGCACTTAAAAGTCCCAAATCTAGTGTGGGGCCCTCCTGCGACATAGCAGGCATTTAGTAATTATTTGTTCTTTGATCCAACGACTCCTTGGATGCACAGAGGGAAGCTGCCTGAGGATATGACAGAATTTGTTGTTGTTCAGTCATTTCAGTCATGTTTGACTTTTTGTGACTCCTTTTGGGGTTTTCTTGGCAAAGATACTGGAGTGGTTTGCCATTTTGTTCTCCAGCTCATTTTACAGATGAGGAAACTGAGGGAAAGGGGTTAAGTGACTTGTCTGGGGTCGCACAACTAGTAAGTGTCTGAGACAGGATTTGAATACAGGAAGAGGAATCTAACTCCAGGTCCAGTGCTCTATCCACTGTGACGCTTAGCTGCCCCTTAACAAAATCGTTCTTTTCTATTTCTTCAAGTTTTTATTATGAACTTAAGAATCATCAACAAGCACAAACATTTCAATATGGGAAGAACCAAAAAAGGATTGTATATGAAACCTCTCTCTCCCCCTCTTCCTCTCTCTCTTTTTTCTATCTTTCTTTCCTCTTTTCCTTTTTGCCTTCTATTCTTCCTTCCATCTTTCCTTCCTCTCTTCCTCTCTTCCTCTCTCTCTTCTTCCTTTCCCTTCTCCCTTCCTGCTTTTCTCTTCCTTCCCTTTCTTCTTCTCCCCTCTTTCCCTCCCTCCCTTCTTTCTTTTATCTTTATCATTTTCCACTAACTTAACTCTCCCCCACTCCCACACACATTTGTATACCTATTATCTCCAGCCAAAAGCCATCCTTTGTAAACATATATACGTATATATATGTATATATATAATTATGTACGTATGTATGTTTGTGTATATGTATATATCTACTCAAGCAAAACATAGCAACACATTGATCATATCTGAAAACGTCAATATCATTGGCAGATTAGTCTTTTTCCCTGACTATATAGCATTTGCAGCAAAATTCTCCGAGATTGCAGTGAGGAGTAGAAAAGTGACACATTACCCAGGTTTCTAGGAGAATCTAGTTCAAACATTTTCTTTATAGACATGTGGTCATTGATTCTCATTTAGTATCAATCCTTCTTGTCTTCATAAGTCATCTAGAGCAGTGGTTCTTAACCTGTGGGTCGCGACCCCTTTGGGGGTCGAACAGGGTGGCCCAATACCATTGGAAAACACATATTTCTGATGGTCTTATGAACCGAGACACTGCTTCTCTATCTGTCTCCAGATGGGTCCGCCCACATGCGGATACACCCACATACTAGTATTAAAGGGTCGTGGCATTAGGAAGGTTGAGAACCACTAATCTAGATCAAGTTCTTCATTTTATAGATGAAGAAACAGGCCTCGGTTTAGTTGAAGGCCTTTCTTTCCTTCTGATTTTCTAAATACAACATTTAATCTGACTCTAAAAGTATTTTAAAATAGACGAGTGAGAAGGAAAGCACATAACGATGGGAAAAGAAACTGGGCTGTCTTGCCTGAAGAAAAGAAGAGTGGGGCTGGGTGGGGGTGAGAGGAGCAATAATCATTGTTTTCCATTTGCGGAGTTGTCATATGAAAGAGGGGCACCTGTGCAGTACAGTGGATAAAGCACCAGCAGTGGAATCCGGAGGTCCTGAGTTCAAATCCAGGCTCAGATATTTACTAACTGTGTGACCTTGAGCAAGCCACTTAACCCTGTTTGCCTCGGTTTCCTCATCTGTAAAATGAGTTGGAGAAGGAAATGGCAAACTACTCTTTGCCAAGAAAACCCCAAATGGTCTTGAAGAAATAGGCATGACTGAAACAACTCAGTAACAACATACAAAGGAGGGATTGATTAGTCTTAGCCCAGTACTTACAGTCAGAACTAGTCAGGGAAAACTGCAAAAGGACAAATCTCAACCTTATATAAGAATCTAGTTAATACAGAGGGAAGAGCATTGGATTTGGAATTAAAGGGTATGGGTTTGAATCCAGTTTCTGTTAACTACTATCTATGTGATCTTGGGCAAGTCACTTAACCTTTTTTAGCCTTAGTTTCCTTATCTAATAAATGAGAGATTTTGAGTACATGACCTCTCAGGTCTCTTTCAGCTCTAAATCTGTGATTATATAAGCAGAACATTCTAGATTAGAACCGTTCAAAAGTAGAATGAAACGCTTCAGAAGGCAGCAGGTTCTCATTCATTCAAGGTCATGACATAGAAATTGGACCACCCCTTGTAGGGGATGCTGGAGAGGGCATTTTCAGTCAGGTGTGATTTGAATTTGATGGTGACCAAGGTCTCTTCCAACACGAGGGTATCTGATTCTATGTGACTATATACATATATATTTGTGTGTGTATATATAAACATTTAATGAAATGTACAAAACAGGAAAAAATAGAAGCCAGCTATAATGAGACGGAAGCTCTAAGTTTTTCTTTTTGTTTTGTGTTATTTTTCCCCTATGTTGAAAAAAAGAAGCACTTCTATTTATGACACAAAGTTTCATCTCAAAATACATAGACTGATTTGAAATCCTGATATTTCAAGATCAAGATGTGTGAGATGAAAGAGTTCAGAGTCTGAATCTAAGGTCAGAAAAGGTCTTTATTCTTTCTCATGAGAAAGGACTCTGCCCCCGCCACCCAACATGGCATCTGTAAGGAGAGAGTGACAGGTAGAATCCAGCCTATGGTTATATGATCTTCTAATGCAGAAACCCAACCCCCCCCCTTCACTCTTATTGGTAGGGGGTCTGACCCACAATCTAAGCATGGGAATCTCTCTGAGACAAAGGACCCGGAAACATGTGGGTGTCCAATGAAAGCAGATTTAACCTTATTTGGCATATCTTGTGCTGTGTTGGCTGTGGGGGAGGGTTTCTATTGCTCTAAGCCCCAGATTGCTTGAAGGTCAGGTGACCTAATCCTAGGCCTAGTGAATACTGAAGCCATTCTAGATTTGATTTGTCAGAATGGGGAAACTTCACTATAAATTATCCCTCACAAATATAAATACATCAAGTGTGTTGAGCATATGTATGTTTATTTTAGATTTTTGGCACAATCAGTATTCTAACTGCCATTGTAATGTAGTGTTATCTCAGTACTTAATGCTCAGTAGTTCTAACTCTGAGCAGTTCAGAAGCGGGCAGGTTGTTGTTTAGTCGTTTTTCCCTTGTGTCTGACTGCTCATGACCCCTTTTGAGATATTCTTGGCAAAGATACAGGAGTGTTTTACCACTTCTTTCTTCAGTTCATTTTACAGAAGAGGAACTGAGGCAAACAGGGTTAAGTGACTTGACTAGGGTCACACAGCTTAAGTAAGTGTCTGAGGCCACATTTGAATTCAAGTCTTTTTGACTCCAAGCCTGGCGTTTTAATTCGTTGTATCACCTAGCTGGGCAGGACAATGAACAAAAAAAAGTCAGCGGGCTTCTATTCCCAATTTCACTTATGAACCAGATCTTAAGTAATTGGGAGCAATTTTGCCTGTTAGTATTGCCATCCGTATTTTAGATGGAATAGTTTCTGCCTCTGAAACCTATGCCTAGAGAGGTTTGTACTTATGTTAGGACTTTCTCCAAATTCTAAACCCTACTCAGTACTCAACATTGCTTAAGAAAATAAGACTTGTCTTATACTGCTTATATTAATAACAAGCACTTATATTTTTAGAAAGTTTTAAGCTGAAATATGCTAGAGCCAGCTCAGATCTTTGAGTATGAGCATGTCCACATAGGAAATAGGCAAAAGCTACAAATTAGAGCTTGATTTCTTGTTTTGTTGATTGTCAAAACTTGAGAAAGTGATGGGGAAAATGTGGATAATTCAGATGGCACTTAAAGTATGCCAGGAATATTTCAGAGGGGTGGAGGGAGTCTGTTAAACATTTACCAACACACTCTTGATTTTTAGGTTTACAAAGCAGATTTTCTCACAACTCAGAGGTGGTAGTGCAAGTGTTATTATTTCTGTTTTATAGATGACAAAATCAAACTCAGAGATGAAAAGACTTGCCTAAGGTCACACATTTAGTAAGCTCAGAACCATGACTTGAATGGAAGACCTAAGACCAGTGTTGTTCAAGACCTACCATGCTTACTTCACTTAGGTGTTAAATCAACAAGCATTTTAGTGAGATCTACTATGTTCCCTGAAAGGCATAAGACACTAATGGGGATGCTGAAGAAGGGTAAAGCATAATGCTTGGTTTCAAGGAGTTTATAATTCAGCAAAGAAGATGAGCTTTTTATATATGAAACAAAAACAGCATAAAGTAACAGCATCATAACTAGCATGGGGCCAATGGGCTTTCCCTAAGGTTTGGACACATTGGGGGCATGCTGTCTCCGTACAGTGATCACAATCATGAATCTCACTTCAGGGACTGTCAGTAATGTACGACACATCCTCTTCTCTGGAGTTCCATTACCATAAAACCTGTCTCCTGAGCCCTGCATCCTCTGAAATCACACCTTCTCTCAATGGAAAGATGAGCAAAGGTGTAGAGAGGGGAAAGAATAGTGTGTATAAGGATCCTAAAAGAAACCAGATTCTCACTCTCTATATGTCTCCTCTCTATTTTCTAGTTTAATCTCACAATGCACTAACTAAGGCAAAACTGTTTTCTATTCTTCCATATGACATTCTGGCTAATGCCTATGACCTACTTCATGAATCATTCCTCTTATCTAGAGTCCCTTTCATTTTCATCCTTTAAAATGTTCTTTAACTTTTCTCTGATTCATCTCACTTGGCTCTAGTCATGCAGTTACCCAGAATTCCCCTTGCAAGTGTAAATAACTTTCACTGGTCATATGGAGTTTCATATATCAATGTACCCATTGTCTCACAGATGTAGGTGGACCTTCTGTCCACCAGTACGGCTTGAAACCCATATGCCTTTCCATTTTATGGGATTCTGGTTCAAGTCTTTCTAGAAATTGTCCATAGTTTCCAAGTGCAAGGGTTACTTTCCTCAGGGTCTTTTAATATTTCATAGATACCAGGGTACCCTTAATTTCATTACATGACAACTCCTGGCCTTTTCCTTTAAAAAAAAATTTAATTTATAAATCAAACAAGCATTTCTATAACATAATAAAAATACGGTCACACATGAAACTACAAATAATTATTCACAACTTTCTATTCCTTTTAAATATATTGTAAAATTAGCATGTGAATTTCTTTTTTCCCTTTTTTTCTCCCCCCCAAGATGGCTACCATTTCACACACACACACACACACACACACACACACGCACATTTTATTTGTCAGTCCTTTCTCTGGATGCAGATAGTATTTTTCTTATGTCCTTTATTTGTGGCATATGACAGCTAGGTAGCACATTAGATAAAGCACAGAGCCTAGAGTTCAGAGGATCTGAGTTCGAATGTTGCCCCAGACACTTACTAGCTGTGTCATCCTGGGCAAGCCACTTAATCTCTGACTGCTTCAGCTCCCTCATTTGTAAAAAGGGGGTAGTAATGGCATCTACCTCCTAGACCAGTGGTTCTCAACCTTCCTAATGCCATGACCCTTTAATACTCATATGTGAGTGTATCTGCATGTGGGCAGACTCACCTGGAGACAGATAGAGAAGCAGTGTCTCTGTTCCTAAGACCACCGGAAATACGTGTTTTCCAATGGTCTTAGGCGATTCCTGTGAAAGGGTCATTTGACCCCCAAATGGGTCATGACCCACAGGTTGAGAACCACTGTCCTAGAGTTTTTATGAGGATAAAATGAGATCATTGTGAAATGTTTTGCCAACCTTAGAGCTATACACGACTAGCCTTGATGGTGATGATGATTGCATCATGTATGTTTACATGGTTCTGTTACTTGTGTTTTAATGCTTGATATCTCTTTTCCCAGAAAGTTGGAAAACCCCTGGTAGCAGACTGTACCTCCACCCTCTTGTTAACCCACCACAGTTCCTATAAGCGTATGCTATTCACAGAAGACACTTGACAAATGTTATTGACTGACTAATTCAGAAAGATACGATGAGGATAATTAATGTAATGAAATGTCAGATTAGGATGTTCTCTACACAATGTTCTCAGGCTTTGGTGGAAGGTGCACTATTTTGAAGAAAGAATTATGTTTCCATTAGTAAAAATTATAATAATATTTGGTGATTCTGAGCTCTGGAGATCTGCGTTTTTTAGATTTGGGTTTTATTTTCTTTGTCATTTTTCATGACTAAAAAAGCTCACTAGTTTTTTTTTAACCATATTAAAAATAACTAGAACTAGTCCTTTATGTTATAAAATTACATTGGAGCTGTTGTCATGGTGTGAATTTACCAAGGAAGTAATTTCTGTTAGATATTTCAAGGATGAGTGAGAGGGTGCACTGAAGAGCAAAATATCCTTTATTATGTGCATCATACATATCTGAAATGTAGGTGAGAATTTGAAAGTGTAATAAGGTCTCTACAAATCCTGTGAAAAATAGGGTAACATTTTAGCACTGAGTAATTACAATCAGAAAGGCCCTTTATCTCAATTCAATCATCTAATACTGACATATGCCAGCTTCCCTCAAAGTTAATCGAAATGGAGAATACTGATCAGAATATGAATAACTAGTTGCTGTGAGAAAAAAAAAATCAATTGGAAATCATTTTGGGAGCAATTTAAAATAATCGGAATCTTCAAAGATGACAAAATGGAAACTATAAGACAGAATGCTAGAAATTTAATTTTCTATACTGTCCTCTAGTAGATTTCCAAATAGATTTAGAAAGTATTTTAAATGCATGTGTATATGTGTGTGTGTGTGTGTGAGTGAGAGAGAGAGAGCGAGAGAGAGAGAGAAGAACAAGAAGAAGAAAAAAAAGAAGAGGAGGAGGAAGAGGAAAATAAAGAAAGGAAGAAAAAAGGAGGAAGGAGGGAAGGAAGGAGGGACAGAGGAGAAGGGAGAGAGGATATCTAGGAGGAGTTGGTCAACCAGACTGTGATGCAGAACTGGTGCTTATGAGAGAAACAGAAACTAGACAGATAAATTTGGGAGTTGACTGTATATAGATGAGAACTAAACCAATTGTAAACTGAAGAGATTATAAAGAGATGGTGTCAACACAAAGGGAAGAGGACCCAAGACAAAGCCTTGGGGAAGAAGGAGGCAGCAAAAAAGACAGAGAAGGAATAGTCATACATGTAGGAGAGAAATCATGACAAGAAAATGTCTCAGTAACCCAGGCAGCTTGGAGTGTCTAGGAGGAGGGAATGGTTGACAATATCAAAAGCTTCAGAGATAAAATAGAATAAAGATTAAGAAAAGGATATTGAATTTAATATGGCAAGTCAAGAGAGAAATTTTGGTTAAGTAGTAGAAACAGGAGGAAGAAAAGTTGCAAATAATTGAGAAGTGAGTAATTGAAGACAATGGACATAGACTACTGTGTTTAGGAGTCTGGTTGTAAAACGGGAAAGTGATATATAGGACAATAGCTTGAGGGGAAGAGAGGGTCAAGGGTGAATGAGTGATAGGGTGCACTGATGAATAAAATATTCTATAAGAGAAAATAAAAATTCTTTAAGGATGGGGGTAACCTGTGCATATTTGTAGGAGAAATTGTTGGAGAAAATGGATGGTGGGAGTGAGGGAAAGGAAGGGGAAGAAGAGGAAGGAGAAGAGAGAATTGAAGGGGAAAGCTCCTGGAGAAGCAGTAAGATATAGGATCAAGGATAAAGGCAGAGAGTTGACTTTGATAAGGACAAAAGGACCACCTCTCAAAGACTGGAGCAAACAACAGAGAGGAAGCCTAGGTACAGTGGAAAGACTTGGTTCTGGAGTCAGAGGAGCTTCAGATACTCTACTTCTGACTTGCCACCTTTGGACTTCGAGCAAGTCATTTATTCTTCTTGGACCCCAGTTTCTTCACCAGTAGATTGAAGCCATTAGGTTAGATTACTGCTAAGATCCATTCTAACTATACTCTTATGATCCTGTGTTAACTTTGGACCCATTTGTATATACCCACTAACATATACTTCTTTAGTACAATGTGGTTTTAGAATATAAAGTCAATGGAAGAGCTTTTCATTTCTAAATGGTACTGTATAATGGAATGATGGATTGATGAAAATTTACCTGATTTGTTTTATTTTGTTTTTCAGAAACAAGTTATACCCATACTTTTCTTTATGGCTGAATTTTGTGAGCAATCATACATAGTACTAGTATTCATTATGAAATGTTCTCCGCCACCAAGATTACAGTGTTAACAATGTCATATATTGTCATGTTTTTAAGTCTTTTGTTGTTCACAAGCATCAGACACCATCTTTTAAAATGACACTCAATTTTAGTCTTCCCATCAAACTGTACTCTGTAAAATCCAAAGTTTTTTTTTCTTCCAGAAAATAGAATATCAAACAGTTATCATTCAGGAATTTTCACATTTAAATTCCCGTGATGGGTCATACAAATAACTTTCCTTTAATAAAAAAGGCTTTTTCGAGAAACCAGTACAGGATTTGACATTTGAACATAAGGGCTTTACAAAAGTCTGTAGCAAATGAGAGACAGGTGGGACCCTGGAGCAGCATGGTTATAAGCACCTGTCCATTTAGACCTTTTTCTGCCAGTAATACCAGGGATCCTCCTGGAAAATAGAAAGCCTGTGCATATGAGGATTAACCTTCCAGGCAGGACCAGGTGGAAGAGGAGATACCACCAGGTGGAAGTTCTCCAAAGCAGGTCATTCCATTTTTGGATAGCTTTAGGTATTAGGAAATTTGTCCCTATATTGAGCCCAAATCTGCCTTCATATTATTCCCACGCATTGTCTTCCTAGATCAGGGTGGGACTCCTGTGGCGTTGAGGCCACATGTGGCCTTCTAGGTCCTTGGGTGCAACCTTTTGATTGAGTACAAGTTTTATGGAACAAATCCTTTTATTAAGGGGATTTGTTCTGTGAAGTTTGGATTCCATCAAAGGGCTGCACTTGAGGCCAAGAAGAACATGTCTAATCTTTCTTTTGCACGACAGCCTTTCAGGTGTCTGAAGATAGCTGTCATGAGCCACCTGAGTTTTCTCTCCTTCAGGCTGAATATATTTAGTTCCTTTAATGGCAGGATCTCCTATCCTCTCACCAATGTGGTTGCCTTCCTTTTAGACAGTTTCTGCCTATGTGCTACAAAGCACTCTCCTCTCTATTTCTACTACTTCTATCCTAGGGCAGTCACTCATTACTACTCTCTCAGGTAATTACAATGGCCTTCTAACAGGTCTTCCAGTTGAATTATCTTTCTTATATATTGTAATGGGAATGGGAATTTGAAGATCTTCCCTGCTTTGAAAATATGCTCTGCCCCCTAATAGTCTGAATGCAATCACATGGAGCCTGTGGTTGGAGAAGTTTGATGAAAGGTGGAGCAGAGCTCACAGGAAGCTGAGAGTCAGAGCAGCCAGAGATTGGAGGGAGGAGAGGACACACCCAAAGGAGACAGTTAGACTTGTGAGTGAATGTTGGTTTGTGGGAAGGCTAAAGCATGCTGTGGCTCTCTGTGCTGTTATGGCTTATTAACTTCTTTGCTATTATGATGGAATTGGCTTATTGCTTTTGGGATTTGGTTTTCTGTGTGTGAATAAATGTTTTGATTCTGTCTTCTTTATGGAGTCTGTTATATTTTGCTGTTGAGAACTATGCAGGCATATTTATAGTGATTGTTAGCGCTGTGAATTGTGCTACACATATAGAACCAGGAAGATCTCAGAGTTGAAAGAATTCTCAAAGGAAATCTAGTTGGTGTGAACTGATATCTAGTTGTTTCCTCCCTAGCAAATGGTCAGCCATCTTCTGCTTGAGGATGTCTAATGGTTCATAGTTGCAAAGCCCACTACCTCCTGACATTCATTCTACTTCTGAATTTCTCTGTTAGGAAATTTTTTCCTTACACGAAGCCAAAATCTGTGTCTACCTTAAGAACCCTTCAAATACTTGAAGAAAACTCTAACGTTCCCTCAATAAGTCTGTAAGATACATTCTCTTGTGTTGACATTTATAAACTAAAACATAAGTAATAGGATATTCATGTGAGAAATGCAGAAAAAAAGAAGCTAGAGGAGAAATTCAGACAATTCTGAGAGCCCCAAAGAGAAAAGCAACCCTTCCAATAAAAGACGCAAAGTAGGTACTTTATTTTGTTTTTAGTTCTTTTGTTTAATTAATGCTTATTGTTTGTTGACTTGAGAGGAAACATAGTCAACTATCATTTATTAAGCTCCTACTGTGTGCTAAGCACTGGGGATAGAAATAAATGCAAAACACAGTCTCTGATCTCAAAGAGCTCACAGTTTAATGGGGAAGAAATTTCTGAGAGCACATAAGAGAAAGCAGCTAAACTGTCAGTACAGTAAATATTGATAGATACAACCTACATAAAAGCTCTTGGTGGGGCGAGGGGAATCCTCCATAAATTTTTAGGAGTGTAACGGGATCCTGAGATAAAAAAGTTTGAGAATCACTAGTTTAATGGAATAAGGTGGCCACTCAAGGAAACAAGGCTGGTAGAGAAAAACTGCAAGAAGATTTCCTTCAGCTTCTTTGTTGCTGGACCTTTCTCTGGTCCCATACCTTCCTAGTCATCTCGAGGACAGGGGAAAGTTGGATGTATCAAAATCTACATTCCTCCTTAACTGCCTCTGCACATAGGGCTGACACTGCTCTGGCATCCTTAAGAGACAGATTTATGTAATAGACAGAATGTTGAACTTGAATCAGGAACACCTAGGATCTGGCCTATGTCCCTCCAAGGCAGACTTTAATTTTTCCTTGAGGGAAGCAAGAGAAGGACTGTGACTGGGTGCTTTCTCCTTCCTTCTTCTTTCTCTAAGAGGGATGTTGAACTAAATTATATTTATCTTTCCCTTTTAATATTACTGATGTAGGTGTATAGTCTGTAAGGTTTCCAAACAAAAGACACTTTCCTTGTAGTTCTTTGGGAAGAGGGTAGCTTATACTTTGCCAGGTTTCCACCAAATATGAGTTATCTAAAAGACCATAACTAATAGCAGTGAAGAAATCCGTTTATCCATGCAAAACAGCAAACAGAATTTAGAGAAGTTCTACAAATTAGATTGTAGCAGAAAACACACAAGAATGAATGAGTTCTTAGCTGGGAGCAAAATAAGATATCAGCTCACACCAAGAGAAAGGCCCTGGTCTTACCCAAAGGGAAAATCTTTGAAATTTCTAGGCAGGCAAGTTGAAAATCAGGGACATATTACATGCTTATATGCCTAATGCTTCCAAAGTCTTTTTATACATCTTTCTTGAAGAGTGTGTAGAAGCACAGGTCTCTCTCCTCCAAGAAGTTTTGGTACCAACTCCACCCCTTACACACATTCTCAATATTAATCTGGCACTTAACATTATCTCCACTAGTTCTGAATCAGTCTTCTTCCATTTACACAGTATATAAAACACTTGAGGCTTAGTTGGAAACCTGGGTTAGATTCATAAATGTTATATAATAGTGAAATATTATAGTGAAAATTATTATAGTAAAAAATCTAGTATTCCTAGGACAAACAACTTTGAAAATTTCCAAAATTAAAAAAAGATTCTGACACACACTTTTCCCCTTTATTCCAAAGCACCATTGTATTTCATGGGAAGATAGATGGTAGATAGATCAATTGACAGAGATAGATATGGAGACACACACACATATGTATATATCCACATGACATGTGCGTGTGTATGTGTGTGTGGAGAGAAAGAGAGAGAGAGAGAGAGAGAAATAGAGAAAGAATTGTCTAATTTCATGGACACTTCTGAAATTCTTTGTAAACAGAGAAAACTGAATATCTTTTTTTTGCCAGTTTTGATTTATAATAAGTCATAGCAAATATTAAATTTATAGGCAAACTCTGGCCATTCAGAATTTCAGTTGTTTACCTTGGCAAAATTCCCTTTCCTGAATTAGTGGTACGAGTACCAGCAGAGAATCATTTTTCCTACCTTCCTTAAATGACTGGTGAAAAGTGAGAATTGCTCTCTCACAGTTGCTGGATCCTGAATAAACTTCCTGCTGTGGAGGTTTGCATGTCCTCTGTGGGGAAGAAAACATGTAAAAGGAAGGAAAGGGATATAGAAAGGAATGGGATAAGATAAAGCACAGTAGAAAGGGTGGTGGTGGGGATTCAAGAGGAATGAAAATCAATGAAGAAAGAGAAATGCGAATGAGGAGGATGAGCAAAGAAAATCAATTCAGAGGTGGGGGGGGGATGTAGAAGGACTCATAGGAGAAAGAATCAAAGCCTACAAAAATCAAAATCCATAAAATGAGACAAAGGCAGAGATTGCTAAGAGCAAGTGTCAGGATAAGGGTTAAAAATGAAGGTGACCTACCTGTAATAAAACCTTCTTTACCATTTATTACAGAAGAAATGTGGCCTACGAGAGATAGCAGTTGAGAAGGCCCAAAGCTGGTTTAATTCCTGCTTCTCACAGTAATGTAATATTTGAGCCTGAGCAAAGCACAGAAGCTTTTCACATTCCTTTCTCTTATCTGTAAGCCAGAATAATAATACAGAAGAGCAAAAAAACCACAAAAAACAAAAAACAAAAAACCAAACAAACAACAAAAAAAAGGCACTTAGGTGATTCAGTGAATAGAGCACTGGCCCTGAAGTCAGGAGGACCTGAGTTCAAAGTTGCCCCCAGACACTTAACACTTACTAGCTGTGTGACCTTGGACAAGTCATTTAACCCCAATTGCCTGTCCCCCCCTCCAAAAAGCAAAAAATCAAAACAAAACAAAAGCCAGAACAATAATACAGAACAAGTCTAAGAAACCACTGGTTAGAACAACTAACAAAAAATGATCATAAAAACAATGCAGATGGGGTGGCTAGGTGGCACAGTGAATAGAGCACCGGCCCTGGAGTCAGGAGGACCTGCGTTCAAATCTGGCCTCAGACACTTAGCACTTACTAACCATGTGATCTTGGGCAAGTCACTTAACCCCAATTGCCCTCCAAAAAGAAACAAAACAAAACAAAATGAAAACTACAATGCAGATTGATGAGTTCTGTTTGATACAATAAATATTTCAAGGATCCATAGCTTCATTGGTGCAGATATTCCTTCCAGTTCACAACTCCTCCCTGTTTTGGTCTTCATGAGTTACCATGACCAAAAATCTTCATTATCTGATAGCCAAGCCTCTGGTAATGGGTCTCTCTTTGCTAAGCGTGGTCATTTCTAGGGTCAGAGATCTAGAGCTAAAAGCAACCTTAGAGGTTTTCTAGATTAATTACATCATTTTGTAGATAATAATGGGACTGAGGGAAATAAAGGGACGTTTTTGAAAACATATGGGCCACATGTGACATAGCTGAGATTTGAACTCAGATTCTGTGCCTTGAAGTTCAAGGTGCTAGCCATTGTACTACAGTATGCCTTCGATGACAGACACACTCCGTCACTGGCTTTGAATCTGAAGCCCTTCTACCTTGGGATGACCTGCCAATGCTCATACCGTATTGGCACAGTCTTTGAGAACCCAGGGTCACCCCCACTCGACTGTGAAACTTTGGGAGAATTCTCTCCCACCTCTTGTCATCGTTCGTGTTGTAGTTTTTTCCCCAAAGGATTTCCCAGATGTTATTTCCCCAGAGCACAATTTTGAGGCAGGTTGCAAGGCAAAACACTAAATGACACCTCATTAATGGGGTGGAGAATTTGGAGTGCAGAAAAGCTACAAGCTCACTCAAATGAACACAAGCAACGCATTAATATCAAATGATAACTACACTGAATGAAAATAACTATTGAATAATAAATATTCCATGTGGGAACATGAAGAAATAAGGGCGCCCCACTCCCCCAACCAAGGTGAAAGATGGAAAAGCTCAATAATGAAAAATGTGCTTAACTGAACTCAGCAGACAAGTCTCATTTTAGGTAATCAACATCATTTGTTGTATCTAAATCAAATTTTTGCTATATGAATCACTTCGAATGATCAAAGGAGCCTTCTATTTGAAGGATCATAGGTTTAGAGTTGGAAGCAACCTCACATTAGATCCAACCACAAATGAGGAAAGGAGCATATGGGGGTGTTCAGGGGAGCACTAACACTTCTGGTGCGAGGGTTAGCTGAGCCCTTTTCAGGGCTGCTTATCCACCTTTGGTGTCCACCTTCAAATGACTCTCACTTGTGGCTTCAAGAAGCTGTAGTACACACAGCAGCCACACCTTGTAAAACTATATAGGCAGATGGGTTAAACCAGGTCAGGGTAACTGACAGGCCTCAAACATGTTAATGAGTTAGGGGGATGGATGTCTACCCCAAGCATATGAAGACTTTGCCTGGCGTAATGCATGGATGAGAACAAGTTGTTCCAGGAGATGGCCATGAAAACAGCTTAAGCAGGTGCTGTAGAATGCTTAGGGCTTGGTCAGACATCAAAGATGCCAAGGCCATCTACTACATCCCAGACCATCTCCAGTAGTCCTGACTTTTGTCTTACCACTGGACTTCAATGACTCAGGAGGAGAGAGTGAGGCTGACAGCTTTGTACGACTCTGCGTCACTTAAATCCAATTCACTTGCAAGTCAAGATCTCACCCTGTGATGTTATTGGTCTTCTATAAAACAAAGTATGAACAAAAGAACAAGAGTTGGGGAAAGATGAGGCCCCCTGACTTGCTCAAGGTCATAAGTAACAGGCTCACTGATCATGGATCATCAACGGTATCCACTAGTTTTTTCAGTACTCTGGAATATCATTCATGCTTCCTGCCTTGGACTTGTTAAAGGTACCTAGGTTATCTTTTGTTAGAGACCATTCTCTTTTACAGAGAAAAACAGAAGCAAAATAACATCTAGGTATATGTGTGTTAGTTATGTTAGTATCATTTTATCTACCCCCAAGCAAATTCCCTTCTTGGCTCCTCTTCCCTTATCCATTATATCTGGAATAACCCTTTTTATCATCTATTGCCTGCCCCAGTTTGTTCAGTTGATACTCTCGTCTCTATTCTTTTTTTTTTGGAGAGGGGAAAGTAGGGCAATTGGAGTTAAGTGACTTGCCCAAGGTTAAACAGCTAGTTTTGTGTTAAGTGTCAGAGGCCGCATTTGAACTCAGGTCCTCCTGACTCCAGGGCTGGTGCTTTATTCACTGTGCCACCTAGCCACCATTCTCATCTCTATTCTTATAGGATAGTGCCACATTTTTGTATTTATCCTCTGTTACCTGCCCTTGCATCTATCTTCTGTTCCTGCCTTTTTAAAGTCTAGATTGGACAATGAGTCTGTGTGCATCTTTACTCTCTTTTGTTGTTGTGCAGTGGTGTCCAAGTCTTCATAACCCCCATTTGGGGTTTCTTGGAAGAGATACTGGGGTGGTTTGTCATTTCCTTTCTCCAGCTCATTTTACAGATGAGAAAATTGTGACAAACAGGGCTAGGTGACTTGTCCAGGGTCACAAACTAGTAAACTTCTGAGGCCAAATTTGAACTCAGGAAGATGAGTGTCCCTGACTTCAGGCCTAGTTCTCCATCCATGACACCACCTCGCTGTCTCTTTAATTAAAATTAAATAAAAATTAAAATAAAAAAATTGAAATCTTCCAATCATCTAAAATCCTTTTTTTCTCCTCTTCACAGTTGTTTCTTTTCATTTCTTCCAACCTCTACTTTTACCACTAGATTGGGTTCCCAAAGTAAGCCTACCATATTCCTCAAGACTCTGAGTCTAAAAGTAGCCCTGAGGAGTTGGAAATTGTCTTTCCAATGCAGTAGCTTGTGAGTCCCAACCAGTGTGTTCACCCACAGTTATCAATTAGTCAGTTATCACTTGATATCAGTCAGCCAAACTTAATAATTAGAAAATCATATTTTATAATGAATGCATAGCTGATATATATTTTCTTTATAATTCTTTTTCAAAAATATGTAACTCACTCTTCTACTAGTTCATAGTCCGCAGGAAGATAGATTTTAACTTAGAAAGCACATTCAGTGAAGAAGTAACTAATAGCTCCAAAATGTTTTGCTAGAGTACTCAATATGTTCTCCTCACATAGATGTGGCTATTTTTACTATACTCCTTATAGAGCCTTACATCTGCCTATCCTTGGTTCCTAATTTAGCCTTAACTGTCCAAGGGACACTGATAGAATGCTAATTTTAAAAAAGCCCAAATCTTCCAATCATCAAAGGTCACAAGATCCTCTGATGGTCAATCCACATCTAAAATTGAGTTATTTAGATGTGGTTTTACTTGGTTAAAGTCTCAGAGAATAGCTCTTAGCATTACTCTAGGTCAGTGGTTCTCAACCTTCTTAATGCCACGACCCTTTAATACAGTTCCTTGTGTTGTTGTGATCCCCAACCATAAAATTATTTTTGTTGCTACTTCATAACTGTAATTTTGCTACTGCTACGAATCCTAGTGTAACTATCTGATATGCAGGATGTATTTTCATTGTTACAAATTGAACATAACCCACAGGTTGAGAACAGCTGCTCTAAGTGGATGTGGAATAATTGATTGACCAACTCACTGACCCCACCCCCTTCAACTCCTTATATATTCTTGGACATAAACAAGGAGTTTCCCTTGTCTCTGAGGTGATTTACGCTGTAGAGTTTTAGTCTATGGGATCCTACGTATCCTTTTTCTTGACATTTTTAAATCCTGTCTTAAAACCTAATGTGCTTATCAGAGTATTCCTGGCTTTCTATCCCTCTTTCATGAAATCAAGGAAAGTATTGTTTTTGGTAAAACAAACAATCTTTCTCTAAAGTAAACAACCATCACTTTTGTATTTACCTATTTTTACAAATCTTGATCTTCCTATACATTTTTTCTTAAAATGAACATGCACTTATATGCATTTATTTACTAGTTTATAAATAGGACCCAATGCTGAACATAGGACACTTAGCCTAGTGCCTTATACATAAATAAGTGCTCAGTAAATTTTTGTTGATGGATGCATTAATATATTTCTGTATAAAGTAGCATGTTCATATTTTGACATTTCTTTGCCATTTTGGAACTTTTTTTTTTTTTTTGCCATTTTGATCAAGACCTTTCAAGGAAGTAAGTGGGTTGAGCACAGAGGAACTAACCTTCCAGTGAAGATCAGATGAAAAAAGAGCTAACACCAGGTGCAGCCACATATTTAAGACCCTTTTATTCTGAGAATGTGTCTCTCTAAAAACCTAGTATTACAGATCAGAAACCTGACTTGTATTGTCTTCCCTATCCCATCTCATTCCATTCTCTATTTTTCCTGGCAGGGCTACTTAACTCTGATTTCCTGTGCTTACAACCTCCTATGTTTTTGGAATAGGCATGGCAATCTGACTGATTTCCTAGATTCCTGACCTCATTTCCTGTTTAATTTACCCTGGATCAATTCAATTCAGTTCCATAAAAATGCTTTAATTGACTCCTAAATTCATCATCAGTCTTTGGAAGCAGTAATTGATTTTTGTGTTGATCACAGTTCTTAGGCATTTCACAGTTGTTTTTCTTTATAATATTATAGTCATTGTATAAATTGTTCTCCCAGTCCTATTCACTTGACTCTGAAAGTAAATAGGATTCATCAGTTCACACAAATCTTCCTTCTTTTCTGTGAAACCACCTCTTTTTTCCGTTGCTTCTAGTACAATAATATGTCATTATCTTCATATACCATAATTTGTTCAGATATTCTTCAAATATTTCCTGTTTATTGTTGAAAGAAAAAAAGTGCTACTACAATATTTTTGCACCTGTAGGTCCCTCCCATTTATCTTTTATTTCTTTGGAGTATAAGCCTAGGAGTGATATTACTGGGAACAGGTTAAATTTTTGAGAATTGTTTTCTCTTATTAGTTATTTTAGGAGTTGTAGGCTAACATTGTTAGAAAGTAAAATGGAGTCCATTTTGTATGTTGGATGTTAAAGGCCAGTGGGCATGTGATCTATAGTAAATCTGATATATAGGGTCCAATTTTAAAAATATATTTCTTGAAAATCAGTGATAATCAAATACTGTTTTGTAGCTTCATTAGAGAGGCAGGGATAATATAGAGGTGGTCGGAGAGCAGGACAGGATTGCTAAAGTGATTCCAGGCTTCTCTCAGTACCAAACAGCATATTGCCAGCCTATCTTTTCTTTCTCAAATAATGTCTATTTGAGCAGAATTTGAGCAGAAATATTTCTTGAATGACTGATGTTAGCATTGCACTTTAAGAAATGGTCCCAGGGAAGTGGTCTCAGCTTTCTCTGCCATTGGTAGTAGTTGTGATGGCTGAGACTAGGAGATATTTTGTTTCTTGGGCCAGGACAACTACTAAGGTTGATGATTTCGGGTTTGCTCTACAGCATAAAAATAGAATCTTTTGCTCTGACAAATAGCATTTAACATTCAAAAGAAGACTAAGTATTTCACCTGGTTAGATCCCAAAGTATTCATCAGATGCAGAATGTGTCTCTAAGTGCATTATTTCTTTCAGTACATTATTTCAGAAGAAGAGTGAATGGAAGACAATTGCTGCAGGGATATTTTTTTCTAAACCAATACTCCCTTTGTCCCCTATTTCTAACTTCCTGACATCTTCCTCAACCTGTTCCCCAAAAGTCAATATCTTGAAAGACAGTTATTTTCCTTTAGATTATAAAATGCAAAAGTTTGAAAGATGTTAAAGATCATCTAATACAGCGTCAACCAGAATGGTATTGCTGACTGATCAGGTAGACCAGTGGTCTCTAATTTTGTTTCTTGCACACTCTTGTCAATAAAACATTTTTTTGAGCATCCTCAATATATGTATATTTATAAATTATAAGCCTATGCTCTGATACCATTATGTACATTCTAAAATTTACAGAACAGACATTAAAAAGGATGGCAAAGATGAAAAATATTAAAAATCTTTTATTTATTAGAGGTACAAAACCTTTTTTGCTTTCACTAAAATATTATTAGTAATATTTTTAATCAAAACAATGTAATTGAATATGCTTTGTTATTTTAAAAGATTTCTATTTTATGAGGGTATGGTAGACATATTAATCATTGTAAGTGATTAATAATTAAGTTAATTTGAACAATATTGTAGCCTTGCATGTGAATTTTTTTTTTTTAATGAAAAGATACACAATAGGGGCAGCTAGGTGGCACAGTGAATAAAGCACCGGCACCGGAGTCAGGAGGACCTGAGTTCAAATTTGACCTCAGACACTTGATACTTACTAGCTATGCCACATTGAGCAAGTCACTTAACCCCAATTGCCTTGCCTTCCCCCCTCCAAAAAAATAGAAAAAAAAAAGATACACAATATAGGTCTTTCCTTGGGCTTAGATGTTCACCATATGCAATGCAAAAACAGTAAGCAAAATGAATTGCATCTAATTTCAGCTCAACAGAAAGTGTTCAGTATAAAGCCATTTGTCTTTATTTACAAAGTTCTGATGGTTATCTTACCTTAAATTCCTATTCATATTTAGATATCTGAAGTGTATTTTTATGAGCCTGATGAATAACAAGGAAGCTTATTAGGCTAGACTGTGGAGTTCAAGAAGGAGTGGTATGCATATAAAACTAGGAAAGTTGATAATAGCTAGGTTGCTAAGGGTCTAGGTTGCAAAGGAATTTAAGTGCCAAATAGAATTTATATGTGATTCTAGAATTATTGGAGCTTGTTGAATATGTAGGCAGCTAGGTGGAGTAGTGAATAGAGTGTCTGACCTGGAGTCAGGAAGATTCATCTTCCTGAGTTCAAATCTGGCCTCAGACTCTTACTAGCTATGTGACCCCAGACAAGTCACTTAACCCTGTTTTTCTCAGTTTCTTCATCCATAAAATGAGCTGGAGAAGGCAATGGCAAACCACTCTAGTATCTTTGCCATGAAAACCTCAAAATGGGGTCACAAACTGAAATGACTGAACAACAAGAAGAAAAGAAATTGAATATAAGGAGGCAAGGTCACATGCTAAGACTAACTCTCAGAAAATGACTGTTAGTTATGTGCAGTAGAGATTTGAGTGGCAGACTGGAAACAGAGAAATCAATTAGTAGGTCATTGAGGTAGCCACAGAGTGACATGTGGCTTAAGGTGGAGACATGCTAAGGGCTAAGGTTTTTCCAAATAGCACTTGTGTAGCTGCTGCTGGGGATGGCCCCAGTTAGTACCCAAATGTCTTAAAGGGTTGAAGCCTGCCTGAGGGGAACTGAGGAGACTGAGAGTTTACATAGTACAGTGAAGGGTAAAGTAGGGATAAGAAGTGAAGGTTAGGTATGATTGGGTTAGAGAGAAGCTATGTCTTTGGCAATTAAGAGAAAGGTAGAATGTGACCAATATTCCCACCTTCTAGCTGATCACATACTCTTTAGTGTCATTCTACGTCCCCTCTCCCAGAAGTTAGACTCTCTATTTTGGAGACTAAGATGGAAAACTAAAGTATATGTTGAAGATTTCTCAGTCCTCAGAAGCCTCTACTGAAGGACTCTATGCATCTTGGGGATTTAGTGTTTGGGACAAGGTTCAGAGAAAAAGAGAAAGCCAGATCAGAAAAAGAATAGAACGCAGAGAGAGAGGGACTCCATTTTTAACAGCATACATAGGCTTTAAGAAGTGAGAATCTTAATGCAGTAAAGGTTTCTGCAAACTTATAAAAATTTGCTTAGGGCTGATTTTTATAGATTAACAGTTGGAGGATGTTGAAAGAGGCAAGATTTGACACTATCTTCTATTACACCATGCCCCCTCCCAGAAACTCTGACCTCCTATTCCAGACCTTTTTCCATGATACCTCACTTTCTTGGGTGTCTTTATTTCTTTGTTAAAAAATATCCCTCCTCTGTATGTCCATTTTTTCACTTTTTGCTCAAGCATCTTTCTCCTGTCTTCCTTTTTCCTTTCTTCATCTTCCTCTTTTCCTTCTTCCCTCCATTCCTCCTTCCCTCCCTCCCTTCCCTTTTCTTTCTGCAAATATTCCCCTTCCACAGCACCATACTGGGATAAAAAGTGTGAATCATTTTCCTTTTAGCTGGTGCACTTTCATCTTGGATCCCTTGATTTGATTGCCAATTATTTTGCCTTTTAAGTTTCTTGTATTTATCCATGGCTCCTTTTATTTATTTGATAATTAATAACAATAATGATAGTTAACATTTATATAGCACTTACTATGTGCTAAATAGACACTATGCTAAGGTTTAACAAATATTATCTCATTTGTGCCTTATGAACACACTGGGAGGTAGATGCTGTAATTATGTCCATTTTGCAGATGAGGAAATTGAAGCAAACAAGTTAAGTGACTTGCCCATGGTCACACAGCTAGTAAGTATCTGAGGCTGGACTTGAACTCAGAGCTTCCTGACTCCCACTCTAGCACTCTATCCCTGCCACTTCTCTGCTTGTAGGTATCTAGATGTTTATGTTGCCTGTACTGAATTTCCTCCATTAGCAGTCTAAAATATCTATATTAAAAAAACAACAACTCTATTCATAGAATCATAGCATTTAGAGCTTGAAGGGAAAAGTCATCTAGCTTGATCTTTTCCATTTTAAAGATGAGAAAATTAGGTCTCAAAGAGGGTAAGAAATCTTGAGGTTATACAGGTAGTTAGTAGCAGAGGAAGAAACAGATCCAAGACATGTAACCTGACTTACAACTTCATACTAATAATAACAGGAAACATCCATGGGAGAGGCAGCATGGGGTAGCAGATGGAAAGCTGTTCAGGAGTCCTTGGGTTGAGTCCCACTGACCGACACATACTAGTTGTGTGATTTTGGTTAAATCACTTAACTTCTCAGACTCTAGACAACTCTGTGCAACCATTAATTCCGAAGAAGGTGCTGACTTGCATTGATAGAGAAGTTTCTCACTGGGAGCTCCATATGCTAATGAAATCACATGTCTAGTCCCAATCCCTATATTACTGAATCTGGAAACAGGGGACCTAAACTTCAATTTGAATTTTGTCATTTACTACCATTGTGACCTTATGCACAGCTAGTACACTTAACCTCTCTGGACCTCAATTTCTTCACACTAAAAATGATAGGATTGGACTGGGTGACCTCTAATGTTTCATCCAAATCTAAATCTCAGATTCTACAATTCTAATTGTCTATGTGCAATAAACCTGTGTTAATACAAGTATTATTGATCCCATTTTATAGATGGAGATACTGAGGTGCAGAATTTAAGTGACTTGAACAAAAACACAAAGAAATAAGTGGCATTGTGGATAATCTTCAGACAACCCAACTGTGGGCTGTCTTCTGGCTTCTATTCAGGCCCAGTTTCCTTCCTTAAACAGGAGGGACTGCAGAGAAAAGTTCCTGATTCATATAACTAGATTATAGACCAATCCGCCTCCCCTGAATTCCCTCCCATAGTTGGGGTACTAAACAGGGGGTCCTTTTCTTCAAGTTTGTTTTTTTTTTCAGAATGAATTGAGTGGAATGATTTAAATCTTATATTCTCATAGGGAGGAGGGAGCGCACAGCCACAACTGAGTTTATTATTTATAGCTTTCAATCATGTTGTTCCTGTGGTTCCTTACCTGTGAATGGATAACTGAGAGCTGACTGATACTCTTAAAAGCCAAATGGAATATAGATTATTCAACCTGTCCTTCAGGAGGGGAAAAAACACAATAGAGAAAAGTAAGGTTTTTTTTTTAAAGTTAATGTACTACATAGTAAAGGGAATAAAATAAATGCCTAGGCTAGCTCATTGGCTGACAGTATCAGGTGCATCTAGAGGTGATTTTTGTTTATTTGATTTTAATTCTGCTTTTTATATTTTTAAGGTAAGCTAAGTTTTTGTTTCTCTATAGTTTTTTTTTTTTGGAACTAGATGTCAAATTTTTGAACCATAGCCCTAAACAGTTTTTAGAATAAAGTCTAATAGAAAAAATAAAGTTGTTTTTTTTTTTCCCTAGGCAGAACTATTTCCTGGAAAACACAACCATTCTGTTATCTCCCTACAAAGCTTCACACTCCGTTCATATTTATGCAGATAACAGAATGCTTTTATATCTTCTATAATAAACTTTTCCTAAAATATACTTTTTAACAAATGCATTAAAAGGAATAAACAATGTCTGCTAGATAAACCATGGAAAACATCTCTATTTTTGCAGACTCAATCATTTTAATGTTTGTCATTTCTACCCATCACAACCATTTAAATTCCATTCCACATGTTGATCAGTCACTAATTCTGCTTAGAGGGAAGAATGCCTGAAAATTGCATCAGGGTTGTTTAGGATTAGAGGGACCAGTTAAAGCCCACAAGTAAATGCCTTCCCTTGGCTTTCTGGCACCTCCATATTATCTGGCAGGATATTATCCTTTCCCACACATCAGGTATATTTACAGCTGGAAGTCTATTCATATTTCAGGGCCCTTGTGAATGTGCATATACAAATATACAGTCCCAGGGCGGATATGGATCCACATTTGTGCTCTCCCTCCAACATTTATGGAAAGCAACACAAATGAATTCTGAACTCACCATCTGTGATAGTCATTCTTTTGGGCTGCCCTCTACAAACACAGCAGGCTACTGTGCATGCCAGTCACTACTGGTCTCTTTGAAACAGGGCCAAGGAAAAAAAAATTTTTTTCCCACTGGTCTTTCATCAGATAAATGCTCTTGGGGCTGAGACTACTGTTCCACACAAACAAGATACAAGCCAGAGACACTCTGGCAATATTCCGAATTTTTTAAAGCTGGATGAAAAAAATGATTGCATTATCTGCAATCCATGGTATGGCTTACCAATGTCTGATTGCCTTTAAAAGTACTCTGTGATACCCTGAATACAAAGTTCTGTTGTAAAATCAGTTCCTGGCTACTTATCTTATAATTGACCCTCTATTCTGTGATGGGTGAAATATGAAATGACTGGGGAAACCAAGGTTCAAGCTTCTAAGCATATTGATTTATTAAGCAATGCATGCCAATTGCATTACAAATCAGGACCAGGCCTCCTCAACTTGGCACTGGACCAGGAATACAGAAAGAGACAGATTTTTATGTATTAAAAGAAAATAATTAACAAGATATAAACCAGGATACAAGATTGTTGTTGTTCAATAGTTTTTCAGTTGTGTTTGACTCTCTATGACCAGATCTGGAGTTTTCTTGGCAAAGATACCAGGAGGATTTGCCATTTCCTTCTCCCCTTAATTTTATAGATGAGGAAACTAAGGTAAACAGGGTTAAGTGACTTGCCCAGAGTCACACAGCTAATAAGGGATTGATGCTAGATTTGAATTTAGAAAGATAATCTTCCTGACTCCAGACCTAGCACTCTATCCACTGTGATACCTAGCTACCCCAGAAGATTAGGTCACCTGATTTCTAATTGGAGGAAAGATTAGGGACTTTCCAAGTTGGGAGGGGGAGAGCAAACAGGTGCTATTCCCTAAAATCAGAAAAAGAGGCATTCCACCCCCTCCCACTTCCCAAGTATCTGTATTCAATCAAAAGGAACAAGAATATGGGTCCAATTTTCGGAAAAGACACATGAATTCCTTGAGATGTATACTTCTGGTCAGCCTAACCTAGGTCCTTAGTTAAGAGTTTTTAAGCAGCAGCTGGAAGTGGTCCAACTTCCCAGACGTGGAGGGCTAGGTTCAAACAACACAAAAAAGTTTTCTCACAATTCTCATAATTAAATAAAATTTTCTCAGAGGACCAAAATTGGACTAGACCCATAATTGAATAGAAAGGGAACTGAGCTAGATGCAGAATTGAGTTACAAGATGGAGTCAGTGTGTTTCACTAAATTCCCAAAATTTCTTCCATTCACTGACTTTTCCTTGATCTTTCAGTACTTAGCTTTTTAAAAAATACTGTAAGGTACAGAGTCTTATTAAGTTGATTGTAATCATAATTTTTCATCTGTACCTACTATTCAGATTTTTCACCCTAATAATGGTGACTTCATTGCTTTAGAGATCTATGATTTCATGGTAAGTGGGCACTGTCTCTGCCAATGACACAAATCACAGGTCTTCTAGCACTTAGGAGCAAATCTTGATGAAATGCTAGAAATTTGTTACTGTTCAGTCATTTTCAGTCATGTCTGACTATTTGTGACCCCATTTTGAGTTTTCTTGGCAAAGATACTGAAATGGTTTGCATTTCCTTCTCCAGGTCATCTTACAGATGAGGGAACTAAGGCAAACAGGGTTAAGGGACTTGCCCAAAGCTAGCTTTTATTATTATTATTTTTAAAATAGCAATTGCTTTTCTCGATCTAAACATAGTTGAAATATGTCCTTACTTTGAGAGTCTATGATCCTTCACTGGAATCAAGTTCCAGAAATGACTTTCCAACTGAACAACATAACCTAACGGACCCTTTGGAAAATGGCAATCTTCCCTACCCCTTCTCTTCACTAGTCAACAAATAATTTTCTGAAGAGAGTATTGTTGCTATGTAAGTGATCAAAAGAAATCCTGGGCAAATGAAAAATAAAAAGTAGAAGAAGAAATAGGATTGAAGATTATGTAAAAATCTATTGGTGCTTCAAGTTTCCATCATGTTTCCAGTTTTAATGCCTGAGTCAATTTCTTGGTTTCTATTTTAGAGGAAGACAGAGGTAGCCCTGTTCTGTTCTGTTCTGTTCTGTTCAACAGCTGCATGTTCTATTACAGAATTGGTCCCTTACCAGTGATGGACAAAATGACTATTGGCTACTCTTTAAGCGGTACTCTAAGGCCCTCTCAAGCAAGTCTAAGTGATGTGGAAAGAGGCAGTTCTACAGAACAAAGAGAAAGACTGGGGAAACCATATCCAGAAATGTGAAAGTTAAGGTAGAGACTTAGAAGGTATTTCACCCATGCTTTGGACATGCTTAGAGCAATTAAAGTTAATTTTAGTAAAGAAATAAGCTTCTTAAAACAAAAAAAATGTGTTTTTTAAAACACAGATCCAATCGTATTAATAAACCTATAGAAGTTCCCTCTTGCATTAAATTCCAACTCTTCTGTTTAGCATTCCAAGTTCTCCACAGTCTGGTTCCCACCTGAGACTTATTGTCCATTACCCTTCATGACTCTCCATTATAGTTAAACTGGTCTAACTTGCTATTCTCTTTATACAATATTCCATTTCAATGCTACTGCCCAGGTTAGCCTTTAATATATTCTGCTCCTCACCTCCACCTCTTTTCTTTTAATTTGTGTCATTTCAAAAAATATATAAAATATATATTTTAAATTACACATCTTAAATTTAATAATTTATTGCAAATTTGTGGGGTTTTTTCCTGCATTGAAATTTTGATGATGCAATATTGAGTCCTGTAACAACATAGTATAATATTGTAAACAAGTCATTACCTGAACATATTCCTGCTGATTCATGCTGGACTTCCTGACAATGCATGGCACGATTGCATGCCAACACTTGTTTGTTAAGACCTGTGAGAGGACTTGACCACTGATGGGTTATAACTTTCATTTTGTGTGTTTATTTGGAAAATAATGTAATCGTTACAACTTTAACTTTGTTACGCAACAAATGAAACATGTATGAAGGGTTTTTCAAAATTTTCTTATCTTTGCTTCTTTCTTTATGCTTCTGCTGCCCCCTTATTTTTATTCATTCCTCCCCATTACACCTGAGGCTACTACCTGCCCCCCTATCATTCCAGTGCCCCCCAACAGAAGGCATTGCCCACTTTGGGAACCTATGGACTATAGATATTTAATAAATACTTGTTGATCTGTCTTAACTTGACCTTCACATCTTAGAATCTTTAGCTTCCCTCAAGATTTAGCTGAGGTTAAGACCTTCTCTCCTGATCCCTTTAATTATTATTCCCTCAAATTATCTTATTATATATATATATATATATATTATATATATATATATATATATACATATATATACAACATATTTTATATGTTGTATCTCCCAAGAGAATATAAACTTTATGAGAGCAAGAACTGTTCTTGTTTTTTAATATGCCCTAGTGCCTACCTAAGAGACTTATCCTAAGTCCCATAGGTAGGTGCTTAATAAATGCTGAATTGAACTGAACTAGTCTGACTCCTTCATTTCACATGTGAGAAAACTGAAGCCCAGGGTTATTCTGCTTTATAGTTTACAAAGCCCTTTCACATACATCATAGTTATCCCTTCCATATCATGGGGGTTAGGGTCATAGTATCCCTACAACCTGGAAAATCTGTGTAAAATTTTTTTACCTTCCTTTCATACCAAAGAAGTCTGAATTATTATGGTATGAAAAGATAAAATATGTTAATATTATACGATACTATATATATATATATTATGCATTTTTGAGTTTTTAAACTTTTGCTGTGTCATCTGCTGGCCTTCTAAGAGTGTTGTCTGCAGCTTCCATAAAACTCCCCCCAAATTCTCATTTAATTTCTTACGCTGACCCACAATATATCAAAACTTCAATGGGGGAAAGTTGCACTGTGGAAGGGATAACTATTTTATTTAATCTTCAGAAAAACCCTATGAAAGTAACAGGTCAAGCATTATTGCCCTCATTTTATAAATAGGAAAACTAAGGCTTAAAGGAGTAGATTGACTTGCCCATTTTATTAGAACATAAGCTTAAATATACATACGTGTGTGTGTTTGTGTGTGTGTTTAAAATAAAAAAAAGAGAGCAATTACAGTGATCTATTGTTAGGGCGCAGATCTGTGGCTGAGGATACAAACAGCCATTGCTGAATGCACGTGATAGATTAAGACACTCAAGCACTTCTCCAGTTGTTGAGGTAATTGGCTTTACTTTACCTCTCACATTTGCTGCTTGTCTGTTGGATGAATTTTGTTTTGTTTCGTTTGGGCAGGTTTTTGCAATGTTTCTGCTAAGTGGGACCACTATGTCTATCTATTCTGCTTCATGTTCTACTTTTACCAGATGATAGGATATCTGCTGTATTAGCTGAGATGTGTTAGGCTCTTCAGTTCAACAGGGCTCTCCCATTCATCTTGCAGTGGCTCTTATGTAAAATATTCTAAGGTTGACCCTTAAAACATTGTCTCAATTCCTCTTTTCAACCTGCACTTCAGGGCAATTCTTTGATAAATAGTTTTGGCAACATAATCATTGCTGCTCCTATAACCATAAAAACCAATGTGCAATATATTCTCTCTTATATAAGTTATTCTGTCTCTGGGCCTGGGCTCAAGCCATTTCTTTTGTCTGGAGTAATCTCTCCTCCCCCCCTCTCCCAGCCTCTCCCTATTTAAATCTTACCTATCCTTCAAGGCTTATCTTAAATGCCACCTCCTCTATATAGCTTTTCTTGAACTTCCTTATCAGAACTCATTGACTATGTGCCAATCAATGCTTAAAATTTTAAAATGTGGATGAGAGTTATCTGTGTACATGTCTTTTCTCCTCTATTCGGTTGTTCAGCTCCTTGAAGGATGGAAGGAACCATCTCTGTTGCTGTGCCTGGCACAAAATAAGTGCTTAATAAATGTTTATAGAACAATTAAAGTTTGGGTGGTGGATAAGGGATTAACCTTTCAATATCCTTTGACAGAATTGATAGCATTTGCCAGTCTTTCTCATTCTATGAGACTTCTAGGTATCTGCTTGGGTGTCTACATTTTCTTCAGGCTATGGACTCTTTAGAGGTGGATTGGAGAGAAACAGGGCTTTGAATGGCATATTCTTAAGAAAAGTATGAAAAAGCATGACATGGTGGCACACAGCTGTAATCTCTCCTACTGGGTTAGGCTGGTGAATCACTTGAGTTCAGTGTTTCTGAGCTGCAGTGGGGTTATGTCCCATCAGTCATGAGGCTGGCACTAAAATGTTGACCCCCTCCCCCAGGAGTAGAGGGTCACCAGGCTGCCAGAAAAAAAAAACTGAGGTTGTTAGAGCTTTGTAACATCAATCACAGCGGCACACCTGAGGACTGCTGCTGTGAATAATGTCAAGGGTCTAATCGCATAGTATAATGAACTTTCTATTCAGAACTGTAAAGCATAACATTCATAGCAACAACCTTAAGCAAAACATATCATATGTATTATATATATACACATATATATACATGTATACACATCTCATAACAATCAGTATGTCATATGGCACATAGTATATATCACTGCATTCAGTAGCATTCCCCAAAACACTTGTTTATACAATCAGAGGGTTCCAAGCTAGGATCTTCCCAAGCACAACACATTACACAGCATATATCATTGCATCCCCAAAATCAGGGGATCCCAGGCTAGGGTCTTCCCTAGTACAACATATCCTTAAAGGGTAGCAGAAAATACCACACCATTCACCTCTAGGTCACTGTAAGAAGAGTCTCATTAATCAATACCAAGTGTCCAAGTAAAGACCTCTTTCATCTTCACTCAAGGTATATTTCAAAGTCCCATGGCTCTTCCTCTGTGGACTGACTATTCCTGACTCTGGCCTGGATTCACTTGTGGGCAGCTCCCTGCTCCCGCTCCATGTGTCAGTTCACAGGGACTGCTCCACTCCAAGCTCCTGCCAGACAGTAAGCTCCAGAGGCTCCTGCCCACAGCTTCTGCCTCTGGGAAAACAAACTAGCACTGTCATCTCAATTCACCTCCAAAGTCTAGAGGCTCTGTATTAACAGTTAAGTTCATTTTAACAACTCTCCAAAGGGGTTTAAGCTAAGCCTCCTTCCCATGGGCAGGTCTCTGCCCCACAGCTCTATTCATTTTCAAAGTTCAGAGGCTCCCTCAGCAAGTCTCTGCCATCAGAGGTCTCCTCTCCACTCTCAGAGGTCTCCTCCCTCTGCCCACTCAAGCTGCTTCTCTCTCTGAGCACTGTGGTGTTCTCTCAACACTGGCTCCCTTAATGCCTGCTTTCTTAATATCAGCTCTCTCTATATACAGTTCTATTCAGCATCTGATTGACTAGAGCCCACATGTACGTATCTGATTGGAAAGAGCCTGCTTGCATATATCTAATTGGCTCAGTGCAGTGACATGTAATACTGAGGCTGGGAAACTGAAAAACACTAGAAACTAGAAAAATAGCAAAAAAATACCACATTAATTGACGTTACATTCCACCCCCTCCAGGATCCTGGCCTCTACAATTTCAAAAAGAGATTGTTATAGCCATGGATCCTGAAGCAAATAGAGGCATTATACTTTGTGATGTAACACCAGTCATGGGAGCACACCTGAGGACTGCTGCTGTGAATCATTTTCAGGGTCTAATCACATAATATAATGAACTCTCTATTTATTTGCTGTTATAAGCTTCCAGATCAATTAGAATTGGGGAAGGAAGGAAGGAAGGAAGAAAGGAAGGAAGGAAGGAAGGAAGGAAGGAAGGAAGGAAGGAAGGAAGGAAGGAAGGAAGGAAGGAAGGAAGGAAGGAAGGAAGGAAGGAAGGAAGGAATAGAGTTAACCTCAGAGTCAAGAAGAACTGGGCTCAAGTTTTACCTTTAATAAAGCTCTGTCCCTGGTCCTAACCTCTCTGTGCTTTAAGCAATTCTATAATACTCTGAGTTGGTGAGCAGGTGCTGACCTCAATTAGTTGAAGGAGTTTCCTAACTGAGAACTTCCTGTAGGGAAAGAAGAGTCCTGCTCTCTCTTCTTTGCCCTCCCTTAACCTACCCCCCCCCCACTCTGTCCCCAATGTCTATTTTAGGGGGTCAAGGAATCTATATATTTCACAGACAAATGTAAAGGAGCCTAGTGTTTAAGCTTCTGTCACTAACTGTTGCTTAGCCATTTTCAGTCCTGTCTGACTCTTTGTGACTCCATTTGGACTCCAGATTAAGAACCCCTGAGTAAGCTTATCTAAACAAGACAGTGCACCTAAAGAGTTTCTGTCTAGTATATTGGAATATATAACCAACCACTTCCTAAGGCACTTCTATGTACTTTTAGAGAACTCTAAGTATTAGGAAGTTTTTCTTCTAATAGAGCCCAAACCTGCCTCTTCAAAACTTCCTCATACTGATCTCATTTCTGTATTTGCTGGAAGTGAGGTCATCAGACCTTTCTCATTGGAGCTGGTAGTTGTTTGTTTGTTTTTTGTTTTTTTTTTTTCTTTGGAAAACTTCAATGTTAACCTCATTAGAGGTTCCCCAATTCTAACCTCATTAAACTTCAATGCAGAATTGAGTCTTCAATTTCAACTGAGTCTTCCTTTCAGTAATTGTGTGGTCTTGACGAAATCAATTAACTTCTTTGAACTTTCTCCTCATTTGTGAAATAGGAATAATAATATTTATCTCATAAGGCCTTTGTAAATGTAGAATGTGATAATGTATGCAAAGGTATTTTGCAAACCTTTAAAGTGCTTACTGTAAATGTAAGTATTCCTTAAATAATCTGAGAAGCTGAGATTTCTTGGTGTGAGTTTTTCCCAAGTCAGTGCAGAAAGCAAGCCCCAGATCTGGGGAATGTTGTATCTGACACCTCAGCTGTAGGCAATTCTCAAAGGCTATAATTTGCAGAGAAGCAACCTGATTTGGTCAATGGAGTTTTCCCTATACTGACAAAATCATAGTTTCAGTTACCATCCTTACTTGGCATCAAAAGCCTTTTTGTCTCTTCTGATATTTGGAGGATACCAATGTCACATTATGGCTCTATCTTTTGTCTTTCAATCTCGAGGCTGCAGGGCCCCACCCCTGCTCTAGCCTTAAATTCCCAGTGCTTGACACAGTGCTGTGCCTTAGTAGGCACCTAACAAATACTGGTTAGTACAGATTAAGTAAGGTGGGTCATTTGCAGTGGAGAGAGTGTAATTTCTGTAGTAATAGGACCTGGCTTCAAAGTCAGTATCTAATGTTTATTATCTGGGGGGGGGCAAGTCAGTTAATCTCTCTCAGGCTGTTTCCTCATATGAAAAATGAAGGAAGTAAACTCTGAAAGTTTAAAGTCTTTACGTCCCTCTTAGGTCTAAATGGATGAGCCTATGAGCCAATATTTTCCTGGACTTTAATTTCCTTATCTAAAAGTGAGGCAGTCAAAGTCGAGGGCCTCAGGGGTCCCTTCCAGCTCTAGAGAGATGAACTTCTATCGGGTCTATTTCCTTTTTCGCTCAACTTCCTGCAGATCCCCAAATAAGCTGTTTTGCTGCTAAGCATCGAGATCATCCCCTCATACTTTAAAGTGCCATGATATTAAATTGCAAAAGGGGAACAATTTCAGGAAACCATTAGAAGATTTTTGGTTCCTGAAATTGCAGTTTGTGTTATTGGAAAGATAAGGCAGTGCTGTGGTTTGTCAAACATACACATTCAAACACTTCCCAACCAGCATCAGTTTAGAAAATACTTGAATTCTTGTATTTTACTCCCCTACCCCATCAGTTATGGTTTGTTCCCATGCAGTTATATTGAGACAAAAATAAGCCGAGTAATAACAATGCATGGAATAGGGGAAATAAAGAATAACCATGAGTCCTCTTCAGGCAATTACCTGATTTCCATTGACAGCAATGCAATGAAGATAACAGAGACCTCCTGGGGGATCAGATCCCTCCCTAGCTACATAGCTAATTGGATAAATAGTAAGCCCCAGGGTTAGCTTGGCTGGATGCCTGGTAGTCAGAAGGAGGCTGCTGGAGATTGGTGGCTCACACCTCCAGAGTGCAGGGCGGCATTAGGAGTCTGTAGGACTATTGCAGGATTGAATTGGGCCCCAGATGGGTTCAGGGCCCTGCTTCCTACTACTACTGCCTTGGGGGCTGTTTTCAGGACCTGCTTCTCCCCTCATCTTTTTTTTTTTGCCATTCCCAATTACTTACATCTCTCTACCAATTGGTCTTGATGGTTCCCTCCAGTAATAACTGCTACCATTCCTGCAGTAGTTGGCATCTGTATCGAATATGGTAAGAGATATAGCTTAGGGACAGAATTTATGCTTTACATGCATAAAAACCTGGGTTTATTATCCACCATTTCTAAGGGTCTCTCTTCAAGGTACCCCGTGGTATTATAGAATGATCCTGGCTCTGTGACCTTAGGTAAGTTACTTAACCTCTCTGTGTCTCCATAGCCACCCCTGTAAAATGAGGGATTTGGACTATATGGTATTTGGGATCCTATCTAGCTCTAAATCTAGGACCTTATGATATTTACAACTACCCTGTGAGGTAGGTAGGGTCAGTATTAAGAGCCCATTTTATATTGTGGTAAAGTATCTTCTTCAAAATCACCCTAGCTAGCAAGCGACAGAGGCAGTCTTCACACAATCTATTCTGATTGTAGGTGCAGTGCTTTCTCTGCTCATCTTGGCCACCTCCCAAGGAATCTAGTCAGCTGCAGGAGCAACCCAGATAGTACAAATAAATGTAGGCCCTGTCTAGAAGGCTCCTCTCTCTACTTCAATTCAAACCAAGAGACTGATCAATCAACCAATAAGCATTTATTAACTGCCTGCTGTGTGCCCGGCACTGTGCTACCAGAGCTTACCTAGTCACTTAAGATGTCCCTGATGAAGCACTAATCTGGTCCAGAGTGGAATTCACAAGGCCACTTTCTTTCAGCAGTTATGCAAACTTGTAAGCCAGAGAAAATTCTGGTAGCAAACCTCACACAGTTACACCCTCTATTGTAACTGGATCACTCATTCTTCAGATAGTAAAGTCAGAGTTTTTAAGCTGTGATTCTTTGGGAAAGCACATGTATTTAGGAAGTCTTTTTTTTTTTAAATGATACATGATTTAGACATAAAGGAATATATCATAGGTAAATTAGAGGATATAGAACACATTACCTATCAGACTTACGTTTAGGAGAAGAATTTGTGAACAAGAGATAGAGGGCATTGTGAGACATAAAATAGTTAATTTTGATTTCATTACGTTTTTTTAAAAAACTGTACAAATAAAACCAATGAGGTCAGGATTAGAAAGAAAGCAAAAAATTGGGGAAAATTTTATAGACAGTTTTTCAGATAAAGGTGTTATATCTCAAATATATAGAGAACTTTGTCAAATTTATAAGAATTTGAGTCATTCCCCAATTGACAAATAGTCAGAGGATACGAATAGGTAGCTTTTGGATGAAGAAATCAGAGCTACATATAGTCATTTTAAAAAATGCTATAAATCATTATTGATCAGAGAAATGAAAATTAAAACAATTTTGAAATCTCATCTCATACCTTTATCAGACTGTCTAAATGATAGAAGGAGGAAATGACAAATGTTGGAGGGGATGTAGAAAAATTGGGATACTAATACAATGTCAATGGAACTGTGAACTGATCCAACCGTTTTGGAGAACAATCTGGACTTATGCCCGAAGAGTTATAAAACTGTATGCCTTTTGACCCAGAAATATTAGTTCTATTTCCCAAGGTGCTCAGAGGAAAAGGAAAAGTACCTATATCTCCTAAAATATTTATAACAGCTCTCTTTGTGGTAGCAAAGAAATGGAAGTTGCAGGCATGCCAAACGAGTGGGGAATGGTTGAACAAGTTGTGATATGTGGTTGTGATGGAATACTATTGTGCTGTAAGAAATGATGAGCAGGTTGATTTTAGAAAAAAACATGGAAACACTTGCACAAAATAATGAAGAATGAAATGAGAAGAACCCAGGGAACATTGTATATACTAACAGCAATATTTTTTGAGGAATAACTGTGAAGACTAAGTTCTTCTGAGTATTATAAATACTCAAGTCAGCTACAAAGGACCCCTGAAGATGCTATCTACCTCCTGAGAAAGGACTGATAAATATAAGTACGCATAGTACAGTTTTACATGTGCCTGTATGTGTGTGTGTAAAATGGTAGCCTTCTCTAGTGTGGGTGAGGGGACAGAAGGGAGGGAAGGGGACAGTTTTGAACTTAAAATGCAACAAAAAACTAAATTAATTTTTTTTTTAAAGTAAGTCATTGTGTTCAGACATAATTAATGGTCTCTAAGAAGATTCCTGAATATCTTTTATCCCATGCCCGTGTGACTTTGGACAAGTCACTTAAGTTCTTTAAATATTTTTTTCCTTTCTGCCAAGTGGGAATGATAATACTTGTCCTACCTAGTTCTCATATTTCAGAACTATGACTAATCTGTAAAAGTTCCTTACACCCTAGGAATCACAGATCTGAAACTTCTTCTTACTGCCCCCCCCCAAAAAAAAGCTCACCAGCAAATTGGTGAATTGGGGTAATGAAATATAATAAATGCAAAAAAGGTGACAGTCTTTTTTATTGTTATATGGAACTTATCAGATCTATTCCTATCAATAAAGGGGCTGAAATTGATTAAGTGAGAGAAATGTAATAGTATTCCTTCAAGGTACAAAGAAAAACAAAGATATTGAGATTATAAGAGTTAATGAATGGAAATAGTTTTTAATCTGTACATAGGAGATTTGTACTTCTAACCCTAGCTCTAATTGGCCTATTATTTTACTGTTAAGAAGAAATAGAAAATAATCATTTAAATGATCTGTTTTCTTAACGAAGAATAACTTTTTATGGGGAAAATTATTAGTCTACCATATTATATCCCTATTTCTGTTAATTATGAAAGAAAAATTTCTACCCTTTTGGCCTATACTACTCAAAAAGGATACCACTATTATCCCAGTGACAGCTAAACAAAAGACAGGCATTGGAACGTTTCTGGCAATATTAATTTGTGCTGTGAGTTTTTCTTACCTTATTATTTTCTAGTGACACTAATATCATACCTACTTGTACTGTGCATGGACCTAGAATCAGAAGACCTGCGTCTGAGAGTTTCTTGTTAGTTAATTGCTCCTGATGTACAAAATGGAAAGATAATACTTATACTGCTTACCTCACAGTGCTGTGGTCAGAATAATTATTGGACAGATAATGTGACCTTATAGAGATTAAGGGAGATTGCCATCTGGTCTCTGTTACTTGTGATGTGATCATGGGCACATTTAACCTTTTAAAGCCTAACTTTCCTGATTCGTCAAATGTGAATACCAGCACCTGAAATGAAAATGCTCTCTCTAAAGTTACCAAGGATCTCTTCTCTAATGACCCTTTTCTTATCTTCATCCTTCTTGACTTCTATGCAGCCTTTGACATAGTCAATCACCCTCTTCCCTTTAACACTCTTTTCTCACTTGGGGTGTGTGTATGTGTGTGTGTGTGTGTGTGTGTGTGTGTGTGTGTGTATGTGTGTGTGTGCGCGTGCACATGTGGGTGTGAGAGACAGACAGAGATAGAGACAGAGACAGACAAAGAGAAACAGAGAGAGTACACACACACACACACGTGCTCACGTATGCTTTCTCCTGGTTCCCCTCCCACCTCTCTGACTGCTCCTCTTGGTCTCCTTTGCAGGATCTTCATCTGAGTCAGAGGTCTATAAATTATGCCTGCTGCCTGTTTTCATATGGCCTTTTTAAATTTTAAAATAGAAATTCATTATACTTAAATATGTAAAAGTATTTTTAATTGTTGGTCTGTAGAAGATTAGGCAGAAGGTCAGATTTGGTCCTTGAGCCATAGTTTGCCTATTACAGTACCCTACTTGTTGGCTTTCCTGCCATAAGTCTCTTCCTCCTCCAGTCCATCACCACCCAGCTACCAAGATGCACAGCTCAGAGCATGTCTCTACCCTGAGCCCTCAACTCATTCAATCCCGGTGGCTCCCTACCACCTCCAGGACTAAATATAAAATCCTCTGTTTGGTTTTTTAAACCCTGCATAACTTGTTCCCTTACAGTTTACTCCCCTTCATGTGGTCTGAGATCCAGATATGCTGGCTTTCTTGCTGTATCTTGGCTTCTCCCAATTTCAGGCCTTTTCTCTGGCTGTCCCCTATGCCTAGAATATGCTCCTTCCTCCTCTTCACCTTCTGCCTTCCCTGACTTCCTTCAAATCTCAGTTAAAATCCCACCTTCTACAAGAAGTCTTTCCCAAACCCACTTACTTTCCCTCTGAGATTGTCTACTTTATCCCCTTTATGTCTTGTTTGTGCAGAATTATCTGTCAGTCCTCTCCTTCTTTAAAGTGTGAGTGTCTTAAAGACAGGCACTGTTTTGTCTTTTCATCTTCAGAGTTTAACCCTATACCTGGCACATAGTAAGAATTTAATAAATGCTTGTTAACTGATTGACTATAGTTCAGTGGAAAAAGCACTGGCTCTTGAGTCAGTGGACCTGAGTTCAAATCTTATTTCTTCTTATGCCTATGTGACTTGGGCAAGTTATTTAACCTCCCTGAGCCTTAGTTTCTTCATTTGGAAAATGAGGGTCTGAGCTAATGGCACTCTGAGGGTTCATCTAGCTCTAAGTCTTGAGCTTTGTATCTTCAGGGACCATATTTTCCAAACCAAAACTGAGGACACACAGCCTAAAAAAAGATAATTCTTTTTCAAAACACTCATCAGATAAATTATTATTACTTTCTGATAGTTTCAGTTATTAAGTTTTTCCTTTCATGGCATAGAAATATGCCTTTCTGTAGCATCCGTATATGATTCTGGGCCTGAACAAGCAAAACAAGCTCAATAAAAGGGGCAAAGATTTAGAGATATGAGGTCATTGTGTCCAGAAATGTGAACTCTGCAGCTCCTGGGCTTGAACCAAATTAGAATGCAATTGGGATAATGAAATAATTTCTAAGTAAAAATGTAATAAAACATGAGTATTACATTTTAAAATGTAATAAAATGTAATAAAAAAATAAAAATGTAATAAAAGTTGCAAGGATGCAACTGTGGATAGCCCTCTGGGCCTGGAGATTGGGAGACTGAGTCTGACCGACTGACTCTGATACTTACTAGCTATATGATGCTGGGCAAGTCACTTAACCTCTTTTTGCCTCAGTTTCCTCAACAACAAAATAGGGAAAATAATAACCCCTACCCCTCAGGGTTGTCGTGAAGACCAAATGTGATGATTGTAAAGCTCTTATAGTGCCTGACATATAGTAAATGATATGTAAATGTTAGATATTATTTTGTTAGCTATTATTAAAATAATGGCCACCATTTCTATTTGACACCACTAATCTGACCCAATCTCCTCATTTTCAGATAAGGAGACCGAAGCCCCCCAAGGTTAAGTGACTTGCTCAAGGTCACATGGCTCCATAAGAGTCAGAATTTGAACCCAGGTCCTGAAACTCCCAATGCAGTATTTATTCCACTGTAGGATGTTGCTTGTCTTTGACATGACAACCCTTCAAATATTTTTTAAAATTAACTCTTATGTTTATTTTTAGTTTACATCATTCATTTCCACAAGATTTTGAGTTACAAATTTGTTCCCCATCTTTGCCCTACCCACCACCCCAAAACAGCAATCTCACTGAATACCCTCTCCCCCAATCTGCTCTCTCCTATATCCTCCCCCATACACCCTCTCACTTTCGGAAAGAGCAAGATGGATCTCCATACTCCAGTGCCTGTATATCTTATTTCCCAGTTGCATGTAAATAATAATAATAATAATAATAATTTTTTAAAACATTTGATTTTAAAACTTTGAGTTCCAGGTTCTTTCCTTTCCTCCCTCATCACCCACCCTTACTGGGAAGATAAGCAATTCAATATAGGTTGTACATGTGCAGTTATGTAAAACATTTCCATAGTGGATATATTGTGAAAGACTGACTATATTTCCCTCCATCCTATTCCCCCCCTCCCCGCACTTGTTCTATTCTCTACTTTGTCCCTGTCCCTTTACAAAAGTGTGTGCTTCTAACTACCCTCCCCCC
>CM053587.1:153197097-153215876 GCA_028646515.1 Pseudochirops corinnae | reverse complement strand
TACACACTCAATTGGGTATTTTACCCTACAGGAAAATAAGGCGGTAGGGGATAAGGGGGGGGGGGTGATAGAAAGGAGAACAGATTGGGGGAGCAGGTAGTTAGAAGCAAACAATTTTGAAAAGGGATAGGGTCAATGGAAAAAATAGAATAAGTGGGGGGTGAGATAGGATAGAGGGAAATATAGTTAGTCTTTCACAATATAACTACTAAGGAAATGATTTGGGTAACTACACATGTACAACCTAAATTGAATTGCTTATCTTCCTAGTGGGAGCGGGTAAGGAAGGGAGGGAAAACATCTGGAACTCAAAGTTTTAAAAACAAATGTTTAAAAAATTGTTTTTTACATACAACTGAGAAATAAGATACACAGGCACTGGGGTATAGAAATCCATCTTGCCTGCTAGAAAGTTAGGAGGGTGATAGGGGAGGATATAAGAGAGAACGTATCGGGAGAAGGGGTATTCAGTAGGCTTGCTATTCTGGGGTGGGGGTAGGGGAAAACAGGGAGAAAAAATTGTAACTCAAAATCCTGTGGTAATGAATGTTGAAAACTAAAAACAAATAAATAAATTTATTAAAAAAAAAAAAGAATTTGGAAGACCAAAGACTAAAAAGTTTAAAAACCTCTTATTATTCAAAGCAATGGGAAGATATGAGTCACATCATCTTCTAATTTATCTCCCCATTTTACTTTTTATTGAGTTCCCTTCACAATTTCAGGATAGAAGAGACAATTTTAGGAGTTGGGAAACTACAATAAGCAATCCTATTTCTGTTCAATAGCTATTAATTTAATTTATCAGAATGAGAACAATATTAGGATACTCAATTAATCCTAAATGAATTAATGTTTGACGTTAGAGAGAGACCCATTTGGAGTTGTAGAACCTTTCTTATCTGGGGCAGCTAGGTGGTGAAATGGATAATGGACAGAACCTGAAGTCAAGAAGACCTGAGTTCAAATGGCCTCTTTCATATCTATTTTGATATTGTTGACATTTTATTTGCCAAATCAGTGGATTTTTGTGGTCAGAATTAGATTGTGAGCCTAAGTTCCTGATTAATGAGAATGAAGGACAGGGAGTGGGGAAAGGGGTGGTCTTTTGGGTATATAACCAAGCTTTACATTCTGTATTTCAGGCCTCTCTCATCAGATTACTTCTGGTGATGATGACTGCCCCTTCTCCCAAGAGAAGTAATAAAGATTATTTTTGTTTCTCTGGAGAAACATCTGAGTTATTGAATTTATTTTGGGCAAGGGTCTTTTGTCCCACATGACAGGGTAGTGAAGATCAAATGAGACATTTGCAAAGCACTTAGGACAGCTCCTGGAATATGTTAGGTGCTACATAAATACTTATTCCTTTTCCCTCTAGATTTCCAAGGCTATCAAAAGGGCTATGTGATCTAGCACAAGTTCCTTCAGATTTATCTATGAGATCAAGTGAAACAAACACTAAAGGATGAAAGAAATTGAGATCTTCAAAAAGTTCTCCCATATTCCAAAAGTAGGAGAGCAGTCTATAGTATCAGACACCCACGGTAATGAGGTGGTGCAACGGATAGAGTGCTAGTCCTGGAGTCAGGAAGACCTGAGTTTATATCCAGCCTCAGACACTTGATAGCACCATGACACTCGGCAAGTAATTTAGCCTCTGTTTGCCTCAGTTTCCTCACCTGTAAAATTAGGAAGGTTGTTGTAAGGATCAAATGAAATGATATTTGTAAACTGTTTAGCAGAGTGCCTGGCACATGGTAAGCACAATTTAAATATTATCATTGTTATTATTTTTCTATTTTGAAAGGTCATAGATTTAGAGCTAACAAGGACTTCAGGGATCGTCTTGTCCAATCACCTTATTTTATAGATGAGAACCAGGAAGATTACATGATTTACCCAAGGTCACAAAACTGTAAATGGTAGAACTGGGATTTGAATCCGGATGCTCTGTCTACAAATCTGGAACTTCTCACTGTACCATGTTGCTTTTTCCCCATTTCTGCCTCCTTTACCAAGTTAAATTGTAGAGACTGACTCTAAACTTTAATGTCACTGCTAGTCATAAGGTGTTAGAATGTCATGGAATTTTAGGGTTTTGAAAATAATGTTAGAGATTATGAAGTCCGATCATGAAGCAACTTGCCCATGATCACAAAGTGTTTTATTGGCAGTTAGGACCATGTTATGACTTCAAGACCATGTTTAAGAGGTGTTTGTGTGAGATTCAGGGGATTTTTTTTTTTTAGTCAAAAATTAGAATCAGTTTTTACCAGCAACAGAAGTGAGCATATAGTCAATCACTCAGTCAGACAGCAAACATTTATTAAGTGCTTAATATGTGCTAGCCCTTGTAGTAGGTGCTGGGGATGTCAAGAAAGTTCAAAACATGGTCTCTGTCCTCAAGAGGTTCACACTCCAATGTAGAATGCAAGATGAAATAACTATGTACACACTAGATAGATAGATAGGTAGGTAGGTATATAGATGGATAGATAGATAGATAGGTAGACAGATAGATGCTTGCATATGTTGTTGTTTTGTCATTTTTCAGTCATATCATGCTCTTTGTGACCCCATTTGGGGTTTTCTTGACAAAGACACTGGAGTAGTTTGTCGTTTCCTTTTCCAGTTCATTTTAACGGATGAGGAAAATGAGGCAAACAGGGCTAAGTGACTTGCCCAGGGTCACAGAACTAATAAATGTCTGAAACCAGATTTGACCTCAAGAACATGAGTCTTCCTGACTTCAGACCCAGCAGTCTATCCGCTACAGCCTAGTTGCCTACACACACACACACACACACACACACACACACACACACACACACCCCACATGTTTTTTTTTAGTGTCTGTGTCTGTGTGTTTGTGTATTTTGTCTAAAAGAAAACTAATCTCAGAGAGAAGCAAGGAATTATGGGGGAAGGACTGGGAAAGGCTTCCTTCTAAAGGTGGGATTGAAGCTGTCATGAAAAACGCCAAGAAAACGAAAAGGTAAAAGTAAGGAAGAGAAGCGCTCTGGGCATGAGGAGAGCCTATGTAAGCGCAGAGCAGGCCTTTGGCATGGCATGGGTGAGGCACAGGAAGACCAGTGTCACTAGATTTTAGAGTTCATGGAGAGGAATAAAGCATAAGACTAAAAGGGTAGGAAAGGTCCAGGTTGTAAATGGCTTTAAAATCCCAAACACAAGAGTTTCTATTTTATCATAGAAGTGACAGAGTCACTGGAGTGCATTGAGTAGGAGAATGCCATAGTCCGACCTACAATTGAGTAAAAGGAAGTTGAGTGCAGGATGGATTGGAGAGGAGAGCACAGAGATTCCTTTCTTAAAAAAAATTACTTTATTTTTAATTTATGGAATGAAACAATCTTTTCTGTAGCATGGTATAATAAAAAAAGATTGCACATTAAATTGCAAATCTATTATATACAACTTGCTATTCCCTTAAACTATACAATAAACTTATCATGTAAATTGCTTTTTGTATTTTTTCTTCCCTCTTCCCTCTCTAAAGACGACACATCAAACACAAATATGTATATGTGCGTGTATATATATGCACATATACACACATATATAGCCACACAATTCATATATACACACATACATAAGTAGAACCATTCTATATATATTTCTATTTATCAGTTCTTTCTCCAGATGCAAACAGTGTCTTCCTTCAATTGTCCTTTGTTCTTAATTTGGGTGTTTATGTCTTATTCACTTTAAGTTATTTTGAAAACAATATTGCTGTTACTGTATACAGCATTCTCTTGGTTCTGTTCATTTCATTCTTTATTATTTTGTGTAAATCTATCCACGGTTTTCTAAGAACAGTGAGCTCATCATTTCTTTAAAATATGCCAAATGTGGGGAAAACAATGAGAGAAGTCACAATAAATGCTCATTAGCTTGGAAAAAAGAAATTTGGATTTCCGTCAACCACAGATAATAGGAATGGTATAGAAACACTGCAAGCTTAGGAATTTGAGAGTTTCAGATCCAAGTGCTGTTTTCAAAGGCCATAAATACATTACATTCTGGCTATCTGTATCCACAAACAGACATGCTTACGAGGAAGCACAACAGCTAATCTGCATGCCTAAATTTGTCTAACAATCTAGATTCCATTTTTATCACCTTTTTCTCAGTTCTTGCCCTGAGCTAAAAACATGAACTTTCTGTCTATTTTTTTTCTTCCAAAGATTCAAGGAGTAGAGGAACTGAGAATGTTTGTCTTACATTTCCTTTTTTTAAAAATTAATTTAAGTTTTTATTTTTTTGAGATTTTCTATCTCACCTCTGGAAATACAGTAGTAGCCACTTATGAACCAGATTCCCATGACTGATCTGCTCAGGAGATTTGACCATTTCCAACCTGGGCCAATCTGGTCCTCCTCAGGCAACCTGGTTCCCCACCCCACCCAAGGAATTCAACATACTGGTGATAGATTTAGTGTGGATGTCCATTCATCTTAGGCCACTGCACTCAAAACTCCTCGGCTTAAGAGATCCTTCACTCTCAGTCTTCCCAGAAGCTGAGATTTCAGGCATACACACCACCACACTTAGTTGTCCTATATTTCCCAAATTCATTGCCTTTTCTTAGCCTCACTGCTAAGACAAACATAATGAATGGGTTGAAGTTGATTTTACAACCTACACAGCAATTGAATTGAAGTCTGTCATCTGGCTTAAGCTTTAAGGAACTGAAAAACTAGGAATTTTTTGTCCTCTGGGAAATTTCACAATCAGTAATGGTGTCAAATTCTGTGATTTCTGTTTTGCATGGCACATTGCTAATGTTGAATATATTCTGCCTTATTTCATTTGCTACTGAGGCTTTGAAAGGTGGGGTCTTATACTATAGCAAACAAGCTATTAAAAGAGGATTCAGGTATATCACTGAGCACCCATAGATCTTCCACATGACTGTGGGACCCCTCACTACTTCCAAGGATCAACGTGCCATTTTGTACCATGGTCTACTTCAAATCACAGCTCAAACCCCCACCAATACATTTCTGTGGCAGAACAAACAAAAGACCTATGAGTCTTCAAACAAACAGCACTTAATTAAGGCATAAGAGGAAGATACATAGCAAGGAGGAGTCTGATATTAAACATTCTCCCAGATGAATACCATCTCTTATGCTTTAAGGGAGGTTTTATACAAATTTGCTTTTAATCTATATGCCATTTTAGGCACAATTTAGGAGAAAGATGCAGTGTTCAAGCTCACAGTACTAGAAGAGAGCTGTTTATGGTATGAAGTCATTCCCCTTTTGAGTTTCTTTTTTGCAAAACAAAAAGTGGGTTGTGACCATTCTGTGAAGCTTTTTTATAAAATGTTGTGCCAGAATTACTTAAAAATAACTTATTACTAAACTGTCTCTGATGTAAGATTAGGATGCATGGAATACTCATAAATATATGTTAAAAATGGGAAGATGCAAGTCTTGCCATATCACGTGACTTACTGACAGCAGCTTTGCCTGCCTGCCACTTCCCTTCTACCTATGGCTCTTCATTGGGTTGAGTGACAATGCTCTTAGTACTGCAGCACTCTAAATAGACCATGCAGGTTTGCTTTCAGAAATATACTGACAATGCCAGTGTGCTGAGAATTCTAGCGTCACAGCTCACAATGTGTTAGAGATAAATGTGCATCCATATGCCACTGGTGAGTACATTGCTGCTCTGTTTACCTTTCAAGTGGTGTGACCAACAGAATTATACTATGTGATGATTACGTAATGAAAGGTTATAAACCAATTTTTATACTGAAAAACAAAACAGGGTGCAACAATTATGCAGTGCAATACAGTAGGCATCCTGGAAAGCTTGAATTAAGGGCATAGACAATTTCTGCCTATTTCATATGATATTCCATCATATTAAGAATTAAAAATAATAATTAATCTAAAATCTTTGCCTACCATACTATATGTGTGTGTCTGTTTGTAACCACCTCTTTGTGTTTGATTATGCTATTCTTTATGCGTAAAATGCCATCCCCTTCCTGTTGAATTCCTATCCATTCTTTAAAACTCAATTAAAGTAATACCTCCTCCATGGAACATCCCATCTTCAATCTCATAATGAGCTGTCTACTCTCATACCTCCCATAGAGTTTTATGAACAATTCTCTAATAGACTTGATATGTAAGATTCGTTACTACAGTTATCTAGATAGCTATATCCACCCCCAATCTCCACTAGACACTAAGTTCCATGAACACAGACAGAGATCCTGTCTTATCTCAACTTTTTACCTTCCTCAGTGCCTAGCACAATGCTGTGCACGCATAATCACTGGCAGAATTGACCTGAATTCAAGGGTAAAAGGTACCATTTGTATGCCTGCCTCTCATGAGAATAAGGGGCTCATAAAATTATAGTGAAGCACAGTTAAGCTGAAGTCTCCATTCTACAAGTGATCCACATTGCTGAACAAGTCATTCTGTAATTTGACTTTTGAGCTAAGATTTTGGGAAGAGGGCTCCGGATTTCTTGTTGTTCATTCCAGTTCAGCTAAGTCAAGTAGGCTCAGAGCACCTTATGTTTTTAAGACCTTCTGTTCTCAATTTAGAGGCAATTTCTCCCAGCTATCCTACTCACTAGCTAAGGATTCATTTTTCATAGGAGATTGACCTGAAGGCATAAATGAAATCAGTAGAAGAGATCAGAGAAGGACAGTAAAGAATCTCAATTTCCAGGCTTCCAACTGTCTAACCTGAGGGTCATACTGCTTCTCACATTTAACACATTCTGATCTGTCTTTTCAGAGCCTTATCTTCCCAACTGAATTGTAAGTTACTGGCTAGGTGGGACAAAGTCTTGTTCATAATTGCCTTATACATCACCTAACGTAATTCACAGCAAATATGGGGTACTTTTTGAATTGAATCGTGTGGGAGACTATTCCTTATAATTCTTGTAGCAAACTGTTTCAGATTTAGAGTCACTGCCTTCTCCAAACTGGGGCTCCTTTGTAGACTCTTCTCCTCCCTTACAATGCCTGGAAACTTCCAAACAAGGAATGTCCAAATTCCAAATTAATTGGTGCTTACTTGCCTGTGGCATCGCAGATGGAAAGTCAATCAAATAAATGGAAGACCCCAGTCCCTCTTATAAAAATGCCTTGTCATTTTACATATCACATCCTCTTATGTGGAACTGAACCAGGTTGACCAAGAATGAACTGAATAGGCTTGATAAGAGCCAATAAGGCATAACTTAAGTATCCCAAGAGAGTATTTATGGCACGATTGATGATCCCCTTCTCTTCAACCATGTTACCAACACCTGTTCTCCCAGGGTTGAGAAGTGGTATAGTGAATAGAGTGCTGAACTTGGAGTTAAGATGTGAGTTTGAATCCTGCCTCAGACACTTAACCTCCCTCAGGCTCAATTTTCTAATTTGTAAAATCAGGATAATAGGAACACTTACCTTAAAAGATTGTTTTAAGGATCAATTGAGGTGATTTATCTAAAGTGCTTTGTAAACCTTAAAGTACATTATAAATGTTAGCTATTATTATTATTCCCAATCAAACTATAAACTCCTTCACATCAAGAATCCTCAGGTCTTCTATTTCTTTTTGCCTCTCACAGCAATTAGTACATAATGCTGACCACAGCTGCTGCTCAAATATTTGTTGGTTGATTGTTTCTGCCACAGATTTTGCGAGTTCTCATCCCCTATTAGGGGATGAAATTCGCTTATAATTCACTTATAATCTTTTATTATTTAGCATTTTTTGTTTTGAAGCTGAATTTTTAAATTGTGAGTTTTGATTCCCCAAATATTGGAATTCTCAGAGATCCAAGGACTGACCACTCCTAATGAGTAGAAATAGTTGCACCTATGTTATGCATTTTGAGCCCCCCAAAAAGAGCACAGAAAAATCCCCTGGATTTCTGCCAGAGAGATTTTTTTTTTTTTTGCTTTTTGGAGGGGGGAGGGCAGGGCAATTGGGGTTAAGTGACTTGCCCAAAGTCACATGGATAGTAAGTATTAAGTGTCTGAGGTCGGATTTGAACTCAGGTCCTCCTGACTCCAGGGCTGGTGCTCTATTCACTGCACAACTTAGTTGCCTGCCCCCTGCCCCCAAGGGATTTTTTTATGTATGGATAATATTTACCATGGGATATCTAGCCCTTAGCTCTCTATCCATATTTGAAAAATGAGTTAAAATAGAAATAAACTAATGAGTGGGGAGGAGCAATGGTACTTGAGATCTAGAAAGATGTGCAGCATTTCAACAGTGTTTGGTTGCTTTTGTGGGTCTGCTTGTTGCCATGGTTACTGATTCATTCCAAGTTGTTGCTTTACCTGAGACACACACCATGCCACTTCAGTAAAAATCAAGGGATTGTTATTGCCCTATGTTCTCCAGCCATGAGTACAAGATGCCAAATGACATCTAGAGTTGAGATGTGATTCCAGATTCAGTGAAATCTTAACTATTCAGCACAGAACAACTAGAAATGGAGTGGTGCTGTGGTGTACCAAAAATACTTTAAACTGAGAGTTGAGAGACTCCACCTCTGCCAAAAATTTTCTTTATCCCCATAAAAAATTGCTTAGCCTTTCAGGAACTCACTTTCCCATATACAAAATAAAGGGGGTTGTACTTAGATGATTTTTATGGGTCATTTCAGCTTTAAAATTCTATTACTTTATGACAGAGACCACATTTTCATATCTATCTTTAGAATGTCCCTTTCAGAGTATTAAAATCACTGTGAAGTCTGTGGTCTTGGAAGAGGGGAAAGCATATAACCTTCTTAATTAAAAAAATAATAGTTTATTTTTTCCAATTGCATGTAAAAAAATTTTAACTTTTTTTTCCATTTTATAATTTTGAGTTCAAATTCTCTCCCACTCCCCCCAATGAGAAGGTGAGCAGTTTGATAAAGGTTATACATGTGTAATCATGCACAACACATTTCCATAGTAGTCATGTTGTGAAAGAAAATAGACAAGAAACCCCCAGAAAAATAAAGAAAATTTTTAAAAATTATGCTCCAGTCTGCATCCAGAACCCATCAGTTCTTTCTCTGGAGGAGGATACCATTTTTCATCATAGGTCCTTCAGAATTGTCTTGGATCTTTGTATTGCTGAGAATGGCTAATTCATTCATAGTTTGTCTTACAATATTGCTGTTGTGGTGTACAATGTTTTCCTGGTTCTGCTCACTTCACTTTGCATCAGTTCATGTAAGTCTTTCCCAGTTTTTATGAAAGCATTCTATTCATCATTTCTTGAAGCACAATAGTACTGCATCATAACTTCTTCGGTTATTCCCCAATTGATGGGCATCCCCTCAATTTCCAATTCTTTGTGACCACAAAAGCAGTTATTATAAATATTTTTGTATATATAGGTCCCTTTCCCTTTTTAAAAATGTCTTTGGGATACATACCCACCCCCTTAATTTTTGTATAGAAACTCTGTCATTATGATCTGCTTTCTTTTAGAAATAGTTACAAACAGTCCTTTGTTTCTGCTTTGGCCTTAGGAACTCCTTCACTGACATTCTCCGGGCTATTCTGTTGTCACTGGAAGTACTCATTGAAGACCCGGAACTTCAGATAAATGGTTTCATTTTAATTATAGACTGGAGCAATTTCTCCTTCAAACAAGCCTCCAAACTCACACCATCAATCCTCAAACTGGCCATTGAAGGGTTACAGGTATGTGTGTATATATCTATCTGAACATGCAAATATCTATCTAATCATATGTTTGGAGGGGGGTTAATCCTAATCTGAGTAAGATTTCTCAACAAGAAGAGGGAAAATGGAATGAAATTCACCTGTACATATCCTCCAATTCTTACCCCGGCTGAGCCTTAGATATTTGTTTTATTATTTTTGTTTTTATTAAACCTTGTTCTTGCCACAGTCATGTATTACTTGCTAAAACAATTACAAACAACGATTAGAGATTTGCACTTCGTCCTTAATAAAGATCGAAGTCATGCCCATCTGTCTGACAGGAAGTATGGGGATAGGAGAAGGAAAGAGTAGAATGTCCTTAGGAAGAAAGCAATAGGAAGGGCTATGGCAGCAGATATAAACAGGAGCTGTTTTTCTGGTTAAAGACTTGCCTTCTTATTTGTACTCAGAGAGGCTTTCTGTGGGATCCAACATCCCATTAACTTGGGTTTCCCTAGATTTCCAGTGGGAAAAATGCATCTTGCATGAATACCAATTTATGGTTCAGGGTTTCAGTGTTTAGGAGATGATTTGTATTCATTTAAAGGAAATGGATAAAACAATATCTAACTGTTGCAGAATGAATTTCTGCAAAGGGGGAAGGGGGATGGTTGGACCAGAAGTTTTCTCAGGTCCTTTCTAACACCGTCATTTCAATACTAGCGATTTATATCCAAGAGGGTTTAGAAGTGCTATAGTGGAGATAATTTTGGGCTTGGAGTTTAAAGGACCTGAAATCTCACTGCAGATACTTACTAGCTGTTTGCCTCTGGGCTCTCCTAGCCTCAGTTTCCTCATTTGTAAAATGGAGATAATTATAGCACCTACCTTACGAGTATTGCAAGAATAATATGGATACATGTAAGGTCCTTTACAAATTCTAAAACACTACATACATGTGTCATTTTTATAATACCAAACTATTACAATGTTATAGATATAGTTTAAAATATTCACAATTAAAATAATTTCTTGCATGGCAACCCGGTTTTGTTAAAGGATCAAAATCACTTCCAGGTTGATAGGATGATGGATGTGGAGCCCAGATGTCATCTAGTTAGTCTGTGAGAAAAGTGAGGCCTAGAGCAATTGAGTGATTAGGTGGTAAGTGGCAGAGTTGGGGTTGGACCCAGGTCCTCCTGCACCAGCCACTTCTCTTTGGTTATGTAAGTTCAACTTGTGACATCTGTGTCCATTTCACAAACATGGCCTCAGGGCGTGGATGTAGCTTCTTCTAGTGGCTCTTCACTGACTCCCAAGGATAGCTGAAGCACTGGAAAAATCTGAATTAACATGGACGAAGTTCATCTGGTCTTACTAGCTATGTGACCCTGGGCTAGTCACTTAACCTCTATTTGCCTCAGTTTCTTCATCTGTAAAATGGAGATAATAATAGCATGGTTGTTTGGATTATGGAATGTTCCATGATTATGGAATGAGATGATATGCATAAAGTGCTTAGTATAGTTCCTGCCATGTAGGAGGCCCTATATAAATTCTGATTGCTACTGCTACTACTATTTATTGTTTTTATTATGATTTTCCTTCCTCAGAGTAACCTCCTCAATGCAGACGTTTGGCATCACTTATCTGCAAACTCTTCTCCAGTTTTAGGCTATATGTACTACTGACCTCAATAGGATGGAGAATGTAGAATGAGCTGCAGAGGCCATGGGAGAGCCTGAGAAGTGTGTGTGAGTGTGTGTGAGTGTGTGTGTGTGTGCTAGTGTGCGCATGGGTAAAGACACTTCTACAGAACAATGAACAAGTAATAATACATGTCTCTTAATAATACTAGTCCCTGAGGGGTTCCATGAGATCTGTACAGTACCTTGAATACTCAGGCACTTAGTAAAGAGTGAATAAAAATTAATATTTGCTCTACACAATTTTTCTTGACTTTCAAACTTTAATGTTGGAAAAAATGGAGATATTACCAATAGTGATCAAATGATTTTAAAAATTATTACCATCAGGGCAGCTAGATGGCACAGTGAATAGAGCACTGGTCCTGGAGTCAGGAGGACCTGAGTTCAAATTTGACCTCCGACACTTAACACTTACTAGGTGTGTGACCTTGGGCAAGTCACTTAACCCCAACTGCCCTACCTTCCTCCCTCAAAAAAAAAAAAAAACAAGAAAAAATTTATTACCATCTTTTCTTTCCAAAGAATAAGTTCTGGGCCTCATCTTTTAAAATCCTACCTCAAAAAGGGGAAGGAGGAAATTTACTATGTAAGTCTAAGTATTCAAGAGTGTTCTCTTCTTACTCTTTTTTTCTCAGTTTCAAATATTTTCCTCCCCTAAATCTCTTCCCTCGATTATATTTTTGAACAGATAACTTGACCCTTCCTTAAAACCACCATCAAAGAGAGTTTTAAATTAAGCCTGAGGGGTGAATTACTATCCTAGTGGCCTGACCTTCCTATTTGAAATACTTGACATTTCTGGTATCAGACTTTTAAATCCTAGTGGTTTTGCCTCAGCCCTTAATCCTTCATAAATGGATGCCATATTATTTTCTTACTAGCTAAGGCCTTAAATTAGGAATCAACGGATGCTCTGAAAGATTATGGGATGGCATTAAGGAGAAATGGTTTGCACTGGTGCAAAATAAAATTTCAGCAACCAATGAAATATTCTCGTAAAGAATTTCTCCCACGGATAGTCCTATGCTAGGAAAACAAATACTGATTTCAGATATCCAGAGAAGTTGCCAGAGGACCAAATGCCAATTAACTGAGACTACCTGGGCCTTTTATTCCTCTCTTCATGCTTTCCATATCTCTGCCCCTTTTGTTTTTTGGTTTTTGTCCTCTCTCATTTGCAGTGAGTAAAACTGAACCTCAAAACCTTGGTTCTCTACCCAGTACTGTCACTTATTCATTGTCTGGCATTTATACAAATCACTTAATCTTTCTGGGGCTCAGTATCCTCATCAATAAATGGAGATAATAACTGCTGTATCACACATAGGCTTCTTGTGAGAATCACAAGAGATAATGTCAAACTTGCTAAATTTGACTAGGAATAGGGAAGACTTAGGAAACATGAGAGACATTTTCTTTTGCATTTTGGAGGGGGAAAGTTACAGCAATTGGGGTTAAGTGACTTGCCCAAGGTCACAGGCTAGTTTTATGTTAAGTGTCTGAGGATGAATTTGAACTCAGGTCCTCCTGACTCCAGGGCCGGTGCTCTGTTCACTGCACTACTTAACTGTCCCCATGACAGACAACTTAAAGTAACTGAAAGACTGTCATTAGAAAAGGAATGAGACAATCTGCTTGTCCACAGAAGACAGAACTGGAAGCAATGTGGGTAGAGATGGGGGGATGAGAGGTGCTGAAGTCATTTCTTCTTGATAAAAGAAAAACTTCCTAACAATGTGAATCGTCTGTGAGTTGAATGGGTATCTTGTTTGGTAGCAGATTTCTGAGGTCTTCCAACAGTCTGGGTAAGCATTTGTGTAGAGATTGGACTTCATGGCTTCTTAGTACCCTTCCAACTCGAAGATTCTGTGAGTTTGTTTTTACTGTGGGTGAAAGTACTTTAAAAGCTATAAAGCAGAATATAAATACAATATTGTGTTACTGATACCTGGAAAAATAAAGGAACATAAAACTTACACCACTTCAATTTAATATTACCATATTAAATATAACAGTTCATGAGATTGCGGATTTGGATAGAAGATAGTCCACAAGAGATCATTTTGTCTATTGATATATCACAGAGGCCCCAAGTTAAGTGACTTGCACCAAGGTCACACAGTTGGTAAGTAGGAGAACCAGGACTTCAACTAGGCTAAAATAGCTTGTTCTAATTGTCTGTGAATTTCAGTTTTCCATTCTCTAGGCTAAGCTGGTTATTATGATTAGTGAACTGAACCTAAGACATCATCTTCCATAATATTCAGTATTTACCCATAGTCCCTACTTCAAGCCCTCCCAGCCTGCCTTCATATTTGTTACTAACATAATCAGAATTCTTTCTTTCATAATATTCTTAGCTCTTGGGCTTCCAAGATGCATTGAAAAGGAATTGGATTAACCCACAATTAGTTCATGAAAGACTGCATACATTTTTTCTTATGATAATATCTGTCTTTACAGTAATTGTAATGTCATTAACATTTTTCTTATTATCAGGAACAGATCCCTCAGAAATACTGTGTCTGAACTGTGCAGTGCTTTTAAACAGGGATTTAATGGTACATCTTTTAATGACACAAAGACAAGTTAAATCCATGTGCCCTACTTAGAAAATTAAAGGCCATGTACTGTCTATAATCCATTCTTCAAAACCTATTAGCATCTGTAGAAGCTCTGAATGGATATCAAGAGCAATGAACACTAAGTAGATAGTACAGTGAATAAGGAAGGTGAAATTCATGAGGAAATAGAAATACAAAGTGTGTCCTTCCTTGCTGACATGCTGCGTGATCTTAGGCAGCTTCAACAACCTCCCTGTGGGTCAACATCCCAGATTGGCATGTGTGAATGATTGTGTTTGCCACCTGCTTTCCTCACAAAAGAGCTACTGAGGATAAATGAGATCTCTCTGCTAAGTGTGCTAAGTGTCCTGAGCTGCTTGGCACAAAGCTTCCAGGAAAACAGAAAATAATTATCTTGAATCTCCTCATTCATCTTCCTTCTGCAAAACTGATTGTTTCTTATATGTGCGTAGGTCCCATTAACCTGAAAACAGAGGGGATAATAAGTAATGTTCAGGGGATGGAAACTGGGCTAATGACCCTTAGAGAGAAACTTCTCCTAGTTTCTGTCCTTTAAAAGATGATGATTAGGCTAATGATGATTGTCCTAGAATAAATGGCATGTGCATTACTCTTTGCAAAATAAATTGTAGCAATAATTACAGAGAAAATTATTCTTTAAGGAAGTATCTAGTAATAATATCCAAAGTCATGTTCTGTCAATCCATTGTAACTATATTCATTGATCTATTAGCTAGATGCTTTGTAGGATGTTTGAGTGTTTAGGCTATTAAATTGTCCCAATTGCATAGATACTTTGGGAATTTCATTTCAAAGAATCCTTGTTAAAATATGGATTTTGCAAATGCCTAAAAGCTGTTTTATTTAAATCTTGAGGGTAATTTTAAAATATATTCAATTATGTCTAAGAGAACTATTGTATGGTACACATCTTGGATTAGCTGATCTGTAGTCAAATTTAGAATCTTATCTATGGCTATTTTATACACAGAAGCTGCACTGCCCTCTGTACCACTGGGAAATTCTAGTGAAATGAACCAGGGGCTGAATTCTGGCTCTCAAGGCCTATAATATCTTTCAATTCATATGTGGAAGCACCCTAGTAATCATCATAGCCCAAATATTGCTCTCAATATATAACATTTATCAGTGTTCAACTAAGCAGGATGTTTAAATGGGCTTAAAATGCTAACATGTTTACTTTCAAAGATCTGTTGCTATGTGTCTTATTGGTCATTTAAAAATATTTGATTCCTTTAAGTACATTGGCATTTATAAAATGTTTATTAATAGTCATGGCAATCATTTTTTTCTTTTCCTTTAATGCACACAACCATTTACCCATAAAATGGCTTCTAATTTTTTTTTTGGTGATATGCTCTATCAGCCCGTTTTTTTTTAGCCATTCCCAATATGTGAATATTTACTTATTTATAAATTATATATAAGTGCTATCATATTTATGTATATCATAAAACTTAACATGAAATAATGTTTTTAAAAGATGAAATAATATTTGATCCTAGAGTTACTAGGGAACCTTTGGAGGTTACCAAATAGGCAAGTTACACGATAATACTTAAAATTTAGGGAAAAAAGCACTTTGGCATCTGTGTGGAGAATGAATTAGAGCAGGAGACTTTAGGGGAGAAGTTAGAAGAATTCTCTGATTTCTGAAAAGAAATTCAGCTCACACTCCTCATCCTCCCGCTCAACTCTGTGCCCAACTGACTGTAAATTTTCAGTGTCCATGACATGCACACAGATAGACAAGCTCGTTAGCTTTTCTATCCAACTGTGTATCATAATCTGGACAACAGGCATTCTTCATGCATTTGACTTTTCCTTGGAAATACTTACACTAAATTCTTGAGAATAACTATCGATTTCATTTAGGTGTTTGGAGGCATCGTGCAGTTAGCACAATGTCATCTCTAAACAAAAAGCAAGGGCAGACTTCATCATCCAAAGAAAATCCCTTTCTTCTTGAATTATTTGTTATTTTATTTTATTTTTATCATGTGACTTTAATCCATTTAGATATTGGTTGATGATCCAACTGGAATGCTTTCTAGGAGAGTGCTTTCTGCTTGTTTTTGAAGAAAGGCATTCTTGGTTGTGTAGTTTGATTTTCTTGGAAGGTATAAATAAGTACATCCAGTCGTTGTAAGCAAATCCTCAACAGAATAACTAGTAAAGTTCAGAAGCAAACAAAAGGAAAAGTGGTCTCATTCAAGTCCTTTATGCTCCTTGTATTATCCTGAACAACTCGTTCTGTCTTTGGGGCTGGGTACCAACCCAGTAAATGGCAAAAATAGTTTTGCTACACCACTAGGTTGCTCCATCCTTAAAAGCCACAGCATCTATACCTCATGTCTCCGGTCCCTATTTACACTCAGCCTCACTGTAATGATAGCATGATAACACTGTACACTGCTGATATTCCCTTTCTTTTCCCCTTGACTCTTATGCAGATCTTTTCCATGGAAGCAGTAAATACATCTACTAAGTAAACGTCTCTTTTGTTTTATGTCTCACCTGAAATTTTTGGTCCAAAGTTCATCACAAAATTTTTCTCTCTCTTCTTATATCTCTCAGAAATCTTACATAATTTTGACATATACACAAGAAGTATCTTGTTGGAGAAGTTTTAAGGTAGTGTTTTTGCTCTCCTAAATAAAACACCATTTTAACAAAGAAAGCTTTAGCACAGTAACATCTTGCATTCTTTGTATCTTTCAGTCAATTGTTTGATGATAAAAGCAGTCTACTGTGGAATATTGCTAACAAAAACTTGCCTATTCCTTTCTAACATTCACTTCAAGGATGCCCAATTCAAGGATGTGAGATAGTAAAGGAGGATGGATAGGCAGTAACTGACATTCTCTTGGTGATCTTTTTTGTTAATAAAATAGTCCAAGATTTTTTCCACTTTTATATCTCATCTTCCTTCCTATAGCTCATGAGTTAACGGCCCAATGCCCTTACAATTGTATTGTCATCAACATAAACCTTCTTTTGGTGTGCTTAGTCTAGCCCAACAATTTTTCTTTTGTCTATCTCTGTTCCTCAAGGTAGCACCACTATCTTTGATGATGAAAAGATTTTGTCATAATAACATTTGAAGATCATCACTTCTTTCATTGCTGTCCTTCCAGTTTCACCTTTAAATGTCCTCAGGATGCCTTAGCTTCCCTCTGCTTTCTCTTGCAATTTTATGAAGCAGTACTGTGTGTGATCTTTCCCTATCTTTCTCCGTACAATTCCCTGGACAGATTCCTATTCTAAATTGGTGTCCTTGGCTACTGTATTTCTCCACTTGGCAAGTAGATCAAGTGTTTGCTGTTCAATGTAGTTTATAGATTCCTTTGGTCTTGCAGTTATTTCCTCCATTACTATTTTTGTGCATCAAGAACTTATATAGGTAAGGTTGATGTTGTTTTAATCACACACTATGTATTTTTCTCATTTTTATTCTTCTAGTTGCATATTAATTTTTACCTTTGTACTAACAAATGAGTCGTCTGATTAAATATAGGAGATTAATTCAGAAATGACATCCATATAATGAATCATCTATTGACTTAAAATATAATATTACTTTTTTCTGATAACGTTTGATATTCAACATCTTTAGTGCCTTCAAATTTTTTTCTCTAAAAAAAAATGAACTCATGATGTAGAGGGATGAGGCTTTAATTCAGTTTACAAGTCTTTGGTCTCTCATTTCACAATCCTATTTCTCATCCTTGTAAACCTTTAGATTAAAGTCACACAGTATAAAAACACAGGTCAATTTAATCTGGAAAGTCTTCCTGAGTTCTTGTAGAATTTCTCTATGACTTGATCCTCTGCAACAAATGTTGGTACCTTATCTGTAATTATGTTCTTGGTGGTCTTTTAGCAAGTAATGCTACAACATGTGACAGCCAAATGTCCTGTGAAATTATGTTTCTTATTATCACTGGCTACATGAGAAAAACCAACTCCACTAGCTCCTTTCTTTGACTCTGAGGAGAGCTTGTGAAGCAGAAAATTTCCACTGAGTTCTTTTTTCTTCTGGTTTTGTTTATAGAGAGATTGTCAAGACAGGTGGGATTCAGTTTCACCAGTAATACATCCACTATCTGATCCTTGGACAAAGGATCCTATATTTAAAGTACCAAAAATTGTTCATGTGAATAATCTAAAAAAATCTTTCCTCTTTCCTTCCACCATAAATGCAGAACTAGATAGGCACTACATAAGACCTGAAGACTGTTTTGTATTTTTCTTGTTTCATAGGCTGCCATAGCTAGAGAATTCAGCACCAAGAGACCATTCCACTGTTGATAATCCGCTCCATACTTAGCCAGACTAGTTCTTGGAAAGCAGACTCATCCTGTTGCTAGGACTATATACAAACTTTTCCATTTGCCAGAGCTTAGGCTCTTTTGGCATAATCTTCAAAAACTAGTCATATCTACACCATGATGAAGCATCAGGGCAGGACTTTGTGTTCCAAAGTTCTGAGTTAGTTGCCCTCTCACTTTCTCTTACCTTAGCCTTATATTTCCACACATCTTCTCTCTCATGTCCTTCATGGAGTCAAGAATACCTGAGTTTAAATCCTGTCTCATATATTTATTAATTGTGTAGCCTTAAGTCATTTGACCTATTTCAGTCTCAATTTCTTCCTCTTTAAAATGGGTACATTACAAAGATTTGTTTCATAGGATTGTTCTGAGGATCATTTATATACATATATATTTATATATGTGTGTGTATACATATATGTGTATATACACACACACATATACACATACATACATACAC
>CM053587.1:153142494-153196597 GCA_028646515.1 Pseudochirops corinnae | reverse complement strand
TATGTATCGACATATTACATATTTTTAGGAATTTTAATTACTGTACACATATAACTATACTATATAATATATATGTATTTTGTAGAAGTAACTTATTCTACCTCCTAAATTCAAATGGATCTAAAATGCTAATATCAAAGTAATTGTATTTTCAATATATTACCACAGTTCCCTAAGATTAGATCTCTCTGTAAATTGGATCTCATTAGCTAGTTCACTAGCCATCACTCAACACAATAGTTCCCTATTTCTCATTGACCCTATTTAATGTTCTAAATGCCTTTAGTGGTTTAATTCCACTAGCCCAAGCAATAGTACTTTGATGCTTTCTAAGTACTTGGATAGCATGGAAGGTTTAATTATCTCTCAGCATTACAGAGACAAATCTATTTCCTATGTCTAAAAAGAACGGTGATCAAGGAAAGCAAAAGCTATTTTTCTTTGATCATAAAGAATTATTTTTAGCATTAAAACTTAGAGCATCTCTTATTGGTTTTTAAAGTTTTTCCATTGAAGGAAGATCTTTTTAGATAGGAAAATCTTTGAAGGAAGAGAATATGTTTACTTTGCTAATAACCTGCAGAATTGGCATCTTCTAAATGTTGTGTAAGACAGGAGGATCTTGAGATGAAGGGATTTCAAAGATCACTTGCTCCAATCCCTCATTTAACAGATGACAAAATCAAGGTCACAAGTAGCTGAACAACTTGCTGGAGATCACACAGCTAATTAGTGGTAGAGTTAAGATTCTAACCTAGGGCTTTTGACTTCAGTTCACTGGTTTTTTTTTTTTCCTGCTGTGTCAGTCCACTGGAGCCAGATCAAATAAGCTCATTGTTCAAACAAGCCAAATGTTAAATTTTCAGTGTGAGCATTTGTACCTTGGAAATTGGCAAGTGCCATGGATCACAGTTTGATTTAATATTTTGTTGATGTCTAGATTGAAAAAACTGATAGAGAAAATATTGATTATGCAGATTAAGCTTAAAAATGTATTATATAGGGGGCAACTAAGTGGCACAATACATAGAGCGCTGGCCCTGGAGTGAAAAGAACCTGAGTTCAAATCTTCAAAGCTCAACATTTAGCAGTTGTGCGACCCTGGGCAAGTCACTTAACTTCTATTGCCTCATACACATACATACACACATACATGCATACATATATGTATATATGTGTGTATCTGTCCATCTATCTATCTATCTATCTATCTATCTATCTATCTATCTATCTATTGGTTGTACATATTCTCCACCTCAAGAGCTAATTGTTAAACGTTTGCCAGCACCTCCTGATTACATATGATCACATAACATAAAAATTTATGTCTCCACTAAATATATTCTACTTTTCATGCCATTTAACTATATCTCATGGATGAATTGAATGGAATTTGTTGAATTTAGAAGGAGAAGGAAAAATGAGGTTGTGAGACAGGAGTAGCAGGAAAGAAAAATGAGTTTCATGAATGTCATGCTGAAATTTTATTAGTCAAGTAGTGAAATCCCATAGGCCATAATCCCTAGGCTCATTAAGGATTTAGAAGAAATTATGAGTAGTATTTTTCATTCATTGAATAGGATTTAATTGCAATTGTTTTTAGAGGAAAAGCTTAGAATGCAAAGTTTTAAAATAGATTTTAAAAGTCTTGAAGAAAAAGTTTAATTATCTGGGAGAAAAAAAGACTGAAAGAGTAATTATTAATGTCAACTGCTAGGGCAGTCTTTAGTGGAATTTCTCAAGAATCTGGTCCTGTGCTGTTTAATATTTTTATCAATGATTTAGATAAAAGTATGATTTTCTGATTTATCCACAAAGCAAAACTTGGGAGAGAACAAGCATGTTGAACAACAGAATTGGGATCAAGATGTGACAAATCTAATGAGATAAAACTTAATGGGGATAAATATAAAGTCCCCTACTTTGAGTTAAAAAAAAATCAACCACATAAGTACAAGAGAGGAAATGCATAATTAGACAACATTTTCATATGAAGAAGACTGATGGGTTTTTGAAAACTTTCAGTTTAATAGGTCCTTAGTATGATATGACAGTCAAACAATTTTTTGTTGCTGGCTAGTTGTTTCAGACATGTCTGACTCTTCATGGTCCCATTTGGGGTCTTCTTGGTAAAGACATTGGAGTGGTTTTTCATTTCCTTCTCCATCTCATTTTGCAGATGAGGAAACTAAGGCAAACAGGGTTAAGTGACTTACCCAGGACACACAGCTAGTGAAAAATCTAGATTTGAACTCAGGAAGATCAGTCTTCCTGCCTCCAGAAGCAGTACGCTATCCATTGTGCCACCTAGTTGGTGAGAAAACAATTTTAGACCACATTGATAGAAACATAATATTCAGAATCTGGGAACACCAATAGTCCCACAGTCTTCTACCCCAATCAGTCCACATCTGGAATATTATGTCAAGTTCTAGGTACCATAGTTTAAGAAATGTATCAAGAAGAGAGATAATGAGGAGCCTTATGGTGATATGTGAACACTGGTGAAAGGAACTTCAGAAATTTAGCCGGGGAAAGAAAGTATTTAAAGGGTAAGTGAAAGTTATCTTCAAGTGACTTAAACTCAAATCCAAATGGGAAAGAGTTAGACTTGTTTTACTTGGTCCTGAAAAACAGAACTAGTAGGAATGGGTGGAAGCTGATTTGGTTTCATTGAAAAAAAAAGGTCTTGGGGTGGGTAGGTGGTACAGTGAATAGAGCATCAGTCCTGGAGTCAGGAGGACCCGAGTTCAAATCTGGCCTCAGACACTTAACACTTACTAGCCATGTGACTTTGGGCAAGTTACTTAACCTCAATTGCCTTGCCCTTCCCCCTCCAAAAAAAAAAAATAGAAGAAAAAGTTTTCTGAAAATTTGCTGGTCCAAAGTGGAATAGGATAGATTGGGAGATACTAGGATCACCGTTCCTGGTGGTACTCAAATGGTGACTGGATTGCTCTTTGTGCTTGAAGAGGACCGACATGACATTATGATGTCAGCATCAATGTACAGTGTGTTTGGCTGTAGCTGATCATACCAAGAGCAACTCAGAAGGCTCTAGCGCAAGCTAGGCCCAAATAGTCCATAAAACCATTTGGGAGGGAGATGTCTCTAAATTTCACATTTCTGGGTATCATTGAATCAAATGACAAGTTTTTTTTTAAGTGTCTTTTGGATGGAATCAGAGTCTGGTGATATTCACCTACATTGTTTTTCTGGTCATCACACATTGCTAAAGTACTTTGTTGCAGAGTATTCAATGACATTGTGTCCCTGCCATTCTTCCCTATTAGATCATACGCACCTTGATAATAGGGGATGTGTCTTTAGTATGTTTGAATCTCTTACAGTACGTAACACAGTGCTTGGCACAGAGTATATACTTAAATAGCTATTTAATGAATAATTAAAATTTCTTTAAGCCCAACTATATGATTTTACATTTATCTTGATTAAATTTTATCTTGTACACCCTTCCATCCTTTCAAAAGGTTTTTGGTCATTGATTCTGCCATTCAGCATATTTGTGATCCCTCCCAGTTTCCTTTCCTCTCAAGATGTAATCAACATGCCACTTATGCCTTCATCCAAATAATTTTTAATACTATTCCACAGAACCGGGTCAAGGACAAAGCCTAGAGCATTCCACTAGAAGCATTCTTCCAAGTTAACATTAGTCCATCAAGGAACTCTATTTGGGTCTGGTCATTCAACCAGCTCCAAATATGCTGACTGTACTAATTAATCATTGAGTTCACACAAGGATAGCATAAAAAATTCCCAACAACAATCCAGATATATTCTTTCTTTTTTTTGCTTTTTTTTGCTTTTTGGAGGGGGGGGAAGGTTAGGCAATTGGGGTTAAGTGACTTGCCCAAGGTCACATGGCTAGTAAGTGTTAAGTGTCTGAGGCCAAATTTGAACTCAGGTCCTCCTGACTCCAAGGCTGATGGAGCCACTTAGCCACCCCCAGATAAACTCTTTCTATGGTACTTTCCTGCTCTACCCATCTGGTAATGCTGTCAGAAAAGGAAATGAAGAAATCTGATGAATATTTTTAAATTTAGACTGGCTATTATTGACCTCCTCCTTCTTTACTGTGTGCTTATACACTATCCCTTTAAAACATGTTCTAGGATTTTACAAATAATCAAGTTCTGAACTATAGAGTCTAAAGATTTACCTTCTTTCCACTTTTGAAATTTGTTCATTTGACCTTATCTACCCCCAACCCTAGCATTTCTCCCAATCATCACACTTCCTCAGAGATCATAGCCCTAATATCTTTTACAACTAATTTAAATATTGGCCTCAAATGAACCGGTGTTCAACAATCACATTTCCAAGTTCTTTCAGTAACTCTGAATTGATATTTGTCCAAGGCATAGTCATCTGCTGTCATATTCACTTAGGACAGCTAAGCCCTGTCCTAAAGGAATGTCATAATGAATTGATAAAATGAATACTTAAATTGTAGGATTATAGATTCACAGCTGGAGGAGACTTTAGAGAACATTGATTCTAACATAATTCTATTATTTTACAAATGAGGAAACTGAGGCTCAGAGTGATTAAATTCATTCCCCAGAGTAGCATAACTACTAAGTACCTATGGCAGGATTCAGACTCAAGTCTAATTCCATGTCCAGCACTCTATCTACCATGTGCCCCAGCTCCCTCAACTTCCTGTTAACTATTTTTGTTTTCTCCTTCCCAATCTGAAGATCTTTTCACTTTGGTAGAGGAAATAAATGTGAATAGAAATTGAATGATTCTGTCTTCCTACCATTGTCTGTTTTCACCTTTCTGTCCACACCATATAGTGGAACTTTTCCTTCTGCTGTCTTCATTCGCCTGCCAATACACCAGAAATACCACCCCCACAACCACCAATCTTAGCATTTATCATAAGCCTCAACTCATATTGGCCTTTAACTTTACTGACAAGAGAGATTGGAGGTTCTCAGGAGCTTTGTTCATGTTGAAAGGAAGTTGGGGCATATGGCTGGACAGGTAGTAAGGAGTCTCATTCTAAAAGGAATTTAATACCAGTCTGTGTTTTGTCTCAAGCTCATCTAATTGGAAAAATGGTGGTACATTGACATAAATACGGAAATAAGACACTATCCCTCAGAAAACTGCCCACCAGAAGTGATTTCTACTAGGAAAAATCTAATACTTTGTCCTTGGGATATTTCCCCATCCTGATTCATGCACCAATGAATATATCCTTCTAAAATCTTCACTCTAGAAATTCTCTCCATGGAACCTCATTGATATAAATAGATGTTTTACAGGACACTAATTCTCAATTGCATTATAAACAATGTATTAAACTCATTTTCCCAATATATCCCTCCTATAGTCACCACCCCACACCTTTTTAATCTCCACAGATGACACTGAGAGTGCTACCCTCTCTAAAGAGCTGAACAGAAAAAAAGAAGGCATTAAAGATTTATCCTTTTCTATTCCTGCAGTGTCTATCATCACAGAAATAGCACTCAAAAATATTTTGTTGTAATGAATAGGACCTATACCAGATAGTAGATTTTTCAAAGGGAGGTTTCTCTTCCTTGTATCTCAGTTTCCAAGGGTGTTGGATTGGATGATGTACCAAGTCTCTTCTAGCTACAACATTCATTTTGTTTTCTAGTTGTTTCATTAAGGTAAAATATCCTTGTTGCATATACTAAAATAAACAAACAAAACCCCTTAATATTTTGATTCCCCATACCTACCTAGGAATTTATATGTATGTTCATTTTAACTAAAAAGTCTTGTTTTTATAGTATCTTTTTAGTTGAATAATTTAATCTAATTCAATTTAACCTAATTCAAATATTTAGACCAGAATGGGAGTAAGGTCAGTAAGGAATGTTACAGAAAGTTCACACTGTTTTATAAACAACTCTTGTGATGTGACAGAGAACAGGATATCCCCCAGTTGTCACTCAAGAAAGCTTTTGAAACTTTGAAGACATGTAACAGACCAGCTTGCTATAGAGTAAATAGACAGATAAATGGGTCTTGCATTCCCAGGAAGGGTCCAGACCAGTTGGATGCCTAATGAGGATTCTGATTAGAAGATAAAAGAGTGAACTAACAGAACTATAGGAAAGAGAGGTGCTTGCCATTTGGGGCTCAGAACTTAGCAAGCTCTATCAGACCTATGCATGTCAACAGAATGCTTTGAAGCCAAGCCCTCTGGTAATAGCACACTGCCCATAAACATAAAAAACCATGCCTTTTGTGGAATTAGATGGAGAAATCAAGCTTGGTTCCAGGCATAGGAGTTGATTTCCTTTCTATTTAGAGGTGGCTGGCATTAGACAGAATAAAGGGGTGTTAAGTTGTGCTTTGGCAATGGAAAACAGGATTAAGTTTTTAAAAGAGATTTTCTATCCTTGAATCCTTTCAAGTCCAGGATTTCCACCAATAAGTATATCTCTAGGTACTGTGAACCACATGCAGTGTGGAATGACCTGAGTTGGCAATGGCCTTCTAGTTAAAGAGGTAGTGTGATGCTTTGAGGAAGAAGCATTAGATTTGAAGTTCAAGGACACATGGACAAATCACAGGTTTTCTACTAATCATCTGTATGACTATGAACAAGCCTGAGTGTCCTCACCTATAAAATGAGCGAGTTGGACCAAATGATTATTTTGATATTTTCTCACTATAAATTCTATGATCATTGCTTGATAAAGTGAGAAACCTTTGATGAAATATATGGAATTTCTATATATGTAAAGTGCATATTGTCTCTTTTGTGACAACTTCTAAGATGAAATGTCATGAAATTTTAGTCAAAATAGCTTAATATGGGCCCAGAGACCATCCAGATGCTGATTAAAAAAAATCCTCCCAGCAAGGGAATTCCTTTCTTCTCCAGGCTACTTACAACCCATCCAGGTACTAGGGGCCCTGTCAGATCAAGTTCTGCAGGATGCCCTTTGACTCCAACCTCCCTCTTATCTCCTCATTCCTTTTTCCCCTTCTGGATTTTTACTGCCCCTATCTGTTTACCCCAGTGTGAGAAATCCAAGACTTCCCTTCTACTTGTATGATTAAGCTCTGTCCTCTCTCCCCAGTGGTAATGGATGAAAAAAAAAACCCTTTAGCTCCAACTCCCCTGCCCTGTGAAGAGGATATGGAGGTTCAGGCCACTTGAACGAGTAAGGAGTCACCAATTACAATCTTTGTACCAATATAAAGGGCAAATTCTTCCATGACAAAAATTTGGGGCTGTTTCTGGCTGCCAGAGTTCCAAACTCTGTGTCTAGTCCTCTGAGTTCACATAACAACAAAATGAGCCATGTAAGTGGTTTCAACCTTTGCCTAAAGATATAACATAAGATAAAATACATCCCTTGGTATTTATGGAAACATAAGTGAGAAAGGTTAAAACTTTCAATTAAGAGATAACCAGAACCGAAACTGAATTGGATGAATTTGTGCCATAATGTGAGACAGAACATGAAGCCTATTTTTTAACCCTTGGTTAATCCTTAGAGAATTCAGCTTTCTGAATAACTAGGGAGTTCTTGATAAAAATAGGATACAATGGGTTAATATGATTCTAAGGGATCACATTGCACAGCTTACTCTTCTTCATGAGCTGAAGTCATCACATTGCCCAAGTCTCAGTGAATAAAATATGACCAAGTTTATCAAGTTATTTTATAAGGTAATAAAAGCATAGTTTTTGATAATTAAGTGGGTAAAGAAATGGGGTATGGAGGAACAGATTAATAAAGTTACCCTAATTTCTCTCTCCTCTCGTATAACCAGTCAACATATGTTTAATGGAAAACATTGCAAAAAGGTGGGAATTGGAAGATATGAGGTCAGAATTCAGAGGTTAATGATTTCGAGCTTAGAGATCTTGGCTATACCCATTCATCTCTTAAAAGAATTAGATTTATTCAAAAGGTTCTTGTATTGCCCAAGCTTGACAAGGTGATAAAAAATAACAGCTGACATTTAGGTAGCACTTTAGAGATACTATCTAATTTGAGTCTGATAACAGCCCTGTGAGATGGGTGCTACACCATTATTATTCCAACTTTGCAGATAAGAAAACTGAGTCTCAAAGAGGTTATTTGACTTGCTTGCAACTAGCATCAGTGTATTTGAAATCAGCTCTTCCTGACCCCAAGTCCATCATTCTACTCACACTGCTTAATAAGCAGCATTATGAAGTGCTATAGAGAGCAAATGAGATCTTACTCCATGGAGTGAAATGGATGAAATGACATTCCAGGTCCCTTGCAAGGCTCTAATTCTATAATGCGTGTTAAAGTGTTTTATAATAGTAAAGCACTACATAAGTAAAAGCTATAAATAAAGTTCAAATTGATCTTTGATCTCATTGATCTGGATGTTCTCTCCAGTGATGTAGATTGTAGCCCATCCATGCCTCACCATCCTGCAGGACTTTTAACTGTGCCCTCCGATAACTTCACCACAAGAGATCCCCCCAACAGGCTAAATGCTTTATTTGCTTTGTCCTGACGTTATGAGGGTATTGGTGGAGCCCATCTACCCTATCCCTCACCATTGCTACATAACCATGCCATTTTTTTTCCTGTCATGCTATTGGGGGCTGGGCCTAGTTCACACCTGTTTCCTGGTAGTTAAGGTCTCATATTGAAATGAAATGAAGTGTTTGTAGATCACTCAACAGTTAACAAAAGATTTACTTGCTTATAGCAGAGGAAGGATATTCAGCAAGAATTAACACGGTGAGGTGATTTAGTTCCCTTTCCCTTTGAGTTTCTCATGGCAGTCTACCAGCCAGGCATCAGACAGAGGGTTGGAGTTCCTTGTGGATTTTTTTCCCTCATATGACCAGGAAGGTAGTGTCAACAGTCAATCAGTCAATAAGCATTTATTAAAAACCTACTATATATTAGGCCCTGTACAAAGAAAGGAATGCAGGGCCTTTAGTCCCTAGAGCCAATCGAGTTTTGAGAATGGTTTCAATACCTTTTAAGAAAAAGAACTTCCAACCATTCTGGAGAGATTTGAAACTATGCCTCTAAAGGGCTATGAAAATGTGCTTTGGCCCAGCAATAGCACTTCTAGGGCTGTATCCCAAAGAGATCATAAAATGAGAAAAGGACCCACATGTACAAAAATATTTATACAAGCTCTTTTTGTGGTGGCCAAGAACTGGAAATTGAGAGAATACCCATCAACTGGGGAATGGCTAAACAAGTTGTGATATATGAATGTAATGTAATACTGTTGTGCTTTAAGAAATGAAGAGCAGCTGGAAAGACTTATATGAACTGATGGTGAGTGAAGTGAGCAGAACCAGAAGAATATTGCACAAAGTAACAGCCACAATATACAATGACTTTAGCCCTTCTCAGCAAAGCAAGAACCTACAACAGTTCCAAAAGACTCATGATGGAAAATGCCAACCACATCCAGAGTAAGAACTATGGAATCTGAATGCAGAGTAAAGCAGAGTATTTTATTTTTTTGTTGTTGTCATTTTTTTTTTTTGATTTCTCCCATTCATTATAATTCTTCTACACAACATAATTAACGTGAAAATATGTTACATAGGAATGTATATGTAGAATCTATATCAGATTGTATACTGTCTTGGGGAGGGAGGAGGAAAGGGAAGGAGGAGGAGAAAATTTCAAACTTATGGAAGTGAATATTGAAAACTTAAAATAAATAAATTACCTTTAAAAAAAAGAAAAAGAACTAGCCTTGCCCACTACATAGGGACTCTCAGGAATATTTCTCCTACTCCAATACAATTCTTTGATTAAATCTTTTACTCTCATTCTTCCTTGAAAGTCTTCATTAGCTCTGTTTCAGTCTGCTCATATCTACCCTGCACTTTTTCATTGTCTTCTACGTAATACTCATTTTTAGTTCTTTAGACTTTTGTGTTCAATGTTTCACAGTCATACAACAACGTTGTTAGAAGCTGCTTTTAATATGGTTCCATAAATGACTAGTCCCTGCTGCTTGGAGAAACAGGACAAGACTATGTCAACACTCTATACAGAAGCACTTCTCCCAAGACAAAGGAATGAGTTTGTGATCATCTCTGTGGATGTTTATGTATGAATTTCTATGACCATCCATGTACTTAGACTTACCAAACTTTATTCTTTCATTGTTCCTCTTCCACAAAGTAAGTAGAAACTCGGTCTTCCTCCCACCCATTACAGTCTATCATCAAACAATAATAAATTTCTACCTTCCCATTCATTAAACAATGAGTGAAACAATTCAGGTTGCTTGAAAATGGAGTCGTTTTAACATAGGAAAGAAGGAAACAAATATTTATTAAGTGCCTTCTAAGTACCTACACAGTGCCTAGCACTTTGCTAAGCACTTTACAGATATCTCATCTGATCCTCACTACAACCTGGGGAGTAAGTGCTATTATTACACCCGTTTTACAGTTGAGAAAATTGAGAAAATACAGAGGTTAAGTGACTTGTCCATGGTTACAGGGCTGGTAAGTATCTGAAACTTGATTCAAACTCAGGTCTTCCTGACTCCAGATCTAGCATTCTACCCATTGTATCACTTTGCTGCCTATGGACATAGGATCGTGGACCTAGACATAGAAGACAGTCAAGTTCAGTCTCTTAATTTTACAGATAAAGAAACTGAGGTCCAGTAAGGTCAAATCATTTGCTCAGATCCCAGAGACTAAATGTCAGAAGTGAGATTTATATACACCCAGATTCTTTGACTCGAGTCAAGCTCCTTACATCCTACAGTGCTGCCTCTCACCTTTGGACCCAGGAAAAAGGGCAGATAAGCAACGTGTTAACTCAAGCTCTATATTATTTGTTATTGTTATTTGGTTGTTTCAGTCACGTCAGAGTGTTTGTAAACCTTTTGGGATTTTCTCAGCAAAGTTCCTGGAGCAGTTTGCCATTTCCTTTTCCAGCTCATTTTATAGATAAGGAAACTGAGGCAAACAGGGTTAAGTGACTTACCCAGGGTCACACAGCCAGTAAGTATTATGCCAAATTTGAACTCAGCAAGATGAGTCTTCCTGACTGCAGGCTCAGAATTCTATCCACTTTACCACCTACCTGCCCATCTTAACCAAATAACAAAACCAAGATCACCATACTGCAAAACATTGTTGCAATGAAGTTTCCGTATATTTTATATCCGCAGTGCTTTTTTGACCAGGCTACGATAGAAACCAGGTTACACAGAATGCTTTTCTGGTTATGATCCTCTGAGAGTCACTCTTTATAATGAGAGTATCTAATTTTATGCTCTCTCTGCATGAGGTAAAAGAAGGTGAGTGAAAGGTTAGAGTACTTTTTGACTCTGCCATCGAGCTGTCATTTTAATCCAAGACTTGAACAAAGACATAGATAGCAAAAACACAATGGGATGATAAAAATGGTATAAAAATAGTGGTAGGATGCATTTTTTAAAAAAGATTAAATTTAACAGACATAAATTTAAAGTCTTTCATTTTTGTTAGAAAAAAACAAGAAACCCAAAACACATAAAATCTGGGGAGGTGTGTCTAAACAACAGTTCACATCCCAAGAGATGTGAATTTCCATGTACTAAAGCTTATTGACTTAAAAAGTGAAGGTGATCTCAGGCTGCTTTCATAGAAACCATAGAAAGTCTCTAGAGCTCAAGAGGCAGCAGCCCTGCTGTCCTCTGTACTAATAGTCTGACCACCTCTGGAGCTTTGTGTTCGGATTTGGGTGCCATTTCTAAAGACATGAACAAACTGAAATGAATTCAAAGGAAAGCCTTCAGAATGTTGAGGGAACTCTAAGTCTTGCCACACAATTAGCAGGCATGCTCAGACATGAATTCTCCCTGGTATTTATTTGAGGAGCAGCAATGGAGATCTTGAGTAGATATCTCACCACACACACACACACACACACACACACACACACACACACACACACGGAAGACACAGATAAAGACATATACAGCAAAAGACACAAATGCAAATACCAGGCTACACAAAGAACTGAGAGAAGTCTGTACATCCATGTTGCATTTATAAGGAACCTTGTGTCTTTAAAAGATTTCTCCAGAAAGAGATGCAGGAGAAAAAAGAGCCCCTTGGGAGTGAGAAGAACAAAGTTCAGAGCCTCATTGAAAGAAGTTGGGAGAAGAAGCAAGTTAGCCTAGTTCAGTCAGTCTTGGGCAAAGACCTGTAGGGTATAGCATATGCAAGGTCTCAAAATGGGAAAAGGTTATAAAGGGGACATCACAGACTTGGCCCTCAGCTAAAATAGTGACATGGATCAAATAAGTAGAGAGGGACATCATATAAAATAGAGACAAGTGTTGATTGATGCTCTTTAGAAAGAAGGTGGGAGGATTTTCCTTACTCTAGAAGGGTTCAAATATAAATAAGCCCATCCTTAAGTTTTGATGGACAAAATACAGAAGTTGTTCTATATCTGATATTTTGTTAGACTTAATGCTTGCAGGGGAGCTAATGGTCTTTAGAAAAAACAAGGAATATTCTGATGTATTATTATCCTCACTTTACAGATGAGAAAAATGGGAATCAGAGCCATTAAGTGACTCTCCCTCCTTCACAGCTCTACTAACTATTGTGTCATGGACTCAAACTCAAGTCTCCAGTATAGCAAGCCCACTGTTGTATACACACACACACACACACACACACACACACACACATACATACGTATATATATATGTAGGTAGATAGATAGATAGATAGATAGATAGATAGATAGATAGATATAGATATCACAAATTTTGACTTGGGGACAACAGGATCCAGTGAGATTATTACTAAGAGAGGATTCCAAAGTGGAATTTAGTCCATTTTGTCAGGAGCCAGGATCCAAATGACACATGGGCTTCATGATACTGTTGATCATTTGAAGGAATTAGGAAGTTTAACTTAGAGAAGAGAAGATTTAAGAGAATATGATGGTTATCTTCAAGTATTTGAAGGAATATCATGTAGAAGAAGGATTGGAATTATTTTGTTTAGCCCAGAGGACAGAACTTGTAACAATGGCTTGAAGCTGCTGAGTGGCTGGAGCTATCCAGAAGTACAATGAGCTGCCTCATAAAATAATGAGTTCTCTTTCACTGGAGGTCTTCTAGAAGCTGGATGATCACACGTAAATGATGTTGGAGTTGGGATTCTTATTCAAGTACAGGTTGGACTAGATGATTTCTGGGATCCCTTCCAGCTCTGAGATTCTATGATTTTATTATTTCAATTATCCACCAGTTTTCCCCACTTCCCTAGCTCAGATATTCTTATCTAGATGTGTACAAGTGGGCATGTGTTAACTGTGTGTTCAATTGACACACATGTTAACCTACTAGAAAAAGATGACCTTAATGTCCCAAACTACATACTAGAGAAATCTGGACCGCAAAAGATTCAATAGTTTGGAAAGCAAAGAAATAGAGTTGAAGGCATCTATGTGACTCATTTCCTCAACTGTGTTCAAATTCCATTTTGATAATTTGCACATAGAATTAGATATGAGTTCTGCTTTATTTTTACTGCCCTTAGAGCAAAATAAGATTTTGCCACAAAGTAGGAAATCAAAAGTTCTCTCGGAACCATAGAAATTACAATAATGGAGTTTAACTTACAGAACAAGGGGTCTTAACTATTTTGGTGTTGTAGACTCCTTTTAAAAGCCTGGTGAAGCCTAGGGATACCTTCTTGGAATAACACTTTTAAATAATTGTAGAAAAAGCTAAATTTCAGTGAGAAGCTAGTAAAATTTTTTTTTTATTTTAGACTCAAACACCAGAACAAAAATACAGGATAGAGAAAAGAAACAAAAACATATCATAAACTTAAATTTTGGAACTTAAATACAAAGTAAGAAAGAGGGGGGGAAGCATATCATGTGCATAGCAGAATATAAGAGAGGATTCAAAATATGTAACAACAAATTTTCATTTCAAGAAAGCCTGTATGATAAATACTACAAGCTATGTTGAGCTGTCCAATCTTTTCTTTGCTTCCTTGTAAATTTTCTTTTGTTCTCTGTTGTGCACTTTTTTACTTTGTTCTTTTTACCCTCCCTGACCCTGCAGAAGACTACAATTAAGTGTGGATATATTTCTCTATAGCTATAGTTATTTATATACACATATTGCATACATACCTACACATATACACATATACTTTTCCTAACAAATTCTACTTCTAATCTTTTTTTTAATATGTGTGTCTCTTATTTTTCTATCCCTTCTGCCTCCTCTATGTTACTTCTACCCATTACTTTGCCCTCCTATTACTTGCCTAGCCCTTTCCAAGGATCCTTACCCTATCCTCCCATTCCCATAAAGTCTAAATGCTCTTCTATAGCCCCCTAAAACCTATTCCCTCACCATCCCCTCTAGAGATCCCTCCCCTTATCCTCCCATTCCCATTGATCTAAACCCCTTTCTATACCCTCATTTATCTATTCTCTTACCCTCCCCTCTAAAAATCCCTCCTTTGTCCTCTCTTTCCCCCATTCCCTTACCATTTTATTTCTTATGAATTTAGAAGACTTTTATACTCCTTATATATATGACCTCCATATCACATATATATATATATACACATACATACATACACATACACATATACATACACATATACTTATACATATGTATTGTTCCCTCTTAAACCCATTTCTGATGAAAGTGGATTACCAGAACTACCAGCCCTCCTCCCCATCTAATTTTTCTATGTTGATTCTTGCTCTTGCACCTTGTTTGTATAAAATAATTACTCTTTTTAACTGTTCCTAAATAGTTTTGTTTTTAAATTCATATCATATTCAGGTTTACCTCAATCTTTCTTATGAGCTACCTTATTATTAATAGGAATCTTAGACATACATTTTGCATTTTTCATATATGAAAAGTAAAACGTCTGTCCTTATTGAATCCCTTTGCAATCAGTTTTTGGTATGTACCTTATGTTTCTCTTAAGTTCAGGTTTGTTGTTTTTCTTTTTAAACAAAGTCTTGATGTCTCGATGTCTCTCTCCACTGCTAAGTCTTGTGTGACTTTAATTGTGGCACCATCATATTTAAAATGTTTTATTCTTGTTGCTTTTAATATTTTATCCTGGAGTTGGGGGTTTTAGAATTTGACTATTATATTCCAATGAGTTTTCCTCATAGGATCTCTTTTAAGTTGTAATTGATGGATTTTTTTTTTCTATTTCTACTTTCCTCCCTTGTTCTAATGCTTCAGGACAATTTTCTTTAATTATTTGTTGTATTACTATATCAAGATTCTTTTTTTTAATCATAGTTTTCAGTTAGTCTGATTATGTTTTTGCTTTCTCTTCTTGATCTATTCTCCAGATCTGTTGTTTTTCTTATAAGATGCTTCATTTTCTCTTCTATTTTTTCCATTATTCATATTTTATTTAATTATTTCTTGATCTCTTATAATTTTTCTGGCTTTGCCTTGCCCAATTCTAATTTTCAAAATGTCATTTTCTTCCTTAAGATTCTGGATCTCCTTTTCTGGTTGACTTTCCTTTCATAATATTCTTGTTTTTCTTGAATTATTCTTATTTTTTCTTTAGTTTTTCTTCCATCATTGTCATTTTGTTTTTAAAGTATTTTTAAAGATCTTCTATGAATTCTTTTTGGAAAGGTGACCCGTTGTAATTGACATTACTCTTTGGGTTAGAAGGGTGTTTCTTTACGTCAATATCTTTCTCTGAAGATGAACCACAGTCTTTCTATGATTGGATTCTTTCTCCTTTGCTTGTATATTTTTATGGTAGTAGCTTAATTTTTGCAATCACTTCTAACCCTGAGATATGGGGGATGGTGCCACTTACCCCAGATCTGCAGTTCTCCCCTCTAGCCTGGAATCAAAGTCAAACTTCCTATAAGTGCTCACAGCCAGGGGCTTTCTGCTCCACTGCTTCTGCATTCACTGGGCATATGTATTTTCCTTCTCACCTCTGCCACTCTTCACAGTACAGCCAGGTGTGACATTCCTTGTCAGCAGAGGTTCCCTAGATCTTCTCATCTTTCCCTTCACTATCTCAGGGTAAAAGTTCCAGTGCCCTGGGGCGAGGCAGCTTCCCAAACCATCTAATGCCAGGGCTTGCTGCTTATTGTTAAAACGGAGTGTGCTTACTCTTCACAGGACCAAACCTTGTCCTGAGATTTTTCTTCTCAAATTGTCCTAGGAAGACCCCTATTGTGTCCCTATTCTTATTTATTTTTGCCCACACTTTGTTTGTCCTAAGGTATTATTTTATCTCTTTTGTGGGGGAAAATCTTGAGAACTTGGAATTTTCTACCTATTCCATCATCTTCCCAGAATCTACTCAATATTTTTTCCCAAGAAGTTCATGAACCTTCTGAAATATATCTACAGATATATTTCAAATATCTAGTATATTTCATATATTATATATTAATATTAACATATTATCATATATTCATATATATGGATATATTCCATATATCCATGGAAACCCCCCTTTAGGAGGTTCCCGGGTTAAGAAATCTGGCTCTAAAATCACAGAGGAAAAAGAGAACTTTAAACATTTCTCATCTATTGGTTTATTTTCTTGATTAAACCTTTCCAAAGAATCCTATTCTCTTGCAAAAGCTCTTTAGGGAAAGAGGGCCACACCTCTATAATTTCATAGTACCTTAGAAAATGGATAATATGAATAATATTAATTCATACTTGCATAGAACTTTGGATTTTACAAAATATTTGTTTCTAAAACAACCATGTGTAGTTGGCAGTAGAATATTATTACTCTCTTTTACAGAGGAGGAAACTGAGAATCAGAGACATTAAGGAACTTGCTTTTGTTCACACTGCTCCTAAGATCATGAATTCAAACCCATATCTCCAGTCTAGTGAAGCTATTGTTACTATTAAGTCTGTCCTGGACCTCCTCCAAGGAAATCATTACCAAAAGGTCCCAGACCCTCAGGACTGGCTTCTGGCAAATGACAAGCATATTATCTCTGGAAGATTTAGTTACAGGAGCATACTTGAATATTCTATAACCATCAAACAGATTGTTAAATTTTCAATGTGAGCATTTGTATCTCAGAAACTGTAAAATGCTACAAATCAGGACTTGATTACAATTTTGTTGATTTCTAGACATAAGAAAATGATGGAGAAAATGCTAATATGCAGATCAAACTTAAAATTATGTGGTATGTACATATTTTCTCAGAGAGCCAGTTATTACACATTTACTAACACACTCCTGCTAATTTCCCCTTTCCACTATCTTTCATACTCGGTCAGAAAAGGCCATATGTTTAAGAGGAATACACTGTATACAGTAGTGATTTGGATCCCATTTAACAGTATAAAAATTAGTATTATTTATATATTTTTCTAAATACATGTCCATGGAAATACTTGTAACAATTCATATAGACATTTTCTAAGTTATTAACCCAGATAGCATCAATATTTTTTGGTTTTGCATAGAAAAAATATTCAATGCAAATACAAAATAGTGTTAGTAATTAAAACACTATAACCCAATTATTCAACTTCAAAGCTTTTAATGAAATTGATTTTAATTGGTCATGACTATTAAAAGAAATGCCTTAGAGAAGCTCTATTTTTTCTCAAGTAAGGAATTCTGTATTTAATAAATGAGTCTTTTACTAGTGGGATACAATAAACCTTTGAGTCCATATTAAACTTTTTTGCATCTACCAGCTTTAGCAGAGGAAAGAAGCTGCTTCCAGAAGATTACTCAGCAGGTTTGCACAGAAACCTTAATGGTTCCATTGGTTTGTCAGCCTTAGCTGAAAGATGATATACATTTCCCTCTCCTTCCCCTCTTCCCCTGCAAAGATTGAAGTTTAACAAGAGCATGCAAAGCCATTCCTGGGCCAGAACAGGAGTTTCAACTGGGCAAATTCATTGTCTTAAAAGGAGGGGGGAGGAGAGAAGAGATATTACTTTAGCCACTCAAAGAGGCGACTTAATTATTCATGACTGAAAAGCCACCGTAAAGTGAATAGATTAGTGTTGTGCTCACAAGTCATGCCCTTGATCACAAAACCAGGATCTGACTTAGTCATAGTGTTTGAATATAATGGGAAGAGCCATCTTGTCACCCATCCCTTCCCTTCTACAAGGCAACAGAATATCAAGGTTATTTGATAATCTTTCCATGCAGGGTAGAAATAAAAGAATTGATCCTTTAGGGACCTTCATAATATCTCTGTGAGGTATGTGTTGCTATCACCATTTTATATGGTAAAACTAGGGCTCAAAAATAATAGTTATTTGATATTTCATAGCATTTTAAAGTTTTCCAAGAGCTTTATATATAATGTCTCATTTAAGTCTCCGTAACTCTGTGAGGTAGGCATTGGAAGCATTGTTAACCCTACAGATGAGGAAACCAAGTCATCGAGTTCCATGTTCACACAACTGGTAAAGATCAGGGGTGGGATTTAAACCCAAATTTGTCCTTCACTCTACACATTGCATTAAATAATTAATAAGTACTGGAGGTGGGAGTGGAATTTCAAATTCAGTGTTTCCTTTTCCTTCACAAACCCTGCTCTGTGTAGTAAGCTTAGTGTGGAGAACTAGCACGTGTGCTCAATTTCAAGTGAATGCCCCTGCTTCTCTCCCCTGAGTTGAGATTGCATCTGAAACAATCTCCATTTTGAAGGGACTATCCAAGAAAGACCACCTCTGAGAGTGGGGTGAGGAGAATTTCAATCTCCTGTGCTTATAAATGAAATGATGAAGGGGGGGGGATCTGATATAGAAGAATAGTTCCTTTTTTAGAGATGAAGATAAGGGAGATAACAAGAGAGAAAATGTTCATGTTGAATTCAAGACCAGGCCTGGAACCTGAGGGTTATTCATCTCACAAAGCCAAATTACCTTTATTTTTTGTCACCCCTAGGATGAAACATGACAGCTGTTGATCTCCTTGAGTGTTTTAAGCACTTTGAGGGCAATGATCTGTGGAGTGTGATACTCAAAGGAGTAAGAAAGGCAGACATTTCAGAAAGACAGAGAGTGCATGTTATTGGAAAGAGAATGATATCCTCATTGTTGGCACCCTCGGGTGGCTCATTAGTAACATTATTCACCTGCTTCCCCTAAGCCAAGGGAAAAAATGTTAAGAAGGAAAAACAGTAGCAGGATTAAGAGTGGGAAGGCAGGTCAATTTACAAAAGTAGTTCCTCTTAAAAGAGGATTTTAGGTGATATTCTTTGAACACAAGCATTCTAAAGCAGATATATTTCAATAGCTTGTAAAACATGAAGAATTTATGGTTGGCTTTCATGTCCTTTTAAGTCATTCACCATTAAAGTAGACCCAGTATGATTAGAAACAGCCATGGGGAGAGCATTAAGAACAGGTTTGTGATTCTTCTAGGACAGCCAGAGCAAAGTATTTCTCACTTCCTCCATTTTCCAAACCCCCAATGTTTAACATTCCAAAGAATTAATATGTGTACAACAACTTGGTTTCATTTCCTGGGTTAGCACATTAGACATCACTATCTCTCAGAGTTTTACCACCTTCAAGATTTATAATTGGAAATTGGTGTCAAGAATCTCTGCCTTCCAACTCTTATTCATACTAAACTTCCTATTCAGCCTTATCATGACCTTCATTTTCCTTGTTCCACACATATTTTCCTTGTCCATGGTTTCATTTGCCTCCATATCTGCCCTTAAGCCTATAGGTAACCAATTAAATGGTTCACTACATACATTATCTCCCTGATTGTCCGTTATTCCCAACCTGTGAATTATCAGTCTTAAGGCACTATACGATTTCTCTGCTTGTTTAATTCATAGCTATTTAATATTGTTGAAGGAAATCTCTTACCTACACTGTCTTTATCTACTAACACTTCATTACAGAATCTCAATTGGGCCAATAAATATTTGGTCAGCCAATAAACATTTATTTAGTACCTATAATGTGGTAGACTGTGCTAAATATTAGGGATACAAAGAAAAGCAAAAATAGTTCTTGCCCCCAAGGAGATTATATTCTAATGGTGGAAATAATGTGTAAATAACTAGTACATGTGAGATTTTTTTTACTGTAAGTGGAAAGCAAGCTGAAGGGGAAGGCATAAGCAGGTGGGAGAATAGCAAAAGGCTCCTCCAAGAAGGTGGGATTTGGACTGTGTTCAATGACATTGGAAAAGGTAAAAGGTGGAGTGAGAAGAGAGTATTTGTGTGTGAAGGACAGCAAATGAAAAGATAGACACATGAGAAATGAAGTATCATATACATATGGAGATGGAAACTGTAGTGTCATATGGGAGGAACATCAAATAGGTCAGTGAAGCTGGATCCTAAAGTATGTGGAAGAGAGTTAAGTAGAAAAAGACTGGAAATATTGAAAGAATCAGATTATTTGAAAAAATTAAATGATTAACCAAGGATTATATATTTGTTCCCAGAGGTAGTAGAATTGTAGTGTGTGTGTGTGTGTGTGTGTGTGTGTGTGTGTGTGTGAGAGAGAGAGAGAGAGAGAGAGAGAGAGAGAGAGAGAGAGAAAGAGAGAAAGAGAGAGAGAGAAATGTTTAGATTGAAGAGTCAGAAAAAATTATTTAGGCAGCTAAGTGGAGGTTAGATTATAATGGGGAAATATTTGAGGCAAGGAGACTGATTTGAAGTCTACTGTAATAATCCAGATATTTTTATTATGTTGACCCTGCCTATCCATGAACAATTGATATTTCTCCAATGATTTAAATCTGATTTAATTATATTAAAAATTTTTTTTATAATTTTGTTCATCTAGTACCTGGGTCTGTTTTGGCATGTGTACTTCCAGGCATTTTATACTGTGTAGAGTTATTTTAAATGGGACATCTCTTACTATTTCTTCTTGCAGGATTTTGTTTGTGATATATAGGAGTGCTGATGATTTATATGGATTTACTTTATATCCTGCTACTTTGATAAAATTATTAATTGTTTCAACTAACATTTTAGTTGAGTCCTTGGGAATTTCCAAGTATGTCATCATATCATCTGCAAAAAGAGATAGTTTTTATTATTTCATTTCCTATTCTAATTCCTTATATTTCTTTTCCTTCTCTTATTGTTATTGCTAAGATTTCCAAAACAATATTGAATAATATTGGTTACTATCTGCATCCTAAGAAAGAATTGATAAATATAGGTATGTATAGAATGATTTGGTACACATATTCATAGAGACACATATGTATGTATATATATATGTATATATATGTATCTATATGGACATATATACACATTTGTGTCTAATATAGCATCTCTAGGGTGGGATAGACGGGAAAAAAGGAAAAAAGAATGTTATGTGATAACTTTATTATGTATTTAAAAGGAACAGCAAGTTACATGTAATAGATTTGTAGTTTCATATGCAATCTTTTTTTCCCTCTTCTACTCTGTTATGGAATTGTTAATTTTATTTCTTAAGCTCAAAATAAAATAAAAAAGAATAGTCCAAACAGGAGGTAATGATAACCCTGAACTAGGGTGATGGCAGTGTGAGTGGAGAGAGGGAGCAATATTTGAGAAATGTTTCAAAGGGATGACTGTGGGGACAATCTGCTGGAGAAGACCAGAGGGAATGTGATCAAAAGTGCTTGTAGAGAAATTGCCCTTTGCCTAATATGGAAATGTTGTACATAATTGCTTGTGGATAACCTATATCTGATTGCTTACCATCTCAGGGAGGGGGGAGGAGAGATAAGGGAATGAAGGAGAGAGGAAAAGAATTTGGAACTCAAAACTTTAAATCAAAATTTTTAAAAATTGGAAAAAAGAAAAAAAAAGGTAATATATTAAAGGGAAAAAGAAAAAAAGAAAGAAAGAAATTGTCCTTGACAAGGAGGTCAACTCTCCATCACAACCAGGGGTGAAAGAGTAGGATGCCTGAATAAAGTGAAATGAAGAAGAACAGAGAAGAAGGAGCTCATTGTGAATGCCTTCAGTTGTTTTAATGAAGTGTGAAGTGAGGTCCTCATATGAGAAGTTGGCAGTACATAGTGCAGAGGAAAGCTTCCCTCTGCAATTCAATTATTTTACTCTAACATTTAAAAATTTCCTCACTCATTTTCCAGATCTCTTCTCCTTTCCCATCACACCAATTCCAGGAGTAACTCCACATTTATATCAATCTCATATATAATTTAGAAAATTGAAGCCATTTGATGTGATTTCCCTCAACTTTCCTCCATTCCTTAAAAGTTTCTTCACATCATCACCTATAGCTAGTTCCCAATTAGTACTAAGTAATAGTACTAAGGAATCCCTCTAAAGTGTCACATTGTATATTTCCATTAGGCTGAAATCATATCATAACTTAGATTATAATATACACATTATATAACTTACATAATTATACCTTAGAATAGTGCAAATTCTAATACATGTGACCATTTCAGGAGATGCATTACTATCTCTAATTAAGACCTGAATGTAGTCCCTTTTCTTTCCCTCTGGTCACAGAAGCCATGTCCTTACTTATCCCTATGGCTAACCTCTCTACCTTGATCCTGTTCCTTCTCACATTCTACAAGGTACTGATACCATCAGCCACTCCTGCATGCATTCAATTGACCCTACTAGCCCATCTTTCTCATTCTCTTTGCTGCTAAACTTCAGAAAAAGTTGTAGATGCTCGATGTCTCTGCTTCCTCGTTACCCACTTCTTCTCAAATCCTTACACCTGTGTTTCTGCCCTCATCATTCTAGAGAAAGCGCTTTCTCTAAGTTCATCATGACCTCCTTAATAATAAATGCAGCAATCTTTTTTGGTTCTCATTCTCCTTGACTTCTGTAGTTTTTGACCTTGCACAGTGGTGTAGTGGGAAGAACATGGATTCTAGCGTTAGAAGATTTGAGTTTGAATCCTGACTCCAATACTTATATAACCCTCTGAGTCTCAATTCTTTTTCTTTAGAATAAAGAATGTCATAAGACCTTACAGGTCATTGAGCCCTACTCCTCATCTTATAGATGAGAAAACTGAGTCACAGAAAGGTTAAGAGATATTTCCAAGGTCATATAGCTAATAAGTTTCTCATTTATTTATTTACCTTTAGTTTACAACATTCAGTTCCACAGTTCCTTGAGTTTCAAATTTTCCCTTTCCCTGTCCTCCTCCATCCCTCCCACCCCACATGGCAGCGTGCAATCAAATACAGGATCTACAAATACCTTCACATTAAACATTAGTCAAGTTGTAAAGAAGGATTACAATTGATGTGGTGAACAATGAGAAAGAAGAAACAAAACAAAACAAAAAAAAGAGAGAGAACAAGTAGTTTGCTTCAATCTGCATTCAGACTCCAAAGCTCTTTCTCTGAATGTAGACATCTCTTTCCATCATGAGTCTTCTGGAGTTGTCTTATAACCTTGCATTGTTGTGAGGAGTCCAGTCTATCAAAGTTAGTCATCACGCATATGATGTGACTGTAACTGTGTACAAAGTTCTCCTGGTTTTGCTCTCCTCACTCAGCATCAGTTTGTATAAGCCTCTCCAGGTTATTATGAAATCTGTCTGCTCCTTACTTCTTATAGCACAATAGGATTCCATTACATTCATATACCACAACTTGTGCTGATAAGTTTCTGAGACTGGATTTGAACTCAGGTCATCCTAACTCCAAGCTCAGAACTGGATGGAGTGATATAGTCAAATTATGTCTAAGGTCTTTTTCTTAATGATTCTATCCAAAAGGAGCTAGAGCCCAAATGTGTAAACCAGAAGGCTGAAAAGGGAAGTTTCTCTCCCAGAACCACAGCTAGCTATGTGATTTTAAGCAATTCCCATGTGCTATGGTAAAGGACCTCCATAAAGCAGCCTTTGCTCAGTTCCTCAAGCTGCCATTAAAATCAATGATGGGGAATCACATAGAACTCCTTGGAGAAAGGGACAATTCTAGTGCAAGGCATTCCCATGTCCCATGAGAGGGAGGCATCAAGGTATATTGGAAGTAGTACTATATTTGAAGTTAGGAGGAAGAAAGGAAGAAAAAAAGCATTTGTTAGGCATCCACCATGTGCCAGGCACTTAAAATATCATCTCATCTGATCTTCACAGCAATCCAGGAGGTAGGTGCTATTATTCCCAATTTACAGTTGAGGGAATTGAGGCAGACAGAGGTTAAGGAACTTGCCCAGACTCACAGCTCTGGTAAGTATCTATGATTGGATTTGAACTCAGGTCTTCTGGATTCCAGCTCAGTATTTGATCCCCTGTGCCATTTCACTATTGAATATTCACCATATTCACTGTCAGTTCTGCTCTTCTAGCAGCTGTGGGAACCAAAGTAAGTTAGTTTCTCTTGGATCTCAATGTTCTCTTTTGCAAAATGAAAGAGTTGACCTCCATGATCTCTCAGACCTTTTGGAACTCTGAAATCCTGTGAACAATATGTTTTGCATGTTTGTATATGTCATTAAAGGGGAAATCAACAAGAGCAGGTCTGATTTCTCACCTCCCATAGCACTCAGAACACAAAGATCTTCAGTAACTGTGAAACTGGTGGGTAAATTGGTTACCAGTAATTTACTCATCTTGTTTACAACAAACAGCAGAAACAGGAATATGTTCTTGAATGGGATATACAATGTCGTTTTAAGCCATTTGCTTGAAGACAAGCAAATAACAGTGTTTATTATTTCAATTTGCATAAATATTTCAAAAGATTGTCAGATGCTACTGTTAGGTGCCTAATACTAGATGCATTTTTCTAAACTATTTACCTACCAAATTATTGAGTACCAGCACTCCCCTACTTATAAATATTCAATTAGGAACAACAGCCTCTATGTAAACTGTTACCACTACTCTCCTCTATTTGCTATGGGACAAAAACTTGAATGACAAATCAATGTACATTAGAAGATATTTTTCCTTTTTGATCAAGTACTTAGGAACTACTCCCATATAATGTTCTCGCAGTGGCAAGTTGCATTGAACTAAAAATTGAGATAAAAAATCCACATGTAAAGGAAGTGTTTACAGGAATTAGATTCAACATTCTAGTTTCAGTGGATAGTCACATAAATAATTATGCTACACTACTAGTGACCACCATAAAGAACTGTTGGATTAAAGATCTCTTTCCCACCACCTCCTTTCTCCTCCTTCAAGGGTACCGTACTTGTGCCCCTCTCTTGCTTTCCCCTCCATTTTCACCTCTTAGATAATCTTTCTTACATATAGATACATCCCTCTTGAACCATTTTCTTCCTTCACAATTTTCTCCAACACTCACTACTTTATGTCAGAATTTCACGATCTGTCAAGGGAGATGATGGACAAATCTCTCTAGTGATGGACAGATAAGTCCAAGCATGAAGAATCAGTTATTCAATCCTGAAGCCAAACCTGCACAGCATGAAATCACCTCTCACATTCTTTTTTTGGATATATTCTGTGTCCTGGGTCATAAGCAGTATAAGGCACAAACATGGCCCACACAAGACCTCTGGAGAAGTACAGATGTATTATACAACCCCTTCCCACTGTTCCCCACATAGCTCTTCCTTACCCCACCCCCCGTGACCAAAGGTACAATAGCTATAGCCACACATAGCAATACAAGACAAGGGCGCTGCTGGGAACTAGAGTCCACCAAAGCCAAGCTTCTTTTCAGATCCCTTTCAGATCCTTACCTATAGGCCATTTTCCCCTTCTCTCATACACTACATTATAACTTGAAAAAGGGCTGGGCCAACATGACCAATATATGTCATCAATGAAGGCACTGAAAATCTGGCTTAAATATCTATCTGCTCCAGGTGCCTGGGTGACCTTGGACATGGTACTTCACCTCTCCCAGCCTCAGTTTCCTCATTTCTAAAATGAAGGTATTGGATTCAATGACATGTCTAGCTCTAAATCTATACTACTCTGGTATAAGTAGAATGCCTGTTACTCATATGCACACATGTATATCTTGGTATTCTACATAAGAACCCACATCCATAATATCCATTACAGGGAAAAGCAATGGAATTGCATTTAAAAAGTACTCAAATTTTCTGAAAAGCTATCTTCCTTCCCAAGACTAGCATCTTCTTTCCACTGAAAGTTGATTCAGTCTGTATGTTTGTCAGTCTGAAGAAAAATAACAGCTGGTTCTGAAAGAGTTAATCTGAGCTGAAACTAGAATTAAAAAAATATGATTTGTCCTACAGATCTTCATTGTATTTATTTCTTTTCAAACGGACTTTTAAAATCTCAACTACGTGTTAGATACTACTTGCTCTTTCTTTAAAATTGTATGTGGGTAGTCCCTCAGGAATTGGTCAAAGAAGAAAACCATTGGATGTCCTCTATGTTTTTATCATTAAAGTTTCAAGATCTCTTTAAGTTACAGAATCACTGCTATGATGTCCCAAGTGAACACCTAAAAATATGAACAGTGAGTCAAACTATGCTTTTATTCTACTAGATCAGTTCATTGAAATCATTATTGGATTAAAAAGTATTCTCTTTATAGAGCTTATTGTGTCTTGTGAGTAAACTATTTGGCCATTAGTCATTATATTTAAAAGTGCTTGGGGTGGCTAAGTGGTGTGGTGAATAGAGCACCAGCCTTGGAGACAGGAGGATCTGAGTGCAAATCCAGCCTCAGACACTTAACACAAAACTAGCCGTGTGACCTTGGGCAAGTCACTTAATCCCAACCGCCCTACCTTCCCTCCTCCAAAAAGCCAAAAAGAAAAAGAAAAAAAAGTGCTATCTCTCATAGACACAGGTGAAACCTCTGATCTAGATGTGTTCTTTTTTTAGTTCATTGGTGCACATGTGAGATGGTCAGAATTGAGGACTACATTTGTGATTGGAACAAGGCAAAACTAACTGGTCCACCTGAGAATCAAAACTCTTCAACCTTGACTTATTAATTAGCACTCTGCTACAACGAATTGAGAGCTCAGGAATGAGTGGGAGGAAGATGTAAAGAGGGAAACAGGAGACAGAAAAGTCAAATGGCCTGACAATTAAAATGAACAGTTCTCTAACCCTCACAGAAACATCATTTATCATATATATATTCCTATAGCAACGTTTCTCCCAGGACTACTTGGAAAAAGTAACAACCATATCCAGACACATTCTGGCATTTGGGTCTCCCTGTGGAAGACCTACACAATTCAGAAATTTCCATGTTGAATTTTTATATTTCTTAAAAACAACAAGCTTTATATAATAGAAACATGCAGGTTCATGTATTTTCCTCTCTTTTTTTTTGTTCTATTATGTATATAGAAATGTCCATTTTATTTGGTGATTGGTAGATCTAGAATATGTGCTTATATGTATATGTATATATTTATTTACACACACATATTTAAATATGCAGAGGAGACCTGGAGTCAGGAGTGGGGACCATTCAGAGGGAGATATGGACAAGCTGAGCAATGTCGTTATTACCATGTGTATGTAAGGAGGATTTTGTTATCCTTTCTAGAGTTACTTATATCAATTCATGTACAATTCCCACTTTCTAGCCTAGTTTATGTGTGTAAATATTTTCACTTCAAGATTTTCTAGTTCACATTTTCTTTAAAAAGACGTACTCACCTGTGTAATAATTAATGTATTAGTACATTTGTAAGATTTTTACTTTTTTTTCCAACTTCAAGCTGGAGTAGTTAAGAGCCATTTGTGTGTTAGAAATTTATTCTTGTTCAGTCTTGCCTGATTATGACCTCATTTGGTATTTTCTTGGCAAAGACACTGCAGTGGTTTGCCATTTCCTTCTCCAGCTCCTTTTACAGATGAGGAAAGTGAAACAAACAGGGTTAAGTGACTTGCCCAGGGTCACACAACTATTAAGTGTCAGGACTAAGAGTTCTGAGATTTGAACTCAGGAAGATGAGTCTTCTTGATTAAGGGGATTTGCTCTGTGAAAGTTGGATTCAGTCAAAGGGCTGCAATTGAGGACCTAGAGTGGCCTCAAGGCCACAGGTTCCCTACTCCTGATTCTAGTTCCTCTGATTCTTCCAACTTTTTCTACAGGCTCACTTCTTTTTTTCTTATCTCTTCTGCTCTTTTCCTTTCCTCCATCTCCTCAGTCTCAGGCTTTGTCACTCTCAGTAAGTTATTTTCCTGCTCTGTGTACTTTATTGTGCATCAGTGCTCTGATGGTTGCTGGATAGTGGTGATTACTATAGGTTGCCCCCATAAGCAGAAGCCAATTGCAGTCATGAAATGTGGCACCTAGACAAAAATCAATATGGTACACACAAGATTGCTTCAGCGTTTGGAGTTCATAGCATTTTATCACTTGGTGCTAATCCCCATAACCTTTTGGTTTTGTAATGCTCTCTTGTGTGTAGGAATTTTGAATCAAAATGAAAAGGTAGAAGCACAGGTGTATATAAATTTAAAAATCAATTTTGGAAGTAAAGTTGGTAAGCATATGTGTTCACATATATATATATATATATATACACACACAGATATTTATATATACGCATATTTACACATATAAGAGATATATACACACTCAATTAACATGTATACACATAGGTGTATGTATACACATTCAAAGGTAGCTTTTGTTTTGTTTTAACAGATGTGTGATTTTATAGCTATAGGGGACCAATTCATAGTGAGAGATTTATTCTACCAATGTATATCAAAACTTTTCTGAAATGCATAATCTTAGTTGCCTAGGACACTGACAAGTTAAATTATTTATTAACAGTTTATATATATTTGGACTGAACTGTATTATCATCAGCATAGGACATTCCCAGCGAGAAAACACCCTTTACAAATGCAAGTGGGCACCTGCTTTTCAGCTTATAGCCTTAAAACACAATAACAGGCACATAATAGGCACTTAATAAGTGCTATCAAGTGATTGATAAGAAAGTTGCTTGGGTCACCTAAGGCTGTGACCAGGGTCACAGCCAGTATGTATGAAAGGGGAGATTTGAACCCAGGTATTTATTATTCAGAGGCAAATGAGGTTAAGTGACTTGCCCAGGGTCATACAGCTAGTAAGTATCTAAGTCTGGATTTGAACTCAGGAAAATGAGTCCTCTTGATTTCAGGTCTGGAATTCCCTTTAAGTACTGGAAGACAACCATGTACCTCAAAAAGGTTCTCTGTTCTAGATGAAATATCTCCAATTTCTTCAACTACTTCATATACACATGTGTGCATGCATACATATATATATATATGTATGTATACATACACACACACACACACAAGAGCGTGTAGATAAAGACTCTCATGCTGCTCATCCTCCTTTACACCACTATTCTTAAAATGTTATATCCAACTCTGTAGAGAATATTCTAGATGTGGTCTAATCAGGGCAGAATTCATTAAGACTATAATCTCCCTCATTTTGGACACTATGCTTCCTTTAAACTAGCCAAAAATCACAGCAATTTCTTTGGTAAACATAACGCATGGTTGAGCTTGCATCCCAATAAAACCCTAACACCTTCTACACATAAAATACTGTCTAGCTAAACCTCCTCATCTTGTACTCATGAAGTTGATTTTTTTTTTAACTTTGAGATAAGACTGTATGTTTGTCTCTATAAAATTTAATCCTGATCAATTCGCTCCAACATTACAGCCTATAGAGATCTTTTAGGAGCCTAATTCTGTCATCTAGCATGTTAGATTCTCTCTCTCTCTCTCTCTCTCTCTCTCTCTCTCTCTCTCTCTCTCTTTCTCCTTTGTGACACAGCAGCCAGGCCCTACACAAGCCTTCTGTGAGATTGGGCTTCCCAGAAACCCTGAGAACAGCAATGCTGCCTACTGTACACTGCCTAATGGGAGGACAGGCTTCCCACCCTCCTGGAGACCCAACATCATTAAGGCTCCTGCCACTGGTCATTGTGCTGAATGCAAGTACTGCAAGGACCAGGGTGTTAGGGAGATTTTGAACTTTCAACTCACCTTTTAGCATGAGCTGAGTATCTCCCATTCATAGAAACTTTGTCTGGACTCATTCCAAAATGGTTGGCATATTTCCAACTCTCTTACTATCCTAGGGATACTGAATTCCCAGCTTTTGGATAAAATATCACCTTCTCCAGTCCCTTTTGTCTACTTCATTGCTGTCAACTTCATCTCTACCCCCATAATGTCCCATTCTATATCTCTTCCCCTTCTACTGTGTCCTCTGGGACTCCTTACCTATAACTGATACATTTTCTTTCATTTTAGATTTCTTCTTCTCTAGTTCCTTCCATCTTCAGACCTCACTGGATCCCTCCAGATGAAATTACTTTCTATAACATAGTCCATATTCCTCCATTTTGAATATGTTTGTCCTTCATTTTCAAAGAGGACCGATAACATCAAGGAGAGATGCTTTAACTTGCACGTGAATTGGATTTAAGTGGGGTAGAGTTGCACAAAGTTGTCAGATTCACTCTCTCTTCCAGAGTCATTGAAGTCCAGTGGCAAGACAAAAGTCAAGATGACTGGTGATAGCCAGGGATTCAGTGGATGACCTTGGTGTTTTTGATGTCTAACCAAGTTCTAAGTGCTCCACAGTACCTGCTTCAGTGGTCTTCATGGCTGTCAGAACAAATTGTTCTCATCTGCCCATTCCACTGGGGCAAGTCTTCATGCTTAGGGTATCTCCCTAACTCACTAACATCTCCCTAATTCACCAATGGGTTTGAGGCTTGTCAGTTACCCTCAACCTGGTTTAGCCTGTCTGCCAGGATAGTTGGACACCAAAGGTGGCTGAGTAGCCCTGAAAAGGGCTCAGCAGGCCTCACACCAGAGGTGCTGGTCTTCCCTGAACACTTCATACCCTCCCAGTTCAATAACCTTGTCTCATAGGGAAATTAAGTTAGTCTGCCATTATGGAAGTAAAACTCCTGGGTGCTGCTACTATCTTTGACCTTGGGTCAAGTCATTCTGTTCTGGAGAGTTTAGTTCCTTTCCTTGTCAGATGATTTCCATGGTCCCTTCCAGCTACAAATCTATCATCTAGAAACCTTTGAAATAATCTCTAAACTCACAAGCATCCTGCAAATGAAATTTAGTTCTCCTTATCACTAAAAAGGATTTCTTTAAACTTAAAAATATTATTTTTCAATTAAATCCATTTCCCCATCCTATTTGTTTATAAATAGCTGGACAGTTGCTGATGCAGTCATGGAGCTCTTGTGGTTTTATGAAACAGGGGAGAAGAAGAAGAAAACCACTAAGATCCCTGTAGGTCTAAAACTATGATCCTCTCAACATCATTCCATGATGTGCTTTCTTTGACAGGGGTATTCTTAATAACTCCAGAAAAGTCTCCTTTTCTCTTCATAAAGGAGCTTAAACTCACTTCCAGTGAATAAATGTTTTCTATTCTCTGGTCTCCAAGTAGCATCTTCTCGTACCTCAGGGAGATGAAGATTTCATTCATTGGTATACCTTCAGTGGTCTCTCAATCCTCACACTGGAAAATCATATGATCACAGATTTAGAAGTTCAAAGACCTCAGAGGTCATCTAATACAGCCTCTTCATTTTACATGTAAGGGAACTGAGACCCAGATATGTAAGTGATTTGACCAGGACATGGGTACTAAGTATCAGAGGCAATATTTAAACCCAAGTCCTCTGGTTCCAGAAAAGGAGTTTATTCCACCATATTATGTTGCTTTACTTCAGAACAGAACTTTCCAACCTTTCAGAGAAAGTCTTTTAATACCAAAAAGTTTTCTGAAGTTCCACATGATAGCAGTTATACTTTGAGTATATATTGTTTGAGAATAAGTTGTTATGAATTCATAAATTCTTTTAAATGTATTTTTTATTTTATTAATCACAATAGCAAATACATATATTTAAAAATAGCAATATATGTGAAAACCATTAATATTTGACTCATGCAAGTGTAACATCTCCTTGAGTAATGCCCTAAAAGGCAGCCCTGTAGCCTGTCTGTATGCAGAGGGAGAAGTGACTTCCAATTGGCGAGGAGAATGCTGATCATGACTCTGCATGCCTAAGAAACTGCTGCCGACTCAAAGCATGTTTGATTATTTGGGATCTTTTGTAATATCTCTATACTCTCCTTGGCCAAAGGTCTTTAGGCCATAAGTTAGGAACTACTACTTTAAAAAATGTCAAAATTGATCACAGGTACATAGATCTAGAGCTACAAGAGACTTCAGTAGCCATCTGCTCTCACCTTTATTTTAAAGTTGGCAAACTGAGGCCCAGAGAGGGCAAGTCACTTGCCCATGTTCACATAAATAGTATATGAGGGGCAGGATTGGAACCTAGCTCCTCTGACTTCAGAGCCAATGCTCTTTCCATTGTAGGTTTCTATCTTCCAATTCATCCCCAAGTATTTATCTAGTGCCTAAAACGGGACAGTGAGGTGGCACAATGGATAGAGTAGTGGGCCTGGAGTCAAAAAGATTCATCTTCCTGCATTCAAATCTGGCCTCAAACATTTACTAGCTGTGTGATCCTGGTCAAGTCACTTAACCTTGTTTGCTTCAGTTTTCTTATCTGCAAAATGAGCTGGAGGAGGAAATGGCAAACTACTCCAGTATCTTTGCCAAGAAAACCCCAAATGGGGTCACGAAACGCAACTAAAACTACTGAACAACAACAAAACTGTGTGCCAGGCATTGTGCTAATCACTGGGAATGAAAAAAATTGTTCCTCCTTTCAAGGAGCTCAAAATTCTATAGGGAAAGGAACACACACACATATAAAGTGTATACAAAACTATGATCCATCCCTAAAAAAAGTTTATTAAGCACTCATCATCTCTAAAACTCATCTTGAGTTATAATGAAAAGCAAAGTATCTGAGATTCTCTTTGTCAAAGAGATGAAACTAAGAAAAGAATTTCATCAGTCATGAAAAGGGAGACATGAAGAAAAGGAAGAGGAGAATGTGAAGGTAGAACACAATCAAGAGTTAGTACCCTTCTTCCAATTACATTGTATTCACTTCTCTTTAGAGGTAATTCCTGCCCCCCCCCCAGGAGAATGAATATTCTGGGAAGGTAGGGAGTGTTTCATTTTTTAATTTGTATCCCCAACACATAGAAGAGCATCTGGCACTTAGGTCTTTACTAAATGCTTATTAACTACTGAACAAGTTACTCATGAGTGTGCCTTTTGATAATTCAGTTATTTGGATTTACAATTATGTTACTAGAGTGAATTAACACGTGCTGGCACGTTAAGAAAAAGATCATAGTGATATGAAGTGAGGAAAATAGTATAATAATAAATGCAGAAAGCTAAACCCTGTCTTTCTGGTTCATGTGTTTGAGTCAGGCACATCTCACTATAGTACTTATTTGTGTCATAAAATCCAGGAAATTACACTCCATTTACCTTGACTACTAACTGAGACTAAAAGTGCAGTCTCAGAAAGCAGGATACCAAATCTGAAGATTATAAATTTATTTGCAGCTGTGACCATTGTCTAGTTCCAAGCTGATTTCATTAGTTCCTTAATATCTTGGCAGTGTTTGTTGAATTGGTCCTCTTGGTTTCTTTCCAGATCATGATGCCTTTATTAAACACAAAAAAGAGGAGTCTAGGATCGATAGAGGGAAAAAAAAAATCAGTAGCTTTTTGTCTTGGTTTATTCACATCCAAATAATCTATCCATATAGTCCAGGATCTCTTTCCCTCTCTCCTTTGGTTATCTTGTATTAATTAATCAATAAGCACTTATTAAGCATTTTTGCCAGAATCCGTATAAGGTACTGGATATCCACATGCCTGCTTGACTCTAAATTGCCCATATTTTCCCACTAGACTCAAGTTAAATCTCTAAGATTATGAATTACAGAATAGTTGCAGATTTGCATTGGTAGAAGGAGCTTCATGAGGAATTCTTACACCATTGGAATAACAGATCCAATCCAACACACACACACACACACACACACACACACACACACAGAGCTACTGATGTCCTCTGTTAGGCTTTTAAAGCCCTTCATAATATGACTTTAGCTCATCTTTCCAGGTCAATTATACATAACTCCCCCTCATATACTCCGAACTCCAGCCAAGTAAGTCCACTGACCATTTCCTATACTTGGTATTTCTTCTCCCACCTCCATTTCTTTGCATTGCCTGGAATTTCCTATGGCTGGAATGCTTTCTAACCTTAGCCTCCACACCTCGACCTCATGGAACTCCTTCAAAGTTCAGTTTAAATACCACTTCCTTCAAAAAGCTTTTCTTGATTCCTTTGGTAATCCCAACCAATTTGAACTCCTTTTGAATCCATGAACGTCTTATATTCTACCTGGAGGACCCTAGTCAAGTGATAACCTCTCAGTGGCTGAGCTGCCTCAGTTCTGAAATGAGGGAGTTGGATGAGATGACTTCTAAGGTTCCTGACAGTTCCATATCTATGATTCTCTGACTTGCCCAGGGTTGCACAGCCTATATATGTCAGAGAAGACATTTTAATTCAGGCCATCTTACCTCCAAGGCCAGTCTTCTATCTGCTGTAATGCTGCTTCTCAAATATATGCATACATATTTGTGTATATAAAATCTACTTTGCAACCTTAACACATACACACAAACATCGCTTTGCTTTAAGAAACAACTTCTCTAACTAGAGGAAAAATTTATGTAAAATATTTTTAGGGCTGGGGCAATATGGTGAATTAGCTCAAATGAGAAAAAACATACTTTAGATACTTTTAGTATCTGACAAAGATAAAACAAATTTGACCATAGGAATTTACAAACTAAAAACCAGGAAACCTGGACATTAAAGCTAGATTTGGCATCAGTGGGACTGAATTAGAATTTCAGCTCTTCAACTTGCTACATGCTTAGACAAATAATTTACCTCTTATGGACTTCAGTTTTCTTGTCTGAAAAATGAGGGTTTTGAACTAAATAACCTCTTGTGTCCTCTCCAGACTCAAATCTATTATTTTATGATTCTTACCTTGGTCCAATCTTTAGCTGAGTCATGTCAGTAGATTTCATTCAGTTACTGTAGCTATATGGGGGAGACATTCTATAATTCCATAGTTATGTGAGGGTATTTTTCCCTAGGCATTTTCCACCATTTATTGAAGTGGAAAGTCCAGTTTCTATCCCATATACTCTCTTCATCATTCTCCTTCCTGCTTAACTCCAGGTGCCTGAATTTTCTTGCTAAAAAAGGAAAGAGATTGCAGTTACAGTAATCCCTATCTTTCTGGAAAGGGGTTCACAGAGGGGAATAAAGCTGATAGATTGAGACCTGGAGATCATATAACCCAACCTCCTTATTTTATAGATGAGGAAATTCAGTCCTGCAAAATACAAGTGATTTGCTCTGATTCAAACTTTTGCCTTCTCTGTCTGTCTCCTAATCTAATTGTTTTTCTTCCATCCTACCTAGAGCAGCACTCAGAGATTCCTGACATTTTATAACATCCTTGTGTTTTTTCCCCATGATCATCAGAATTATGTAAATTTACTTTGTAGCCGTGAATAAAATATTTAAAAGCCAACTGCAAAAATAGAGTGGCAGGTGGAAGTTTGCATCACTATCATTAGCTTTGCTAAATACAGAAGGCAACATGCTAGCTCACATATTTTATTGAATATCTGTCACCTTCCTTATTGTCAAGCCATTCCCTAAATCCATTCTCCATTACTGAGCTCTGTTAGGAGCCTAGTACTATACTAGGTATCATAAAATACAATAGAGGTAAAAGATATGATTTCTGCCCCCAAGGATCATAAGATCATAAATTTAGCACAAAAGGAGAATTTCAAGGTCTTTTAGTCCAATTCCCTTATTTTATAGATAAGCAACTAAGGTCCATACAGGTTAAGGGAATTGAGTCAGGTCATACAGGGCAGAGCTGTGACCTGATTCCAAATTCAAATCACAATGTCAGACTGTGAGAGATTAGGTGATACAGAAAGTAAGTGCTATAGTGATTCAGAGATGGAAGGGATCATGGGCAGCCATGGCTAAGAAAGGTATAATGGAGGGAGTGGGACTTGAATGCATCCCAAAAGGCAGTTAAGATGTGGATGGGCAGTGAAAAGGGGAAAAAGGATGTTCCAAGCAGGAGGAACAATATAGGCAAAATCTTGGAATTAGGAATGAGCACAGAATGTTCCTGGGATAATGAGGAGACGAGACTGACCAAAGTGACAGGTTTATGTCATGGAATCATGGTTGGTAATTAGACCTAGTGAAGGCCTGTGAAGGGCATTAGAAAACAAATATGGGAGTGGGGAAGAGTAAGGATGTTATTGTGTAGGCAAAAGGGAAAATGGAAGTTTGTGAAAAGAGAGGTGATATAATGAAGTGGATTATTTTAGAAAGATGTGTTTCTTGATGGCATGTCAGGTGGGGCTGCACCAACTTAAGAGAGCTGATTATTAAATTTTAAGTGTGATCATTTATACCTAGAAATCAGCAAAAGCTACAAATCAGATCTTGACTGATCATTTTATTAATTGTCTAGAACCAGAGGTTCTCAAAGTGGGCAATACCTAGGGAGTGCTGGAATGATCAGGAGGAGGAAAGCAGTAGTAGCTTTGGATGCCTTGGGGGTGTTGAATAAAAATAAAGGGATGAGGGAAGCATAAGGAAAGAAGAATTTCAAAAAACCTTTTGTACATGTTTCATCTGTCATGTAAAACAGTTAAAGTTGTATTATTATTTTTTTATTATTTTATATTATTATTTTATATTATTTATTATATTATATTATTTTCCAAATAAACATACAAAATGCAAGTTATAACCCTTCAGTGGTCAAGTCTGTCTACAGGTCTTAACAAGCAAGTGTTGGCAGGTGAGCATGTCACACGTTGTTGGGAAGTTTAGCATGCATCAGTAGGAATATGTGTGTGCAATGACTTGTTTACAATATGATACTATATGGTTACATGATGCAATATTATATCATCAAAATTTCAATGCAGAAAAAGAATCACAAATTTACATAAATTATTAAATCTAAAATGCGTCATTTAAAAAATTATATTTTTTTGAAATAATGCAAATTTTAAAAAACATTTAAGGATTGAAAAAAAGCAAATTTCCAGGGGGCACTGAGTAACTTTTTTTAAAAAGGGGATGGTAAGCCATATAAGTTTGGGAATCTCTTCTAGACATGAGAATGATAGAGAAAATGTTAATAATGGAAATTAAATTTAAAGCATTTTGGTGAGGACAGGGAGGAATAGGCCCAGTTATTAAACATTCACCAGTATACCATTGCATAGATAAAGTTATTTCCCCTCTCAATTTATTTCTTCATAATACCTAGTAGCTACAGAAACTTGGGCAGCTAGGTGGCACAGTGGAGTGCCAGGTTTGGAGTCGGGAAGACTCATCTTCCTCAGTTCAAATCCAGCCTCAGACACTTAATAGCTTTGTGATTCTGGGCGAGTCAATTTAATCCATCTTGCCCATCATCTGTAAAATGAACTGGAGAAGGAAATGGCAAACCACTTCAGTATTTTTTCCTAGAAAATTCCAAATGGGATCACAAAGAGTCGGACACTACTGAACTACAATTTTACATGTTATTTTAAGACTTGCAATGCATTTTGCATATATTACTATGCTCTGCTGGTCAGTTCAGATATAAACCATGAATTCCATTGTGATAGTCATGAAGTACTGAAGTGGGATGATGGGAGTGAGACCAGAAAGGAAGGGATAATCACAGACCTCTTGACAGAAGATTCAACAGAACTCCTTGACTGACTGGAAACAGCAGATAAAAGGGAAAGATTCTGAGGCGTTGAGAGCAGATTACTGAGCAAATAGGGGTAGCACTGATTTAAAAAGCAAGGCTGTGAGGGGGGAATTAGTTTGGTAGAAACAACGAACAGTTCCATTTCTGACCTGCCAAATTTAAAGTGACAAAAGAACATTTAGGCCAAGCTATTCTGTAGCATTTGGAGTTATGAGACGAGATAGAGGTCAGGTTAGAGATTTGGGCTGATTTCACAGTTGGTATCAGAGAGGCTATAGATGAACCAAAGATGGCATGGAGAAAGAACACAGGGCCAAAGAACATAGGACCTTTAGAAAATCCCCATTATGGAAAAGAATAGCATGTGAACTAAAGATAAAGTCATAAAAAGAGAGAGGAATGATCAGAAAGTGAGGAGAAAGCTAGTATAGGTCATGAAAACCAAGGTAGGAGTTTAAAGAAAGAGGAGGTGTTCAAATGATGTCAAGAAATAGAGGAGAATGAGCAAAGAAATTGTCACTCTATTTTTTATATACAGAGAAAAATTCAGCGATTTAAATTCAGTAAAATAGAGCACAAACCCATTAAAAACATAATGGTGTAATTCAAAGAGCCTCAGCACTCTGAGTCTGAGTGCTGGCTATGCCACATACTAGCCATGTGACCTGGGCGAAGTGACTTCACCTAGATGACCTTTAATTCTTCATTTATAAAATGTGAAGAGTAATACTGGAGTTCCTTATCTTAGAGCATGGCTTGAAAATTCAGAGAAATGTAGGAAGATTTCTAGGAATGGATACAGGGTAAAATAAGCAGAAGCAAGAGAAAAAATATATACCATACACCAATGTAAATGAAACATCACTAAGAAGTTGAACTCTAAGTAACTGAATATACAGGGTAGGTCCTGGAGAAAAGAGAATTCTAATAACTGCCATTTATAATATGTTCTGTGGCTCACGAGGCACTTTATACATTATCTCATCGGATCTTTGGGAGACACTATCATTAGCCTCATTTTACAGATAAGGAGGCTGGGACAAAAAGAGGTTAAAAGACTTGCCCAAAGGCACACTGCCTGCAAGTATCTGAGGCAGAATGTTACGTTAGTTCCTCTTGACTTCAAGGCCAGCACTCAATCCATTGACCACCTGACAGTTTGGGATGATAAAATATCTGAATGGGAGATTACAAAGACAGAATATTATGGACATTGTCAGGTCCAGTCCTTATATCAGATGTTTTTACTTAGTAATTTCCTTTGTTCCAAGGAAGAATTTAATCTAGGATAAAGAATATGAAATGACCAACTTAAACATAAAAGACACAAATGAAATGTATTTTTATTTCATCATTCACATTTGTTTTGACTATTTTCATTTCATTATTTGTACTTGAGTTTCATTTCATCAAATTTCTTAATGAAACAAATTTAAATATAAAACAAAACAAACACAACTATAACAACTAAATTGTTTAAAAACGACATAATGACTCCTTGATTTCTTCCTATCCCAGAAAGAGTCTTTTGTGTAGGCAGCTGACTCGAAGTCCCAGATGCCTGAGTCATTCGTGATTTCTTTCCATAGCTTTCTCTAGTCAGCCTACCTTCCTCTCTGACAGTTTAATAGCTTATTTTGTTACCTTCTAGCTCCTATCCACTGCCCTAGAAGTGTGAGCAATTTCAGCTTAAATTCTGCATGGTGATCAATCCATCAACATTTGAATACCTACTATGTGACAGGTTACATGTTAGATGAAAATGTCAAAAAGAGTACATCTGTTAATGTACTGCAGAGGATTTTCCAGCTCCCTAATTCTTGCTTACCTGTCTATTGCTGATATGAAAAAAGCAGATTGGGCCAAGTGTGATCAGGGTAAGAGAGAACCATTGTTGTTATCTGAATTATATGAATTTTTAGCTAACTTTTTCCCATTTTTCTTCTGCACTGCAATGCACAGGTGAAATATAATTTATCAGTCTTTTAGGCAGGAGAGGTGGCAATGTGTGATATGGTGGCAAGAGCTCTAGGTTAAATATCATGGGACTTAGGTTCTAATCCAAGCTCAGCCAATTACTACTGTGTGATCTTGTGCAAGCCACTGCCCCTCCATGGATCTCAGTTTTCTCATCTTTAAAGCGAGAGGGTTGGAATGGCTAGGTGGCACAGAGAGTAGAGCACTAGCCCTGGAGTCAGGAAGACCTGAGTTCATTCAAATCTGGCCTCAGACACTTAATACTTACTAGCTATGTGACCTTAGGCAAGTCAGTTAACCCCAATTACTCTGCCCCCCCAAAAAAAACAAAAAAAAAAGTGAGAGGGTGGGACTCAGAGGTAAATTCTAGTTCTAAATCTTATGAAAAACCAGCTTAATATTATTCTACTAGATAATGCACTTAGGATGTGTCACCTGCGAGGTCTCTATTTGCTTAGCACAGAGAAAAGACTTTTCTTTTACCTTAAAACAGAATAATTTCCAAGATTATACACACATTACAAAGTGAAGATTTTGAAAGAAATAATTCACCAAACTGTGATCATCAGTTCTTAGGATAGTCTTGTCTTTGAATTATGGTCCCATAACTCTTATATTAATTTCTAATTTAATTCATTTCAACTGACATTTATTAAATGCATATTATATACAGGACATTGTGCTAGCTACTATTGATATCAAGTTCAAAATGAATAAAACATTGTTTAGTCCGAAATTTTTTTTTAAAAATTAACTAGTGAGAAAATAGAAAAATCCAAAAGAAAACAGTCCCTGCCTTCGAGGAGTGTCCATTCTACTTAGAACAGGGAAGTCTTACCTAGGTTAGTCCTCAGACCCTGAAGGAGTTTGTGAACAGATGTTAGGGAGTCTGTGAAACACATCAGAAATCTGATTAAAAAAAATACCTTGATAGCTGCGTTTAATAGTGGTTAAATAGTTGGTTTCCTTTGCAATCTTATGTATTTTGTGAAAAAAATAAGTACATTATTCTAAGAAGGGGGCCATTGGCCCCACCAGACTGCCCAAGGGGTCCATAACACAATAAAGCCAAGAATCCCAGATTCTAGGATGTAATATATACATAAAAAAACCAAGGACAAGAAAAACTGGAGAGGAAACGTTAACAACTCAATCAACAAGTGCTTATGTGTGCCAGGGACTGTCCTGGGTACTAAGGATAGGAAGAAATAAAAAGGAAAGGCTTCATGTGTATATGTAGGCATATACAGGAAAGACTTCATGTGCATATGTAGGCATAGACAAAGTGGAGGTACTACTAGCCAGTAGCTAGACAGGTACCAGCTGTATGACCCTGGGCAAGTCACTTAACCTCTTCTTGCCTTAATCCACTGGAGAAGGAAATGGGAAATCACTTCAGTATCTTTGCCAAGAAAACCCTTGGGCTGGATGGTCCATTGAGTCTCAAAGAGTCAGACATGATTTAAGACTACCAGTTGGGGGCATCAAGAAAGGCCTCTGGCGTAAGGCAGTATTTCAGCTGATCCTTGAAGGAAATTAGGAATTCTGAGACACAGAGGTGAGGAGTAAACTCATTGAAGGAAAGGAGGACAAACGGTTCAAAGGCAAGAGATGGATTGCAATGTATAAGAAACAGCAGAGGTCAGATTGACTGGAACTTAATGTGCATGAAGGAAAGCAGTGTACAACATGCCTGGTACTTGGTTGTGAAAAGCTTTAAATGGCAAATAGAATTTATATTTGCTCCTGGAGGCAATAGGGAGCCATTCTGTAGCATTGACTAGAGGAATGACATGGTAGTATATATATTATAGTGCTTTAAGAAAATCAGTTAGGCAACCATACACCAGCTGGATTGAGAAGGGCAAAAACTTGAAGCAAGGAGATCAATGAATTCTCTGGCACTATTTCAGGAGAGAGGTGATGAGGTTCTGAATTAAGGTCGCCTCTGATTCCTCGTATAAAATAAGAGAAGGATTTTGAGAAGCAGTAGTGAGGAAGGAGTAAATTCCAGGTATGGTCCTGTGCATTTCATTGCATATTTCATCCTGTGCCTTGCAGCACAAGAGAAAAATTGGGAAAAATTCATTTAAAACCCACAGCAACAATGGCTCTCTCTTACCCTGATCATACTTGCCCTAATCTACTTGATTCATGTCAGCAACAGGCAGGTAAGAAAGAATTAGGATGCTGGAAAATCCTCTGCGCTGCATCTGGTGTAGCAGCTGTACTTCTTTTTTTCTGACATTTTGGATATAATATGTAGCCTGGCACATAGTAAGCATTAGAATGAGTGTTGATTGATTGATAGATCATAGTGAAGAATTTAGGCCGAAATTGCCCATACTTTTGGAGCAGTGGATAGGAGGCCAAAGGTAACAAAATAATAATATTTTGCCTGTGATTTAATTTTGTAGGGAACTCTCTTTTCTAATACAGCACATTAACTGTTTTGCAATTTATGGCCTTTAGCACTCCCAGGGGCACTAAGAATTTAAGTGCCTTGTCCAGGATCACACAGGTAGTATGTGTCAGAGATAGAACTTAAACCCAGGTCTTTCTGACTCTGATACTACTCTCCATCCTCTATATCATTTTCTCTCTCTATGCAAATATATGGATACAGTAAATGGAGCATCTATTCTGGGAAACATCTATTTAGGGGATTTTTCATTTTGCCTGGAAAACCTAGCTTCCCTATACATGCTTATGTTAAATTATATGAGTGCCTGACTTTATCAAGAGGGACCCCCCCAAAAAATCAGGAAAGGTTTATCTTTGGACAAATATGCAGGTGAAAATTAAAAATATTGGTTGATTATCTGGTTGTTTTCCTAAAATGCCTTCCTGATATTTGTCATTATCAAGGTTTTAACCTGAATTTTTCCTTTTCTTCCTACAATTTGGCTTAAGTTATACATAATGTGAGTGATTCTCTGCCCATGATAAGTAGAAAAGACTTTCATATTCCTCCTCTTTCTGTTCCTACATACAATTACAGACAAACTCCAAGAGGTTTCCAGCTTAGCTTTTAGTAACCCAAACCCCTCCTATGTGAGAGTTATGGTGAAAATGAGTTAAATCAATTAAATGTAGGTAGTGATAGTTAGCACTTCTATAGTAACTTACATATGTTATCTCATTTATTATCTACATTGTATAGATGAGGAAACCAAGAATGAAAGGTCAAGTGTCTTGCCCAAAAAAAGTCTTCTTGACTCCAAATCTAACATTCCATATCCACTACATCACCTAGCCACTGAGATGATGTTGCCTTTCCTCAGGCAACCAGACTAGCTATGTAGGAGAGACAGTGTTTGCCATCCCAGGTTCTAGATTCCAGTATTAGTTGTATCCTTTGATAGTTCTGTGACCTTGGACCAATCACTATATTTTTATGAACTTTAATTTCCTTATCTGTAAAATAAGGATGATAATACTTATACTATTTACCTTAAAGGAATGTATGGAACATTAAAGAAGATAATTCTATAAAAAAAAAAAGGGTTTCTAAACAATGAAATAATAAATGTCAGTCATTATTAAATTATATTTTTGTGTCTGAAAGAAAGGTTTTGCAAGGGGGTGTCTACATTTGTGTATTGAAGACCTTTTCAGAAATAGGAGATTAGGTTTTGCTTTGTATTTCTGGGAGGAGAATTTACACTCACGGAAGTAGGATGTCAAAAGAAGATCAAGATAAACCTTTTCCCTTCTTGAACAGAATCAGCATAAATAAAAGAGGAAGGGTGCCACAGTAGATAGCATGGGGCGGGGGTGAGGGTGGGGGGCTTCAGCAAGAATGCTTAACTTTCAGTGTCTCTGATGCTTACCAAGCCGTGTGACTATAGATAGACAAGTCATTTAATTTCTCTGATCTTCTGTTTCCCCATCTGTGAAATGGGGATGATGAGCTTTGTAGATCTTAAAGTCTTAAATAAACATGAGATGCTATTATTGTTGAATGGATGAAAAAGTATTTAAATGCTTACAATGTGCCAAGCATTCTTTTATTATTATCAATGATATTAATGATAACAATAATGTGGAAAGCAATCTTAGGGTGGTGGATGGAGAATCAGGCTTCAGAGTTTACAAGACCTTGGTTCAAATATATAGCTCTGTGACCAACAGCAAGTCACTTAATCTTTTAGTTCTCTAGGAAACTCTCTAAGATTATAAATTACAGAGAAGGTGCTATCTGCATTGGCAGGAGTTTCCTGAATTCCCTGTATCATTGAACTCACAGGTCCAGTTCTCCTCTACTCCCTTGCCCCCAATGCACCCTCCCCCCAACAGAAATGGCCATACCACTAAATTATACCCTAACAGAGGATCTCAGCTTCTCTCAACCTAAATGTTCTGAGTCTCAACTACCTTCAAGAAGCTCAGCAGGCAGGCTCATCTTGGCTTAGACATAGTGTCCAGCAGAATCCCAGAAAGAGGACATTGCATAGTAAACCTTTTCATCCTTAAACAGTTATTTTATTTTGCTTGGAAGGAAATCAGTAAATCAATAACTAAATATTTATTAAACGTTTCTTTGTTCCAAGCACTGTGCTAAGTTCTGAGGACCCAAAGAAAAAAATAAAAGATAGTCCCTAAACTTGAGGAGCTCACAATATAAAACAGTGGTTCTCAACCTTCTTAATGCCGCGGCCCTTTAATACAGTTCCTCATGTTGTGGTGACCCCCAACCATAAAATTCTTTTCCTTGCTACTTCATAACTGTAATTTTGCTACTGTTATGAATCATAATGTAAATATCTGATATGCAGGATGTATTTTCATTGTTACAAATTGAACATAACCCACAGGTTGAGACGCTGCTCTAAAAGTCGAGACACCATGCAGACAACAGTGTACATACAAACTGTATACACAATAAACTGGAGATGATTAGCAAAGTATGAGTTGCTATTACTGGTGGTCCATTTCGGAACTGGATGTTTGGCTGATAATCCTGAAGAAAAAAAGAAATATTCCTTGGCTATTCCCTAGTTGCCAACTCTGCCTGATCTACTTATTCACAGAGTTAGGAGAAAAGCACTTTGTAGCACTCCTCTATAAATTTGAGTTGTTAACGTTACATATATATACATTACAATCATTCTAATGACTCGAAAGCTGAGGGTATATGGTTAAATGAGTGAAGTTGGAAACATACAAAAATGGATGTCTGAATTCAATTCAATTCAATTCAGCAGGTGTTATTGAGCATCTCATATGGGTCATGTACTCTATTAGGTAATGGGGAAACAAAGAGAAAAGCAATCATGAATGAAGGCAAGTAGCTAGTCTCAAGTGATGAAAGCTAGAGACTGTCTTGCATTAATTTGCTTTTTATAGTAAAGTTTTACGATAAAAAGAATAGATTACTCCCCCTGGTCCTCAGAGCAGAGCCCTACTAGCAATATTTGCATCTAGGGCAGCAAAAGTCATATGAAATGTACCTTCACAACAACTTTTTTTTAGAGAGTAAAAGTTTCTGTCTCTTAAAGTGACACTACTGACCCAAGAGAGAAGGTATCATCCCTTTCCACCATCCCCTTCCATACACTCAGTGGGGCCTAGTACACATAGGATCAAAGACTTCTTTCCACCTTCTAAGTTTTTTTGGGGGGGAGTGAGTGTTTGTGGGTGTGGGTGTGGGTGTTGGGGGTAGATGGATATATGTGTTTGTGTGTGTGTGTGTGTGTGTGTGTGTGTGTGTGTACCATCAGTGTCAGTAGGAAGGGCATCTGCTTGGCTGGGACCAACACCCGATCTGAACACCTTCTTGTTTTATCACAGGATCCTATAATTTTGTTACCCTTTGCCTGGGGATGAGCCTCACCATCAGCACAGGAGTACAAATAGTAATTGTTTCTGTCCTAGCCAGAAACTCTGAGGGTCTTCTCCTCCCAGACTGATTCTTTTTTGAGGGAAAACTACAGCATCTTTAGCTTCAATTCTTAACTGGCCTTTAACTACTGAATAGGTGTTGCCTCATACAAACTGGGTCCTGGGAAAGACCTTAAATTAAGAGGCCAAGGTCTCCCACTGCATCTTGTGTCATCTCCAGTCATCCTGACCTATAACATGCTACTAGATGCAGATGATTCTGGTGGAGAGTGAGGTTGGTGACTTTGCACAGCCCTACCTCACTTAAATCCAATTCACTTGCAAGTCAAGATAGAATGCTGCAGGTGTCATTGGCCCTCTGTGAGGACAAAGAATGAACAACGACAACATCAACAATCAGCACAAATTGGAAAAGATAAGTGCCAGATATCAGATGAATGTGGATTCAACAATATTGTTGTGGGCACTAGTGGAACTAGGGGAACATGAGTTAGACCTAAAGCTTTTTCATGATCAAACTGGACTATTACGAGCCAAGAACCAATGGAACAGAATTGGGCAGTTTGAGTTAACTTTGTCTCTAGAAAGATTGATCGGGGTCCCAGCTATAAGTCCTTCAGGTAAGAGGAACATAAAATCAATTTTAGAAATTTGGCAAGGAACTCCTGACACCTCAGGAAACTTCTGTGCAGTCTGATTTGAATCTCTTTAACAGTTTTTAGCTGCTTCAGCTTCTCTGCGAACTGTTTTTTAGAGACAGCTTTTACTTGAAAGTTTCTGAATATGTTTTTGTTAAAGAATTTATTTATTTGAATCTTCAGATTCTGAGTGATCCATCATGACAGAAATGGAATCTATTCAAAGACATCAACACATGCATATGGCATTTCCTTGACCCTTGTTTCTCTCTTTGGAAACTGGAAGTAGCCTGGTAGACTAGAGAGCATGGCAAAACTGGCTTGGGAAAAAAATTCAGCAGTGGGTCAGCCACGTGTTCGGGCAGAGGAGATGCAATCTAAGCTCTATTATTTCTATGTTACAAAAATACTCCAAATGCTTTTAGTGCCTTCTAAATTTAAGGCTTTGGGGCAAGAGCCCAGTCTGTTTGCCCTTGTTCTGGCTCTGCCTATGTAGTGCTTATAAAACTATGATAATACTGTGATTACACAGGAGAATGTTACAAAAATATCCTTCAGGTTTTCAGGAGCCCAAAGTTTATGCATTTATGAACATGCGCATGCACATGGACACACAAAAACACATGCTCTTTATCTTCAGTTTATCTGTTATCTCAAGGGTTGCAGCTATATTATGTAGTATTATGTTTTTGCTGCCATTCTTGCCACTGAATAGTTTAATTTAAAAGGTTGATGTTTTTAAGGTGTGTTTGCTTATATGAACTTTTGAAATTTTACTCAAAGTCTATGTTATACATTATGCCATTATTTAGCTATAAGCTGTAGTAGGCATGTAAATTTTAACTAATTTAACATCAGAGAAAACTAATTAGTAAATTCATAAATGTCCTAATTTTAATTTCTGTTGGCAACCAGAATCATTTATTTATCTTGCTGAAGTGATCTGTCCCTATTGTAGTTATTAGCATCTACTAGAGAATAATGACCTGTTTGAATTTCAAAGGTCTTGCAATTAGTGACAAGAGCATGGCCTCAGTCAATATTTTTGTCCTAATAACTGTGCAGGAAACATAGGGTTTTACTTTGAAAATGATTGTCCTTCACAAGAGAAGTATAACTGAAGGTCAAACATCTGGATCTTAAAACTTTTCTTTATTCACAACAAAGAATAATCACACATGTACATTTCCACATAAAAATAATTTCTGTGAATGAAGAAGAGTTGTTATCAAGTTTATTAATTAGGACCATGGACAACTGCTGCCCATGTACTAGGCCGTATTCACCAACAAACGGTTCAGGTTCTGGATTTGCAATTTTCTTGCTTTGTGATCTTGGGCCTTTAAGCCTGAGCCTAAGATGCCTCATTTGAAAAATGAGGAGGTTGTATTAAATGATTTCTAAGGTCCCTTCCATATTTTTATTCACTCTAAATACCTAAAGAATTTATGTTTATACCTCTAAAACCAATTTGTTTGTTGACTTTAACTGAATTTAATTTAAAAATCTATAGCTTGAATTCAACTTCTACTTTACAATAAAGTTATAGTCACCCCTGCCAGGTCTTATAATTCTGTCACCACTCAGTTGGCTTTAAATTAGCTAAGACCATAGCCTGGGAGTGCTCCTTAAATTTTAAGTGTTAAATAAATGTAGCATAATCATTATATACCACTGCTTAAAATAACTCCAAATATTCACAATATGATAATCACATTTCAATTGAGATAATACACATAGAGGTTTCTTGATAAATGTTTATCCACTGGATTGGAAATTTGAGCATGAAAGGTCTTCTTTCTTAGAGTCCTGCAAAATTTGAGATAATATATTAGGATGGTGCATAGTCCCTTTTTGTGTTATAGACCATTTTGGCAATGTGGTAAAGTTTGTAGAACCATTCTCAAAATAATGTTTTAAATGCATAAAATAAAACGTGTAGAATTATAAAGGAAAATATTTTTATTGAAAATTTATTGATGGAATTTTTCCCATACAAGGTCATGGACCCCCTGAAATCTATTCATGGCTTCCAAAATAATAACTTCTAAGATAAAGAATAAGCACTGGTCCTGTGATTTTGTTGATAATCCCCAGGGAATGCCCAAATGAGGAAGTACCCTAAACTGATGCTGGTCAGCATCTTCTCCACAACTTAACAGTGTTGGAGAGTTTCCTAGAGAACCCCAAGGAAGGCTCTCTCTTCACTATGCTTCTCTGCCTATCTTAGGACTAGATAGCACACATTTTTAAATATGATTATCTCTTTTTCCTCTGAATAAATTCTTTACCCATATGTCTTTTAAGGACACAGCTGTGACAATCCCTTTTTATATTTAGCTAGCAGGGTTCTGGCATTTTTTGAACCCGACATAAGAGGTGGGTAGAACTCTTCCAGAGGAGCTGATTATTCCTATAAGTACAATAGCTCCTACAATTACCAATGTAATTGACTTCTAGTGTAAAAGCCAAGCTTTTTTTGCCACTCAATAAAATCTGTCTGAGACTGACTGGGATTCATTTCCCAAACAGAATTCCTCCTCCTCTCCATGTTATTATGTATCATTAAAATTGAATGTGTTAGAGTTAACTATGAAGAGTGCTAGAGTTTTGGAATAAACATCTTTTTTTTTTTTTAAAGTATTGTTGTTCCCCCTATTTTTTAACATCTCTTTCACTTTTCAATGTTTCCACCTGTCAACCCACCACAACCCCTTCAAGACCCCTCCACTTTAATAAGTACAAACAAAACAAAGCATTACATCAGACATAATTGAAAGTACAGGCTTTACTCCATACCAATTGTCATCACCTCTCATGGATCGGAGGCCTGATTCTCCATCGTGCCCTCTGAAGTCACAAATCACTGCCTTGATCACTTTCGAAATCTTTCAGTGTTCTTTTCTTTTACCTCATTGTGATTAAAGTGCAATCGGTTCTGATTCTGCTGATTTCATTCTTCTTTGTTCATATAAGACTTCCCAAGTTTCTCTGAATTTTTATGTTCATAGGATTCATAAGATCATTTAAATGCAAAAGGCCATCTAGTTCAACATCTTTCCAAAGTCAGAAAGGAAGTAATGGCAAAGGGAAGATTCAAACTCAAGTCCTCTGACTCCAAAATTTGTGTTCAATTTATAACACAGAGCTCTCTCTCTCTCTCTCTCTTTCTCTCTCATTATTTCTAATGTCTCATGTTTATATATCAGAATTTCTCACAATGTCTCATATTTATATATCACAATTTCTTCAGCCATTCCCCAATTAATAGGCACAAATTTTCTTTCCAAGTTCTTGACATTATAAAAAAGTACTGCTATAAATATTTGGTATGTATGGGATTTTCCTCTCTGATTTTGATATCCTTTAGGCATATGCCTAGCAATGAATGATATTCCTGAGTAAACAGGCATGCATACCTTGATAATTTCAATATAATTTATCCAATGATAGTGGGGCGAGTGACATCTTTTCTTCACTTTTGTATTTATTGTAAAAGGTTCTAGTACAGCGATTCTCAACCTGTGGATTATGTTCAACTTAAATACATCCTGCATATCAGATATTTACATTGCAATTCATAACAGTAGCAAAATTACAGTTATGAAGTAGCAACGAAAATAATTTTATGGTTGGGGGTCACCACAACATGAGGAACTGTATTAAAGGGTCGCAGCATTAAGAAGGTTGAGAACCGCTGTTCTAGTATATCCTCCATTGAATGTGATTGTTTTTAATTTTAGTTTGATGCTCTTTATGATGTTAAAAACAGGTCCCTCCATGCCATCATGTGTGTGGTTTTTAGCATACGAGTGCTATACTTTGTCAAAGGGTTTTTCTACATCTATTAAGATGATTGTGTGGCTTCGAATGGTTTGGTTTTTTTTTTAATATAATTATGTTTATTGCTTTCCTGATGTTGAATCATCCTCGCATCCCTGGTATGAATCTTACTTGATTACATTCAGTGATTTCTTGAGTTCAGTCCAGTTTAGACCAGTTCAACTTGGTTCAAACCAGGTTAATACAGTTTAGACTGGTTCAATACAAGTTAAACCATTGGCTCAATCCAGTTCAAAATGATATGATCTGATTTAAACTAGTTCAACCTGGTTTAACATTTCAATCTGGTTTAATTCAATTCAATCTGGTTCTAGTCACATATGAAGCAGAGAGTATGCTATTATGCAGAGCCTACAGATAAGTAAACTGAATCTCAGAGATTCAGAGAGTGATTTGCCCAAGGTTGCTCAGTCAGTAAACAGGACAGATGGGATTGGAACCCAGTTCTGTCCAGCACTTAGCATAGTGTCCTAGGATGACTAACAGTTGGCTCCAGGGCTGATACTTTCTACTCTACCTCTTACCCTGTAGGAAAGAGAAGAATGTGATTTCCTCTGCCTCTCTGATAATAACTAATAGGTCTATTTCTTTTTCTAACTTGTGATGAGTTTGTTTTCTCTTCTTTCTCTTAATTCATGTTAAGAATTAGTGCTCCCCAGGAACATGCAGCTAATTGGGACCAGCACTAACTTGTCATTATTCCCTCCTGTCAGCCTAGGGGAAATTCTCATTCATATTCTAATGTCCTTAAGGTTGTTCTTCATTTTAAAATTTGACCAGACTTTAGACTCCATAAGATTCAGATGCATCTATATTCCTGTATTGACACATTGATATATTCTATGTCAATGAAATATTCTTGCTATGTTCATTAGACTGAAATCCTAGCTACATCCTCACCATTTGAAATTTTATTTAATTCATTTGAAATTTTATCCACTTTTAATGATTTTAAATTGATCAGTGATTCAAAGATATTCTACCTATAGCAAATATTCACCCCTGCCACCTTTTAAACATAAATAGCATCTTGAAGGAGATAGTGTTTGAACTAGTCATTGAAAGGGAGTAGGGGCTCCCACCATAAAAAATGAGAAGGGAGAATAATGTAGACATGGGACAATGCTTGTGCAAAGGCAAAGAGATGGGAAATAGAACACCATAGAGAGGGAACAGCAAAGAGGTCAGTTTGACTGCAGAATCAAATGTATGAAAAGGAATTATGTATGTATTATGTATGGATTGGAGAGAAGAGAGATTGGATGCTGGAATATCAGTTAGGAGGTTTTTTTAGTGGTCCAGTCAAGATTAGAAATTAGATCAAGGTAGCTAATGTGAGTAAAAAATGGAATGGAGTTGAGATTTGATGAGGAGGTAGAATCTGTAAAATTTGGTAAATGATTAGCTATATGGGGCAAGGTTGAAGAATTGGAGATGATTCTTAGCTTACAAACCTGGACATCTGAAGTAATGGGACATTAGTAAGAGATGTGGGTATAAGAGAAGTGATAATAAATTCTGCTTTAGGTATGGTTAGTTTGAGATGTCCATGAGACATGTAGGTGAAGATGTCAAACAGGCAGATGCTAATGCCAAATTGGAGCTTAAAGGAGAGGAGAGGAATAGGCATGTCTACTGGGGAGTCACCTGCATAATATGAATCCATGGGAATAGATGAGATCACCAAGAAAAAGACTGTAAAGAGAGAGGAAGGCATGGTCCAGAAGAGAAGTCAAAGGGTAAACTTATAAATAGGGTTTAGGACATGGATGATGAATCCGATAAAGAGATCCAAAAAGATCTGTCCAACAGATAGTAAGAGAAGCACAAAAGAGCAATATCACCAAAAATCCATGGAGGAGAAAGTATATAGAAAAGTGTGACCAACAGTGACAAACACTGCAGAGAAGTCGAAAATGATGAATACCTTTAAAAAGGGCATATTTTGGTTAATGAATAAACATTTATTAATTGCCTATTATGTGACAGGAACTATACTACCCACTGAGGGATACAAAGAATGGTAAAAGGCTGTCTGTCCTAAAGGAGCCCTCAAAGAGCTCAGTCTAATGGGAGAGATAACATTTGAACAACTATGTATACACAAGCCATATACATGATAAATTGAAAATAATCAACAGAGGGAAGGTACTGGAATCAAGTGGAATTGGGAAAGACTTCTTGTATGAAGTGGGATTTTTGCTGGGAGCCGAAGGAAACCAAAGAAGCTAGAAGACAGAGATGAGGAGGGAGAGTGAGGGAGAACATTCCAGGCATGGGGGACATGGAGAATAGCCAGTGAAAAAACTCAGAGTAGAAAGATAGACTGACAAAGAGCTTACTTTCCCAAGGGAGAGAAATCTCTCTCTGTCTTTCTCTGTCTCTGTCTCTGTCTCAGTGTGTGTGTGTGTGTGTGTGTGTGTGTGTGTGTGTGTGTGTGTGTGTTTAGTTAGAGAGGCTAAATATCAATAGATATAGTAATTAAATACAAAATGGTTTGAGAGAGAGAATAGCAGTGATTGAGGAGATCAGGAAAGGCTTCATATAGAAGATTGTACTTGGGATGCATCTTGAAGGAAGAAAATAGATTCAATGAGATGTCCAGTAAAAAAAGTGGAGATGGGAGATGCAGTGTCCCATGTGAGGAATAGAGAGAAAGTCAGTTTGGTCATATCACAGAGCTCAGGAGAGGAAGTAATCTCAAATAAGTCTGGAAGGACAGTTTGAGACAAGTTTGGGAAAGGATTAAACAGATAAACAAAGAAGTTTATATTTGACTCAGCCAGGCAATAGGAAGCCACTGGGTTTTTTGGACAGGGTGATAACATGATCAGATGAAGACTTAAGGAAATCCCATCAGAAATAGAGTGGAGACCCAGTACCTATATGAACACAATTATGAAACACTTTTCACACAAATAAAATCAGATCTAATTAATTGGAAAAACATCAATTGCTCATGGCTGGGTTGAGCTCATATAATGACAATTTTACCTAAATTAAATTACATATTTGGTGCCATACCAATCATTCTACCAAAAAATTACTTTATAGAGCTAGAAAAATAGTGACAAAATTCATTTGGAAGAACAAAAGGTCCAGAATATCAAGGCAATTAATGAAAAGAAATGTTAGGGAAGATGGCCTAGCCATACCAGATTTTAATCTGTATTATAAAGCAGCTGTCATCAAAACTACTTGGTACTGGCTGAGGAATAGAGTAGTGGACCAATGGAATAGATTGGGTACAAAAGACTCAGTAGTCAACAATTATAGTAATATACTCTTTGATAAGCCCAAAGACCCTCGTTTTGGGGATAAGAACGCACTATTTGACAAAAACTGCTAGGAAAATTGGAATATACTATGGCAGAAACTAGGCATAGATCATAATCTAATGCTGTACACCAAAATCAAGTCTAAATGGGTACACAGTCTGGGTATAAAGACTGATACTGTAAGTAATCTGAGGAAGCAAGGAATAGTTTACCTATCAGATTTATGGAGTAGGGAAGACTTTATGACCAAAGAAGAGTTAGAGAGCATTATAAAATGCAAAACAGATAATCTTGATTACATTATATTGAAAAGTTTCTGTACAAACAAAGCCAATGTAACCAAGATTAAGAGGGAAGTGGGAAATTGGGAAAGAATTTTTACAACCAATATCTCTGATAAAGGTCTCATTTCTAAAATATACAGGGAATTAAGTAAAATCTATAAGTCATTCCCCAATTGATAAATGGTCAAAGGATATGAGTAGGTAATTTTCAGAGGTAGAAATTAAAGATATCTATAAGCATATGAAAAAATGCTCCAAATCACTATTGATTTGAGAAATGCAAATCAAAACAAGGTACCACATCTCACCAGTCAGATTGGCTAAGATGACAAAACAGGAAAATGACAAATCCTGGAGAGGTTGTGGAAAAATTGGAACACTAATGCATTGTTGGTGGAGCTGTGAATTGATACAACCATTCTGGAGAGCAATCTGGAACTATGCCCAAAGGGCTATAAATAATCGCATAAACTTTGACCCAGTAATACCACTTCTGGGATTGTATCCCAAAGAGATCATAGAAGTGGGAGTAAGACCCATA
>CM053587.1:153110002-153141994 GCA_028646515.1 Pseudochirops corinnae | reverse complement strand
TGTGATGACCAACTTTGATAAACTGGACTCTTCTCAGCAATGCACAGTTATAAGACATCAGGATGGAAGGAGATATCTACATTCAGAGAAAGATCTAGAAAGAACAGAGTTTAAATGGAGACTGAAGCAATCTATATGCTATCATTATTTTCCTTGTTTGGTTTTCTTTCTTTTTTCTCATTTTTCACTCCATTGGTTACAACCCTTCTATACAACCAGACTAATATCCAATCTGAAAGTATTTGCAGATCCTATACTGGATTGCATGCCACCATGGGTGAAGGGGAGGGGGAAGGAGGGGAGAAAATTTGAAACTCAAGGGATTGTGGAACTGAATCTTGTAAACTAAAAGTAAATAAACAAATCAATTTAATAAAAAAAAATAGTGTGGAGGATGAACTAAAATAGGGGTGAGACTTGAGATAAGAAAAACAATCCAGAGATCTTAGAAACAACCTAGACAAGAGATGATAAGTCCTTGAACTAAGGTGGTAGCTGTGTGAATAGAGTGAATTGGTGGCATGTAAGAGAGATATGAGAGACAGAAAGAGTAAGATTTGTCAACTGGTTGGTCATTGGGTAAGAGATAGTGAGGAGCCAAGAATAACACCAATGCTATGAACCTGAAAGATTGGAAGAATGGTTGTTTTTGAAGTTTAAAAGAGAGGTTGGTTTTGGAGAAAAGATAATGAGTATAGCTTTGGACATGTTGAACTTAAGATGTCTCTAGCATATCCAGTTTGAAATGTCCAATATTCAATAAGTCATATGGAATTGAAGCTCAGGTGAGAAAGCGGGAATAGGTATATAGATAATTAAATCATAGATATGGAGATGATAAATAAACCCATGACAGTTAATGAGATCATCATGAGAGAGAATATAGAGAGAAAAAAGGAGGGGATAATGTTAAGGGTAAATGTAGAGGTATTAGTCTTGATAAGGAATAGGGCTACCTCATCATCAGAAACTAGAGGGAAAAGAGGAAAGGTAATGGTGATAATGTCAAAGAGTTTTGTGACCAAAAGAAGAAAAGAAGGAGATCACATTGATTTTTCTCAATAAAGTAATAAACAAAATCCTTATCTGAGAAAAAAAGAAATGTGGAAGGTTTGAAGAAAGAAGAGGTTTGGAAAAGCTTTTGAGGGGAATGAGATAGGGATTCCATGGAGGAAGAATTAAATGGTTGTCTTGATACAACAGGGGCCTAGTACACCCTAGTTGGTAGCATGAATTTATAACATACCCCATCAGCATGGTTATGTGGCTTCCTTCCTCCTGCTTTTTTCAACAGACTATGCATAGGAATGGGAGAGTCATATGGTTAGAATCATAACATTAAGGAGGAAAGGAATTCAAAAGTAGTTAATAATGTAATGTTGATTTGGTTAAATATAAGATCAGGATTAGAAGAGAGAGAAAATAATAGCCTGAAAAATGGATAACCACAGAGCAGAGGTAATGGCCTTAGAAAGTGCTGCAGAATAGAGGTAGTAGGTTCCCTATATTTATTCCAAGAAAGATTTATTAAGTATCTACTATGTGCCAACAAAAGGCAGCTACTTGGCTTGGTGGATAGAGCACTGAACTTGAAGTCAAGAAGACCTGAATTCAGATCCAAACTCCTACACTTAGTAGCTGTGTGATCTAGAGATCACTTAACCTTCATTTGCCTTAAACTACTAGAGAAGGAAACGGTAAACCACTGCAGCATTCTTTGCTAAGAAAACCTAATGGGCAGTATTGGATTTATGAAGAGTCAGACATTACTAAACAACAAAAATGACAATATGCCAGGCACTGTGCTAAGTGCTGAGAGTTCAGTTAATAAAAAGAAAGACAATCCCTGTCCTCAAGGAGTTTATAATCTAATACCGGATACAACACACAGAAGGAGGCACGAAAGTGAGGTGGGGTATAGGAGCTTCTAGACCTTCTTAGAGGTCTTTAAGAAAGGGCTGAATGATGAATGTTGGGGATGTTGTGGATGGAATTATTGATCAGGTATGGGCTGAATTAGATAAATTCTAAAATATCTTCCAGTTCTAAGATTCAGGCAAAGATATACATTTACCTTTCACTAATGTAATAGAGAAAAATGTCTAACACTTTTCTTTTCCCACGAAAGGAAGATTTTCAAATTCTTTGAACGTAATCATTGGCATTTAGATTTGTGCTATTTTAGATCTGTAAATGAAAGTATATTGAGGAGTATTATGTCTCTAAGCCGCTAACTAAAGTTAAAAAGCCAGTTAAAGTCTGGCTTTAGTTGGTCTAAAATAATGGATTCAATGCCCAAAAAGGGCAGCTAGGTGGTGCAGTGAATAGAGGGCTGGCCCTGGAGTCAGGAAAATTAATCTTCCTGAGTTCAAATATGGCCTCAGAAACTTGCTAGCTGTGTGATCCTGGGCAAGTCACTTAACCCTTTTTTGCCTCGGTTTCCTCATCTGTAAAATGAGCAAGAGAAGGAAATGGCAAACCACTCTGGTATCTTTGCCAAGAAAACCCCAAATGAGGTCATGGAGAGTCAGAGATGACTGAAACAACTGAACAAAAACAGAATGTCCATAAAGGCCAGTAAGTTCAGCTGTTTTAGGTTTCACTGTGCCTCCTACTCAGGCCATCTCATTCTCAGGTGTATTTTTATTACAAGAGGCGATAGCATGAATATACAAATGATTAGCACAATTCCATCACTACCACTGAAAGAAAAAAAAAAGCTGAGAAATAATGCCAATCTATATAGTAACTTTGCCTTTCATTGTGAATGGATAGCTTCTAGTATTCACTCCATCATCCATAATACAAAGTTATATAAACAGGTATCTGCAGTCAAATGAAATAATGTATTTCAGGTGACTCCTACAGATTTCATATTCCCTAAATTTTAAGTTAGTGTTTGATATTGTTCACTGACCAGATCATATATTTATATCATATAAAGGACTAACTAGTCTTCCCAAAGTATTTCATAATGAAAAAAATGCTCAAAATCACTGATAATAAGAGAAAATCAAATCAAAACAACCCTGATGTTTCCCCTTACATCCCGCAAATTGACAAAATTACAACAATTGCAACAGACGTTATTGGAAAGACTGTGGCAAGATAATCACCCTAATACATTGTTGGCTGATCAATAAAATGGTATAGCCATTTTTGAGAACAATTTTGAATTAGGCAAATAAGGTGACTAAACTGTCCATACCTTTGAACCTGAAGCTATCAAATAAGACAAAAAAAGTTCCCCTATATTGAAAATGTTAATAACAGCACTTTTTTTTGGTTTTTGGAGGGCGGAAGACAGGGCAATTGGGGTTAAGTGACTTGCCCAAGGTCACACAGCAAGTAAGTGTGTTAAGTGTCTGAGGCTTGATTTGAATTCAGGTCCTCCTGACTCTAGGGATGGTGCTCTATTCACTACACCATCTAGCTGCCCTAACAGCAGCACTTTTGTGATAGCTGAGAATTGGAAACAAATTAGATGCTCACCAATTGGGGAATGGCTAAAGAAATCATGGTACATGAATATAATGGAATATTACTATGCTGTAAGAAATCATGTACATGATTACTACAAAGAAGTATGGGAAGATCTATATGAACTGATGTAGAGTGAATTCAGCAGAACCAAGAAAATAATACACATAGTAATTACAGCAGTGCAAATGGAAAGAACATCCACATACTCAAATTTTAAAAGTAAATGTAAGGAAGTGATACCTCATATGCTCAATAAATGGTTATTGATTGACTGAATTTGACTATAAAATAGAATTCTATTGGTTGAAAACTGCATTCCATTTAAAAATTAAAGTCCTTGGAAAATTTAGTCTTTGGTAACCAGCACTATTGCTTTTCCTAGGCCATATCAGCAGTCTCTTTAATTAGTGCTAAGTATCTCTTATGTATTTTGTGTTTCTATGCTAGGTATTGAAGGAAGAAAGAGAAGCATGTGTTGTTGGCAAGTAGTAATTATGGTGCAGCAGAAAAACTCTTAGAACTGTAGTCAGAGCACCTCAGGTTCCAATCCTATTTGATAGGTCTACTATTTATTGCCTGTGTTACCTTGGTTACATCATTTTATCTCTTTGATTCTTAGTTTCATCATATATAAAGGGGCCAGACTATATCTCTAATGTTCCTTCCAGTTCTGAATCCTATCATCTACTCACTACAGAACAAACAAAAACCATATAATTTATATATTATTCTATAGTCTTCAAAACACTTTCACACATCATTTTATTTGAGCTTTACCTTGATTCTTTGAGGTTTTTAGTGAGCTATTATTTGTCCCCATTTTACAGATGAGGAAACAGTCTCAGAGTGAGGTATTGGCAACCCAAGTCTTCTGATGCCAAATCTATTGTAGTTTTCACTATGCATTTCTGCCCTTTTTATTGAGGAGGCAGTTGGTGTTGGATAGGGGTAGATGATGGAAGGGTGAATAGAGCTCTGGGTCTGGAGTCAGGAAGAACTGAGTTCAAATTAGACACTTAAGAGCTATATGATACTGGGCAAGTCACTTAGCATCTATTTGCCTCAGTTTCCTTAACTGAAATGGCGATAATAACTGTATCCACCTTTCAGTCATGAGGATCAAATGAGGTAATATTTGTAAAAGCACTTAGCACAGTACCTAGCACATAGTAGGGTCTTTATAAATGCTTATTCTCCACTCCCACTCCACCCTCCACACCTTATTGTGGTGCATCGAATAAATATAAAAGGACAAGGAAAAGATCATCATGGGCTGAAATTTTCAGGAAAGACTTTCCTCTCCTCCGGGATTTCTGCATCTAAAGTTGGTCATGCTGAGATGTGTGGTGCCACGGGAACAATGTTTATTATCTCTCCATATTTGGAGAACAGCAGGAAATTATCTGAATACTGTTGGGCTGGAGGGAGGAAAGAAGAACCATAGATTTCAAAGCTGATATAGACTTTAGACTTTAACCAGTACAATCTTCTCATTTTACAAAGGAGGAAACTGAGGCCTAAAAAGATGAAGTGATTTGCTGAAGGTCACATCACTTATTGCTCATGATATAGGCTATGATCACAGCCTACATCCTTAGGCTTTAAATCCCATTCTCTGTCTACTACTCTAGGTTGTCTTTGCATTACAAGATTCCTCTGTTCTCTGTTCACTTGGTTAAGGGCTACATTTCTTACTGGCTCATTCCTGGAGAATGACCCAGCCTTTTATTATTTATTGGTCATCTAGTCCAACCCATTAATTGTTCAGATGAGGAAACTGAGGTCCAGAGGGCTTAAATCACTTCTCCAAGGTCATACATGCAGTAAATGACAGAGCTGGATTTTGAAATCAGTTTCCTTGACTTAAAATCTAGCCCACTTTCCATTGTATCATCTGCCTGTCTGTTTAGATTCAGTAACCTGCCTTATCATAATTGCTCTAGCCTTGGAATTCTGCAATAGATTGTTCTGGCTTGTTTGGTGGAGTCTGTACATTTTTAACATAATCAAGCATTTCCAAACATCTTTTAAGTTTAAAGTTCAGGGATGCACATGCTTGTTTTCAGCAGCAGAATCACAGAACTATAGAGAATTGATAAAATGTAAGTGTATTTAAATGATAAGAAAATTATATAAGCACACACACACACATATAAATTTATATACACATACATACATTGTAGCCCAGACACCAGACATAATTCCTTGAAATGTTACAAATCTACTTATAGATTCTTTTCTTTCCAGGGACAGATTTTTTGCCACCTCTGAGTAAGGGTTTACAGAGGGGGAAGAGTTAGGAGGTGGAAATGAGTGAGCAGCTGTGGATTTCTGCTGACACAGAAGGCCCTATGCTTTTATTTGTGGCTAATTGAGAAAAGTTTGTGTGATAATGTTACATCACCCTCCAGAGAAAACTCATTCTGAAACGTTAGACCTAAAAGTGATTGCATGAAGAAATTTGATTCCTCAGTTGGCAAATTGGTTTCAGACAGTAGAATGGCTTATCTAGTGTAGTTTATGATAGCCCTTATGATGACCCTTTTCATGCTGCTTCAAAATGTATGAAAATTATGAGAATTTGTGTTTTTAATTAAATATGAAAGACATGAAAAAGTTCTCCCCCAAAGCATGTTACCATAGTATTGGGGAATTTTTCTTTTAATTATGATCATCTGAGAAGCCACAGTGGCACAGTAGCTACAAGGCTTGGAGAATCAGGAAAATATGGGTTCAAATCCTACCTCTGACAGACACTGTGTAACCATGGGCAAATTACTAAACCTCTCAGTGTTCCAGGCAACTCTTGACTTTAAGTTAGAGATAAGTTTCTGGTCTCTGTTCATGAGGGAGTTTTCAAACTAATCTTGCAAAATGGCTAACCAGGTATCAGTAGACTAAGGCTACAAGGGCTGGTGGTCTTTGCCAATCTTTGTTCTTTATTTGTCCTCAAAGTTTATTCTGGGGTCACCTGTCTCTTCAATAGGGGAACTAGGCTTCCCAGGGCTCCAATAACAACCCCACCTTAGATTATTAAGGGATAGTTCTATTTTGGGCTCTAGTCTAAGGGGTCTTCCTTAGCAAGAGGGCAGAAGGAGGAAATAAAAAGGTACTCAAAATACAAAAATGAATCAGGTAGGGAATAATCAGGTTTATTTCAACATGAAAAGGGATGCAAAGCAATAAAGAATCATAGAATGATTACAATCAACTGAGAGGCTAACTCACAGTTTCTTTGTCAGAGCATTTTACATGTTATGTTCCTTCTATACTTAGTACATCCCTGATTAACAACACATGAGCATTCTTTTGGTGATCTCTATTTCTTTGAGCCACTCTTTTTCTCATTTTCTCTTTGCCTGTGACATTATTTCTGCCACAACTGCTCTAGCAACCAATACTTCTTGGTTACTTGGAAGAGAGGAAGGAAAAATGCCATCACCTTTTGAGATCTCACAGGGTCCTGTACCAAAGGGAAGAAAATGGTGGATAGCACCATCTTAATCACAGGCTTGTCTAAAATCCACCAACTCTCAGCTTTCCCCAGAGCCCAGTAGGGAACAGGATTATCCCCTCCCACTAATACCAGAGGATCATCCTTATATGTCAAGGTCAGAAGGAGGAAGAAGCCTGAGAGGCAGAGAATGCTCCTTTAGCCATAGAGTTTCAGCTCAGCAGCCTATAAAGATGTCTTTATGGTCAACAGGAAACAATAAGAGGCTATTTGTGCCTGCTCTGAAGTGTGGAGTGGGGATTTAATATTCCATCAGAAATCCCTAAAGGGGTACTACAGTTTGAGTTCTTTATTCTGATGAAATCCCAAATTTGTACCCCATCTTTCTCCTTTTCCACCCAAATAAATCACATAGCCTTTGTGCTTATCAAGGGTTTTATATTCATTATCTAACATGACCTTCACAGAAACCCCATGAGCTATGTTGTGCAAGAACTGTTAACCCAAATTTAGAGGAAATAAAGTGACTCGCCCAAGATGTCACAGCTTCAGAGTTGGGAGATAAAATTAAATCCATGTCATCTGGCTCTAAATCCATGCCATATATTGGGAAATGACACCTAATTTTGCCAAGGAGAACCTTACTTTCATTTGGCTTTTAAATGTTTGGAGATTCTCCTAGTCACTGAAAGCTTAGTAGAACTCACCCAGACTATGATTAAAGTTTCTGGAAGAAATTTTCTGGACCATGCCGCTAGAGTTATGCTTCCCTAAGCAAAGAAGCATTGATAATCTTTGAGACATGTTGGTCAGATAAAGATAGAAAAGCCACAAAAGGGTGGGGGGAGCATTGAAACCAGATACAATTTCAGATGAATTAGGGTGGTGATTCCAATCTAATGAAAATGACAAGAATAACTCATTGATACAGAATGCATCAGTGTATCAAAACAAGAATAAAAATGGATCTGAAATTTATGGCTCCATAAGATTTATAGGTTGAGGGACCTTGGGCAAGTCATTTAATCTCTCTAGGCCTCAGTTTCCTCACCTGTAAAATGGAGATAATACCCTAATCCCTACTTCATATGTGGTTGTGATGATAATGGATATAAATGTGAGCTCTCCATTTACACAATAGAGCTTATACTGTATAAATGTAAGCTCTTAATATTTAAAAAAAAAAGGGCTTCAGGCATCAGAGTGCTCAAAGCAGGTTGAGTATTGTGTAATCCTTTGTCATCCCTTTGAAAAGCAGAAACCTCACATGTAGGAGAAAAGAAGTTGACATTTTCCAAAGCTGTCAAGTGACTCTTGGATGTGATGGTGAGCTTTGTCTGATGCCTTTTTCATCAAATGTTGGCTATTCTCTGGTGGTTAGAGATCACTATAACCTGCCGGTTGTATCTTATGGACTTCTCTGCTGTCAGTGCCAGTCTTTCAAGATGACAAGAAATCAACACTGCATGTAATTTCCATTTAAACAAGAGGCAATTGCACCTCCTCCCTTTAGCAGCCTTTCAACTCTACTCAATATTGCAATTGTCCCTCCAGAGCACAGGCCCCAAAAATCAGAAGGGAAAAATAGACAAGTTCCTTAGAAGGCCTGCTAGTGCTATTTCCTTCCTCTGTCCAAGCAAGAAAGCAATGAAGCCTTTCCTTTACTTAATATTCAGTCAAGTAAATCAGCTTTTAAGTGTCTACTACATACTAGGGAGGACAAAGCCTAGTCAACAGAGATCACTGGAAATAATTAAGACAAGATTCTGATTTGGAAAGGGACAAAATTTATTGATATTGATTATACTATGCTTTCACCCCCTTTTACATTTGAAAAATAGCATTGCAAGCCTAGCCTGGAGGGGTGGTACCTACCAAAAGCATCTAGATTAGAAGACAAATAATGTTGCCAATGTCTCATATTTTATAATCCACAGATCTAAAGATAATAAAGATTTTAAAGGTTATCCAGCCCAGCAATCTTATTTTTCAAATGAGGAGACATGACAAATAATAGAGCAATACTTACTTCCTTTTTTTCCTCCCCTTACATTCTTCTTATTTCTTGTAGGCAGCTAGGAGGTATAGGAGACAGAGTGCTAGACCTTAAATTAAGAAGACCTGGATTCAAATCCTGCCTCAGAGACTTACTAGCTATGTGACCCTGGGGAAGTCACTTAACCCTTTCTGCCTCAGTTTCTTCATCTGTAAAATGGGCAAAATAAAAATATAGGTCAAATGAGAGAATATATATGAATATATGAGAGAATATATATGACTTTGTACTCTTCACACCCCTGCTTGTTAAAAATCATTCTTTCTTTCAAAAGAATGTGTTGTTATTGTTCTTGTGTGATTTCATTGGTATAGGGAAATTTTTTTTTTTTTGCTTTTCTTTTGGAGGGGGAAATGCAGGACAATTAGGGTTAAGTGACTTGCCCATGGTCACACAGCTAGTAAGTGTTAAGTGTATAAGGCCAAATTTGAACTCAAGTCCTCCTCACTCCAGGGCCAGTGCTCTATTCACTGCACCCCCCAGTAGAGGGAAATTGTGATGAGGAAGATCACTCTACCAACGAAAATCAGCTACAACACATAGTCTTAGAGTTGTTCACCATCATCGTCATCACCATTTACATGCCAACAAAAGCCAAAAAATGCCCAGTATGATGTATTTGGCCTCAGTTAAATTCAACTTGATATTTATTGAACAGTTACATATATGAAGCAATGAGATGCCACATGGCATAAGGCACAGAGAGCAGACTCAGAGTAGAAGAGCAAAAACCAAGTCCTGTTTTGGACACATACTAGCTGCTTTATCCTGAGCAAGTCACTTAACCACATAATCAACTCTCTAAGCATACAAGCTGCAGAGAAGGGGCTGATCTTCATTGGCAGAGGGAGTTTCCTCATCAGAATTTCCATATATTGATGAAATCAAACAACAACCTATACCTTTGAAAGAAGAGCATGATTTTTAACAAGAAGGGCAATGGATGACCTGCTAGGCACTGGTGATACAAAGCTGAAAAACTACTTAGTCTTCAGAATTTTGAGATGTAACAGATATTAAAGATCATCTAATCCAACAATTTCATTTTAATGACAAAAAAGCTGAAGCTCAAGAGGGACCAAGTAGTTTGTCCAAGATGGGGAAAATAGTCAATAACAGAACTGGAATTCAAACCCAAGTCCTCGGATTGTAAATTCAATATTCCTACTTTCTCTCAAGGAATTTACTGTCTAGTAAGGGAGGAATATGTACACATAAAATAAGTGTGAGGAGTGCAAGAGCATAGATGACAAGAGCAAGGATGATATCAGAGGAAAGCACAATGAAAACATTAAAAGAGATCACTTTCAGCTGGAGAGAGAAAGAGGGATTAGGGAATGTCTGAGCTAAACATTAAAGGAAGAGGGTGTTTTTAACAGACAGAGTTGTGGAGTGAGTATGGATTGCTTGCTTGAATATCCAGTGAAAGGAATGAACATGATATTGATGAACATGAGAGAAAAGCTGATATTTCTATTTGGCCAGACTATAAAATGGATCAAAGAAAGTAATGCAAAATAAGGTTGGTTGGAGTCAAATCATATTGGTCCCCAAATGCCAGGATAAAGAGTTTTAATTTTATACTAAAGAAATGGATGAAGCATAATATGGTGGTCAATGCGTTGGTTGTGAAGCCAAAAGACTTGAATCTGAGTCCTGGTTCCAAAACTTACGCTATTAGTAGTGTGACCCTGACAAAGTTACTTAACCGCTATGGGGCTCAATTTTCTCCTCTGTAGAAGAAAGATAAGTAATATATGTATTGCCTACCTCACAGTGTTGTTGAGTTGAAAACACTTTGTAGCCATTAAAGAACAATGTAAACTGTGAGTTATTTTTATTTTAGGAAGCCTCTGAAGGTCTTTGAATTGAGGACTGACGTGCAATTGTATAAAACATTTTCATATTAGTCACTTTGTATAAGAAGACTCAAATAAAAGAAAAAAAGGAAAAAGTGAAAAATAGCAGATTTCAGTCTGTATTCAATCAATATCAGTTCTTTCTCTGGAGGCAGACAGTAAGCTTCATTATTAGTCCTTTGGGATTCTCTTGGATCACTAAATAGCTAAGTCATTTAAAATTCTTCATTGAACAATATTGCTGTTATTGTATACAATGTTCTCCTGGGTTTTTTTTTTTTGCTTCATTTTGCATCAGTTTGTGTAAGTCTTTCTAGGTTTTTCTGAAATCATCTTGTTTGTCATTTCTTTTAGCACAATAATATTCCATCACAATCATACACCACAGCTTGTTTAGCCATTCCCCAATTGATGGGTATCCCTTTGATTTCTAATTCTTAGCCACCACAAAAAGAGCTGCTATAAATATTTTTGTGCAAAAGGTCCTTTTCCCTTTTTTTGGATGTCTTTGGGATATAGACCCAGGAGGTACTATTGGATCAAAGGGTATGCACAATTTTATAGCTTTTGGAGTATAGTTCCAAATTGCTCTCCACAACAGTTGGATCAGTTCACCACTCCACCAACATTGCATAAGTGTTCTGGTTTTCCCAATTTCCTCTAACATTTATCATTTTCTTTTTTTCTCATGTTAGCCACTCTGATAGGTGTGAGATGGTACCTCAGAGTTATTTTAATTTGCATTTCTCTGATCAATAGTGATTTAGACTATTTTTATGTGACTATATATAGCTTGGATTTCTTTGCTGAAAACTGCCTGATCATATCCTTTGACCATTTATCAATTGAGGAATGGTTTGTATTTTTATAAATTTGACTAAGTTTTCTGTATATTTGAGAAATGAGGTATTTATCAGAGATACTTGCTGCTAATTTTTATGTTTTCCAAGTGACATTGTTTTGTTCATGAAAAAACTTTTTATTTTTATATAATCAAAACAATCAATTTTTACATTTTGTAACGTTCTCTATATCTTCTTTGGTCCAAAATTCTTCCCTTATCCAGAAGTCTGACAGATAAAGTAGTCCATATTCTCTTCATTTGCTTATGGTATCACCCTTTATGTGTGTAAATCATGGACCCATTTTGACCTTATATTGGTATACAGTGTGAGATGTTGGTCTATACCTAGTTTCTGCCATACTTGTTTTCCAGTTTTCCTAGCAGTTTGTGTCAAATAATGAGTTTTTTTTTTCTCCAAAAGCTTCTGTCTTTGGGTTTATCTTCTACTAGATTACCATGGCCATTTACTATAATGTAATTTGTACCTAATCTATTCCATTGATCTACCACTCTTATTTCTTAGCCAATGCCAGATTGTTTTGATAATTGCTGCTTTATACTGCAGTTAGAGATCTGGCATGATTAGATCAACTTCTTTCACATTTTGTCATTGATTCTCTTGATATTTTTGAGCTTTTGTTCTTCCAGATGAATTTTGTTATTTTTTTAGCTCTATAAAATCAATTTTTTTTTAGTTTGACTGGTATGGCACTGAATAAATAGATTAATTTAGGTAGAATTATCATTTGTATTATATTGGCTTGGCCTACCCATAAGCAATTAATATTTTTTAATTGTTTAGATCTGACTTTATTTGTGTGAAAAGTGTTTTACAATTATGTTCATATAGTTCTTGAGTTTGTCTTAGCAGATAGATTCCCAAGTATTTTATACTGCATAGTTATTTTAAATGGAGTTTATCTCTTGCTGCTGGACTTTATTGCTAAAATATAGAAATTCCAATGACTTATGTGGGTTTATTTTGTATCTTACAATTTTGATAAAATTGTTAATAATTTCATATAGTTTTTTACTTGATTCTCTAGGATTTTCTAAGTATAACATCATATCATCTGCCAAGAACAATAGTTTTTTTCCTCGTTGCCTATTCTAACTCTTTTTACTTTTTCTTCTCTTGTTGCTATAACTATTATTTCTAGTTCAATACGAAATGATAGAGGTGATAATGGACATCCTTGCTTCACCCCTGATTGTATTAGGAAGACTTCTAGCTTATCCCCATTATATATATAATACTTGCTGATGGTTTTAGATAAATATTGCTTCTCATTTTACATTAAGCTCCATTTATTCTTATGCTTTCTAATGTTTTTCATAGGAATGATTGCTATATTTTTTCAAAGACTGCATTTATTGAGATAATTATATGATTTATGTTGGATTTGTTATTCTGTGGATCAGTTGTGTTAATAGTTTTATGAATATTGAATCAGTCCTGCATTCCTGGTATAAATCCCACCTGGTCATAGTGTATGATCCTTGTGATAGATTGCTATAATCTCTTTGCTATTTTGTTTAAAAATTTCGTATCAATATTTATTAGGGAAATTGGTCTATAATTTTTTTCTCTGTTTTGTCTTTTCCTGGTTTGTGTATCAGCCCCATACTTATATCATAAAAGGAATTTGGTAGGACTCCTTCTTTGCCTATTTTTCCAAATAATTATATAGTATTGGGATTAACTATTCTTAAATATTTGGTACAATTCACTTGTGAATCCATCTGGTGCTAGGGATTTTTTGCTTAGGAAGTTCATTGATGGCTTGTTCAATCTGTTTTTCTAAGACTGGACTATTTAGGTATTTTATTTCTCTTTTTGTTAACCCAGGTAATTTATGTTTTTGGAAATATTTAGCCATCTCATTTTTATTATCAGATTTATTGGCATATAATTGAGCAAAATAGTCCCCCCAACAATTGTCTAAATTTCCTCTTCATTGGTGGTGAGTTCACTCCTTTTATTTTTGAAACTAGTGATTGGTTTTCTTCTTTTCTTTTTTAAATCAAATTAACCAATAGTTTGTCTATTTTATCAGGATGTTTTTTATAAACCTAGCTTCTAGTTTTATTTATTAGTTCAATGGTTTTCGTACTTTCAGTTTTATTAATATCTGCTTTGATATTAAGGATCTCTAATTTGGTGTGTAATTGGGGATTTTTAACTTGTTCTTTTCCTAGTTTTTTTTTTAGTTGCATGCCCATTTCATTGACCTGCTTTTCCTTTATTTTACTGATGCAAGCAATTAGAGATATAAATTTTTCCTCTAAGAGACACTTTAGTTTCATCCCATGCATTTTGGTTTTTTTTTTCATTGTTGTAATTTTCCTTAATGAAATTATTGATTGCTTCTATGATTTGTTCTTTGACCTATTTGTTTTTTAGGATTAGATTATTTAATTTCCAATTGACTTTTAATCTGTCTTCCCATTGTCCATTATTGAATTCATTGCATTATGATCTGAAAAGGATGCATTTACTATTTCTGCTTTTCTGCATTTGGTTGTGAGGTTTTTATGTCCTAATACATGGTCAATTTTTGTGTAGATCCCATGTACTGCTGAGAAAAAGGTGTATTCCTTTCTATTCCTATTTAACGTTTCTCCAGAGATCTATCATATCTAACTTTTCCAGAATTTTATTCACCTCCTTAACTTCTTTGTTGTTTAATTTTTGGTTAGATTTATCTAGTTCTGACAGGGGAAAGTTAATGTCCCCCACTAGTTTAGTTTTATTATCTGTGTCTTTCTGCAACTCATTCAACTTCTCCTTCAAAAATTTAGATGCTATACTATTTGGCACGTATATATTTAGTATTGATATGATTTCATTGTCTATGGTACCTTTCAGTAAGATATAGTTTACTTCTATATCTCTTTTAATTAGATCTATTTTTGCTTTTCCTTTGTCTAAGATCATGCTTGTTACCCTTGATTTCTTTGCTTCAGCTGAAGCATAATGGATTCTGCTCCAGCCCCTTACCTTTTACTCTGTATGTATGTCTCTGCCTCAGATGTGTTTCTCGTAAGCAATATATTGCAAGATTCTGGTTTTTAATTCATTCTGCTATCTGCTTGTTTTATGGGTGAGTTCATCCCATTCACATTTGTAGCTATGATAACTAACTCCCTACATGCCCCTCCCATCTATTATCCCTATCCCAGGGGTGGGATCCTGTTGCTGGGTTGCTATGGAAAGAAGGCCTGTCAGTTAGCAGGACCAAGGGGCCAGATCTCACTGTTGCCTAACCCCAGAGTGGAGCTTCACTATTGGTTAGCAATGGGGTCAAGGCCTGTCTGATGGTTTGTTTTGGGAGTGAGTTTGTTGGTGGGAGAACCTTGCTGTGCTGCACAGACTGTTCACTTGCCTGGGGGCTGCTGGTTTGCAGGAGAGCAGGGCCTTGCTGTTGGACTGCTCCTGGCTTGGAGCCTTGTTGCAGTCCCCTTCATGAGAGGTTGGCTACTGTTGCTAATGCTCCTGGACCTCACTCCCCTACCATCCCAGAGAAACAGATTTTTCCTTCCATGGTGGTGAGTTGCTTCCCCACTCCCAGATCAATTCTGAGGCAGTGTTCTAATTGTTTAGAGGAGAAGTTGAGAGGCCTTTGGAAGATTCATTCCTCACCCTACCATCTTGGCCTTGATTTGTTTCTAGCATGCTTCTACCTGTTTTTTTAGAACCTTTTTCTTTCATTTTGATGTCATCTCCCCAATCCATATTGCCCCCGCCCCACTGCCTTTGGGACAATGCCCCATGCTTCCAGTCTCTGCTCTTCTCCCCTGTACCACCCCAGAAACCCTCTATCCTGCTTCATACACACTGATTTGGGCACTGTCAATTAATATTATCTCTTTAATGTGAATATGTGTGGCCAGTGCTCTAGAATAAGGCATAAATGAAGCATCTGTCAGCCCATATGCTGTAGCAAAAACTGTCAGGCAGTAAATGCTTTCTCCAGATTGCTTTCTGACCTGGTTCTTGATCTCTCATAGCCATACTTGGCACCAGACCCCTCTCCTAAATTTGTGTTAATCCTCTGCACGTAAACCAGACCTTTGCTGGTGGCTAATTCTTTATCATCTGCACATAATCTCCTCTTCCTCTCAAAACTTCATCTTCCTCTTGATTTATCCTAATTGCTCTTGTACTAAACCCAATCTTATCTGCAGGACCATGCATATATAACTGTGTCTACCTCTAAGAATGAGACTATTAATTCAGATTAGAGATATGTTTAAGACTCACGGAATTCTTTTGTCACAACAACTCTGTGAGGTGAATGGTGCAGGAATTATAACATACATCTTACAAATGAGAAAACTGAAGTTCAAGGAAGTTGTGACTTTCTCATGATCACATAGTGTGGAAAGTCAAAACTCAACTGTGCTGTGACTCATTCTCAAAAAAAGCCCTGCTGCTGCTAACAGGTGGTAAAAGGTTAGGTGACCTAATACCTAAGAGGTTAGATTCTGACAGCTTTATATCAAAGTTGATTATAGGAGCATAGGATCATACATTTAAAGCTAGAAGGGACTGAACAGGTCATTCAGGCATAATGCCTCATTTTACAGGTGAGGAAACTGAGGCCAAGATAGGTTAAATAATTTACTCAGGGTCACTCAGATAAGCTGACAGAGCCAGGACTTGAACCCAGTTCTTATTGCATGCTGTCTCATTATGTGCCAGGTACTAAGATTAGGAGAGGGATTGGATACAAACACACACAACTTTTTTAGGAGGTGGTGTAATGTAATTGAGAAAGCATTTGAGCTAGAATCAGGAAGACTTGTCTCAGCGATATGGATCCTGACTCAAACACTTGCTAGCTGTATAGCCCTAAGACAACTCACTTAGCATCTCAGCTTCAGTTTCCTTGCTAATACGATGGGGATAATGATATCTACAACACCTATCTATCTCTGAGGGTTACCATGAAGATCAAATGGTATCATAAGGGCATAGATTTAGAGCTGGAAAGGATTTCAAAGGTCATCGAGTCCAACCCCTCTTTTTACAGATGAGCAAAGAGAAGTAACAAAGAGATTAAGTGACTTGCCTGGGGTTGACACAGCTAGTAAGTGTCTGAAGGGGAATGCTATGCTATATTTTTCAAATCTTAAAGGCTTTGTACATGTTAGTTATTATTATTATAATCTCATATTTATACCTTCAGGAAGTTTACAACCTAGTTAATAAAATAATCTATGTTAATGTGTTTATTAATTGAAGTTATACTACATACCTCTTTAAAGCTTTTAGGGATCCTTGTAATTCTGGGAATTTAAGAAATCTTGGAAAACTGGAGAAAACATTTCAGGTTATGGAAATATATACTCATACGTTATACATTATTTTATTGTATTATTATATTCATTCACTCTTTCAAAATCTGTTTATTAAGATTCTGCTGTGTAAAAAGCATTATGTTAAATGCTGGGGAAGATGTAGATGAGACATGATCCCTGCCTTCATGGAGCACACACTTTACTAGGGGAATAAGACACAAAGATGTAACTATAATATGTAGTATTACCTTATAAGAAAGCCCTGAGGGGAAAATCAATATCGACAAGAATGTCGAGAGGGTGAATTAGATGGGCTTCAGAAGCAGAAAAGTGATTAAAAGAATGACAGTAGAAAAATAGTTCAAGGGAGGAGGCAAAGAGTATATTATTCATCCTCCCTGACCCTACATGAGAGGTCAAGTGGAGACTAGAAGACTGGTAGGGATATTGTAGGAGAAGTTCTTGTTCAGGTCTGAATTAGGGTAGATAGCTTCTGAGGGTGTTTCCAAACTCTGGGATTCTATTCCTTTGGGGAGGTATAGAGCTTATTAAAATAGGGATAAGTATTTAAGAAGGTAACATGGGAACAGAGAGAGAAGATGGGATGTTGTGTCCTGGGAACAGCAAGTAGTCCAGTTTGGGTGGAACTGAGGGAGTGTGAGTTTATGAGGAGCATGAAATAAAACCAGAAAGGTATACTGGAGCCAAATTGACAAGGACTTTAAGTAAAAAGTGAGAAGTCCTTGAAACAGCAGTGAGGAGCCACTGAGGCTTTATCCCTGAAGTCAGAGGCCCTCTTGGTACAAGGTCCAAGTACACTTTTGGAAGAACTGTCATTTTCCTGGCTCACTGTCCAAATAACAGTGATCTAAGAACATCAAAATATGGCATTCTTTTAGAGTATCTGCAAGCTTTCCTTTCCAGCACAAAGATTTCATAGTATCCAGATCTATCAATGATTTTATTTAGAAGTTAGTGGAAGTAAATAACTGCTCCTTGAGCCTAAGTCATTATACCTCTCCACTGCCAATCCCTGTAAGCAACCCTCCCATAAGAACACTCTGCATTTTTGTGACTTACGGTATTGCCCTGGGTGGGCTTCAGTCAAGTTCTTCAATAGTAGCTTTTCCTGCAGCAAAATGTCTATCCTTGGCCCATCCATCTGCATAATTGCTTCATTACTTCCTGCAGTTCTCCAGTTGTTACTCCCTGTGAGGATTCCTATTGCCTTCCTCTACCACTTAACTTTGGCTCTTCTCCATTTCTAACAGATGCTGCCGATTTTCTCTTTCTCCTCTGTAGACCCTCTAGGGTTCCTTGTTATCATTCTGTACTTCTTTACTGTTCCCAAAATTTTTAAGCTCTCCAGAAAATGACATTCATACTCTTCCAGGGCCCCAGCTTACACCTGGCCTGCTTAGAGCTAGTGTTAGGGGGTATTTTGTATAATTCAGAACTGGCTATAGCACTATATTTGAAGTTAGGAAAAACCTGGGTTTGAATTCTCATTCAGACACATAATAGCTGTATGAACCTGAGTAAATCATGTGTCCCTCTCAGCCTCCATTTCTTCACCTACAATAATACCACAGATCAGTTTGCCTCTTCCTGTGTCCCTCTTCCTTACAACAAAACAACATAATATAGCAATATAACATAATGCAATATGTGATATATGACATGACATAACAAAGCATATTATAGTATACTATAACAAAACATAATTTGTTATTATATATGATATGATAAGATATAATGAGGAAATACAATATAATTGTATTTGTGACTGCTATCAACTGACCACCCCACTTCCTCTCAATGCAGAAATGTGATTATACAACAATAATTACTATTATTTGACTTACAAAATACAAACACATCTCTATCAAATATGGGATTAAAATAAGCCACACTCACACTTTTGTATCAATTATACCCATTTGAACAGTTGGGAAATCTTTTTCCATGTCTTCCCTGATGTAGGAAGTGATTGCCATTAGCAGGTCACACATTAACTAAGTAATAATCATAATAAAAGGTAGAATAACAAAATGGGTAGAGGATTGGCTTCAGGCAGGCTGACCTCAGTTCATATACTGTTTATGTGACCCTGGGCGAGTCTCTTGATCTCTCAGTGCTCCTAGACAACTCCCTTGACATCATAAATTGCAGAAAAGTTGCTGATCTGCATTGATCAGTACCCTTTCCAGAAATTCTATCCATCACTGAAACTCTGGGTCCAAACCACAGTCAAAAAATAGTCATAATAATGATAATGACAGCCCACATTTATATAACACTATAAGGTTTACAAGGCATTTTCATTACAACCTGTGCAATATGAGGAATTTAATTCTATACGTGCCCATGTTTATACTTCCCTAGAAATATGCATCCAGTCACACAGGTGAATATCTGTCCACCTTGCATGGCTTCAGAGAAATACAAATGAGGCTAAAAGAAAGAAGACATTGAACCTAAAACACAGTTGATATATGCAGCCTCTCAATTTTTATTACTTTTCTTTTAGGGTTTTTTTGTTTGTTTGTTTGTTCGTTTTTGTCTGTTTTTCACCAGGAAAGGAAGGAGAACTCTAACAGAAAAAGCTTCTTGATGGTAGAGACTCTTTGTTTTTGTCTGTGCATTTCCAGAACCTATCGTGCATGGCAATTGGCACAGAGAACGTACTTGATAAATGTTCATTGATTTGAATCGATATCTGTTTCGGGAAACAATACTTTTGTTAACAGAAGTTATTTGTATCCTCTTCATGTATCCGTATGAAAGCCAGGATGTGATTGTGTATAAAAAGAAGCAAGGGTAGCAAATGTGGAAATGTAGATAGAATTGAATACAGGCTTTCCATACTGACTGAGATATAGGAGCCCCGTACTCTTTGAAACTTATTGTAAACCTTTGTTTGGTGATGGATCGTCATCAGAGGTGCCAGGGACTCATGGACTTTCAGAGTTGAAAGAACCCTAGAGATCAGGCAGATCAACCTTAGCCTACTTTGCCTAAAAGACTATTTTATGGTGAATTCACACCAGGTAGGTGCTCCCATTGTGGTCAATATAAGGACACGCTCAAAATATCTCCGAAGAACTTTGGAAACAATTGTGTGACATGCAAGACAGTAGCAATGGGCCACCCATGATGGCATGCCCACATCAGAGAAGGTGCTGTGCTCTATGAGCAAAGCAGGATTGCAGTAGCTCAGAAGAAACAAAAGATGCACAAATATTCCATTCCAAATGTTCATGGGGGCTATTTGTGCCCCACCTGTGGTAGAGCTTTCTGAGTTCATATTGATTTGATCAGCCACAGTGGGATACACTGTACCTTGACTCCAAAGTGATGTCATTTTGGTCTTCTTTGAGAATGGAAGTCAATAACCATCTAACCCGCTAAATTTCAAAAGATTCCTCACTGAGAGTCTTGTCACCAAGTGACAGTTATTGTTACAACAACTTATGCCTCAATCTACTAAGGAGAGTTGGTAGAGAGGAAGGCCTACAATGAGGAAATCACAAATCTTTTAAAGTTAAAAAAGAAATTATTTACCTATGTTATATATGTGGACATAGAGAAACTTTAAAAATAGTATCAATTAGGTGATTCATTAAGAAGAAATTGGTGGAAGCCTGAAGGTCATTTTTACCAGCATTTCACTGTTAAGAAAAGAAACTGATTGTGGTCCTCTAATAAAACTTTTAAAACTCAGATCAGATGTATGGATTCCTAGTCCATACTAGGTGGACTCATAGCCTATTTCAAAGAAAGAAAAATAAAATATAAATGTTTAATATACGAAAATCATTTACTTTGCTTGTGATTCCAGAGAGAAATTCAAGTAGTGTTACTATAATATAATCTCTTGATAAGCTACATCAGTCAGGTTGTTCTCCATGGGGCTCTTTGAGGATTTTTCTTTCTTCTTTGCTATATGAGAGAGAGACGGATAGAGAGACAGAGACAGACAGAAAGACAGAAACAGGGAGACAGAAAAAAATAAAGAGCCAGATACAGAGAGGGACTGAAAGAGAGAGAGAGACTTAAATTTATTTAAATTTTGGGGATACAAATACAAATGAGATGGTGCCTGCCCTCCAGAAGCTTACATTCTGATGGGGAAAGACAACACATGAAAGGGAGCTTGAAAACAGGGGAGCGGACAAGGCATTATGGCAATAGAGTGGTCTGGGAAGTGTCATGGAGGTCGAGACCCTAGCAAGATAAAGCACAAGCTCATCCAGGGGAGGTGAGGTACCCAGGGGTGGAATCCAGATTAGCTATGAGGAGAAAGCAGTTTGATGCATGGAATAGAGTGAGCAGGAAAGTAAAGGGGATTATCAGTAATGTGATTCATCTTCAAATCATGAAAAGAATAAAAACTTTCAGAAAAATAAAATGAGCAGGTGACCCAAAAGGCAATAAGTAGGCATATGGTGACTGTTAAGCAGGCTGCCAAATATTACCAATATTGTGTGAGAATTAACATAAAACACATAGTCAAGGACATAGGAGCCCAACAAAAGGATAGATAAGTCATATAGTGAGAGTGAGAGATGACAGGTGGACAGCACAGGCATTGCTCGGGCACATCTAAAATATTTAAAGAACCAGAGGGAGGTCTCTAAGCATACTGGGTAACTCCTATAGGAGGATCTGCAGGAAGACATGAACAAGAATTACATAGGATGAAGAGTCACAGAGGGGTTTTGGCTTACCCTGTGGAAAGAGAAGCGACACCAATGAGACCGCAAATCTATCAATGCATCTAAATCTGTATACAACGGAGAAATAAATCAAAGATGTTAATTCAAGGTGTCCTAAAAGTCTTAGTGTTATTGTACGCTTTAATAGCTTAAGCTTTAATGGCTTACAATGGCACAAGGCTTTTGGGACACCCCGTACTGTGTTCATCATCACAAAAATAATTCTTTCATGTGGTTTGTTTTCCTTTGTCGGGGCATCATGATCTTTTTATAATTATTCTTATCTTAGTACAGTCTTAAAACATTTAAAAGACATACAATGACAAAGTGGGACTTGCTTTTATCAGTAATGTGCCCTGGCATTAAAAAAGGAAAACTGAGGGGCCTAGGACGCAGTAGGGGTCTCCCAACATTCTATTATGTTGCTAATGGTTTCAGTGCTCTGCTGTCACCAATTTGCCTGTGTGTGAGAGTTTTGTCTTTTTGAATCCCAAAATATAGATATGATCGTGCCTTCAACAGAGAGGAAGAAAAAAAAAAATAAGTTGGCCACTGAGAAATATAAAAGGGGATAAAGATGAAACAGCCTATATGATTACAGGGATGTTTTGGGGCCAGCTCCAACCAGCTCCCTAAGAACTGATTGTTAAATTTTCAGCAGGAGCATTTATACTTTAGTAATTGACAAATGCAACAAATCAAGGCTTGATTTATTGTTTTGTTGATTGTCTAGAGTTCAGAAAGTGGTGGAGAAAAATCCTAACAATGAAGATAAGCTTCAAGGTTTGTTGTTATTGTTTTGACAGCAAGTTGTTAAACCTTTACCAGCACACCTGGAGAGTAAGCTTCGGGAAGGTGGGCCAGATGTGACTATAACATAAGAAAGTGTTTAACTCCTTTAAAAGAATATAACCTCATTGAGGGCAGAGACTTTCATTTTGGTCTTTGTACTCTCAATGTCTAGGGCAGTGGTTCTCAACCTTCCTAATGCTTCTACCCTTTAATACTCGTATGTGGGCATATCTGCATGTGGGCGGACCCACTTGGAGACGGATAGAGGAGCAGTGTCTCGGTTCCTAAGACCATCAGAAATATGTGTTTTCCCATGGTCTTAGGCCACCCCTGTGAAAGGGTCATTCAGCCCCCAAAAGGTCACAACACACAGGTTGAGAACCACTGGTCTAAGGCAATGCCTGGACACAATAAAAAAAATAATAAATCCTTATTGCTGTTTTTTAAAATTTATCTGGCATGGAAAAAATTTTACTTTTTAAAATAGTATCAATTTAGGCTAGAGACTGCTACAAAATTCAATGCATGTTATATCTCCCCAAATTTAAAAGATGCTAAATGACTTGCTCGTGATCATAGAACAAGTAAGTGATAGAACTGAGATGAGAATTGAGGTCTTCTAGTCTGTCTACTATTCTTTCCACGATTTTATGCTGCTTTTCCTATCATAGCTCTTTATGAGCAGAGGAAAGCGTTGGAAAACATGAAGCCAGTTTTTCCATTTAGATACATCAACCTTGTCATGCCAGTTTTTAAGAAAATGAGGGATTTTAAAAAAAAAAATAATTTATCTTTTAATTTTAGTTTTGAACATTCACTTCCATAAGCTTTTGAGTTTTCAGTTTTCTCTCCTTTCCTCTTCTCCTCCCTCCCTAAGATGGCAAGCAATCTGATATAAGCTCTACATATTTATTCATATTAAATATGTTTTCACATTAGTGATGTTGAAAAGAAGTATTAGAACCAAAGGGAGGGGCCCATGAGAAAGAAAAAACAAGAAAAGAAAAAAGATCAGATAGTGTGCTATGATCTGCATTCAGACTCCATAGTTCTTCTGGATGTGGACAGTATTTTCCATCATGAATTTTTTGGAGTTGTCTTACAATCTTGCATTGCTGAGAAGAGTCAAGTCTTTGAAAATTAGTCATAGCACAATGATGCTATTACTGTGGACAGTGTTCTCCTGGTTCTGTTCACCTTCCCTGGCATCAGTTCATATAAATCTTTCCAAGATTTTCTGAAGTCTACCTGTTCATCATTTCTTATAGCACAGTAGTATTCCATTACATTCATGTAACACAACATCTTCAGCCATTCCCCAAAGAAAATGAGGGATTCTAAGAAGTGGAGGGGTTAGAATGGGTAGAGTGTTAGACTTTACTCAGTTCAAATTTAACCCCTGGGCAAGTTACTTAACTCTATCAGTCATAGTTTCCTCATGTGTAAGATGGGGATAATAACACTTACCTGACAGGATAGTTGTGAGATAACATATGGAAAGATAACATATATAAAATATGAGGTAACATATATATATGAGATAACAGATAAATATGAGATAACATATATAAAATCCTTTACAAACCTTAAATGTGATGATGGTGGTGGTGGCTGCGGTGATGGTCACAGTCATGGTGATGATGATGATGGAGGTGAGGTGGAATAAATTCCAGGCATGAAGGACAGTCAGTCTAAATTCACAGAGACAAGAGATGGAGTGTCATGTGGGAGGACTAGAATGAGCCAGGTTTGCTAAGACTGTGTAGCATGTATGTGAAGAAGAGGACCATATCTATCTCTATCTACATAGATAAAGATATATGAGAGAGAATTCTATCAAAGGCAAACTTTGCCCTAATTCTAAAGTTCCTTGAGTTGTCATATAGTCATGGATTACCAAGAACTTTAATGTTATGGAGATTATTAAATGGGGCAGAGGAGGTGGAGATCTGCAGTGGCAAAAGGAATTTCTTCCACTGAAGTTCCCTATGCCAGTAAAATCACAGTCCAATAGCATTTAATACACCACAGAAAATGAGCTAATAAAGAAAAGTAAATGAGAACCAAGACTGCTGAGCAGTTCTGTGGCTTAGATTTAGGATCATAATGGCTGACTGGGTGAAGAAGGGGGTATATTGGAGGGATTTTGTGAAGACATGAGTCATCCTTTTTTTTCCCTTTTTCTTTTCTTATATATACTATGTCCATCAGTTATAAAACAAGACACTTGGAAATTATTTACATGATGAAACAAAGATTGGAGAACTTCCAGGGAATTGGTTGATTTTCATGTAATATCACTTCGATAGTGACTTCAGTCCATGTTAGACACCCCTAAAAGTATTGTTTCCCTTTTTAATTAAAGTAGTCAAAATTAATCTGCTAAATTTTATAAGCCACTCTTTCCCCCTCCTGATAAGTGTTTTGAGACTGTGATTCTATTTATATAGCTAGACTTAGTGAGAGTGATTCAGGTAGGAATGGGTTGCCAGGGGAGTAAGATAATGTAACACGAACAAAATATTTGCAGGGCCAATGGTGACTGTGAATATGCCGGCATAGTGCTCAATTGCAAAATATAACAGAATCTTCATATAGAAGATAGAAGCAAAACATTTATTCAGACACCAGAAAACCACAGCACAACACCAGGAAAATGGATCCATCATAGCAACATAGAAGTTAATACACTACAATGTAGCAGAGAGTCATATGCTTAGCCTTTAGCCTCTAGCCTTCTCGCAAATAAATATTTATTCACAAGTCTGTCTGCCTGGGTGAATCTCCATCTCCATCTCTAACTGCTCCCTCCATCTCTCTCTCCCTCCATCTCTAACTGCTCTGACTCCCAGCTTCCTGTGGACTCTGCTCCACCCTTCAGCAGATTCCTCCCATCACAGGCTCCATGTGATTGCATTCAGCCTATTAGGGGGCAGGGAAAATCCTCAAATCAGGGAAAGTGTTCAAATTCCCTTAGGCTTATTATGGGGCAGGGAAGATCTTTAAATTACCATTATCATTACAGATCATTGGTGCATTCAACCACATAGGTCATCGGATGATGACAACTGTTTGGCCTCAGCCAGTAGGTATAGTTAATCTGTGTATGGGGACATAGGAGCAGTAGAGGTTTATTCCTTGCATTTACAAAAAGGTATGTTGTGTCAAGTGTCCCATAATGCCCAAGAAGTGAGAACCCCTCATCCCTACAAGGATGCTCAGGGAAAATATTAGAACCTAAGTGGCAATGTATTGTTTCAAGAATCACTTTATGCATTGTCTGTCATTCATCTCAAGTGTCCAGAAAAAGTTGGTATGACATGAATAAGAGCAAGTAGAAATGATAGCTGGTAATTAATTAGCTTTGTCAGCAGCCTTTTTGGGCAGGTCATTGGTGAGAGTGATTATGCTGTCGTATTCACTCAGGGGCATATGAAACAACCGTACATTGACTTCATTAGATGGAAGAATCTTAATTTTCAATCATATAGCTGGTATCCGTGAAAGAGATCCTAATTCTGCTAAGACAGAAAGTCAGGACAGGACTCTACAGAGATCACAGTATCCAATCACAGGACTTCACACCAGTCTTGGTGTTCATTTTCCATTTCTTTATTGTTTCTTAAATGCCATTGGACTAGACCTGTGACTTTATTTGTATAGGGAAGTTCCATGAGGAAAACTCTTTCCACTATTGCAGATCTGACCTACTTTGTAACTTAATTGCCAGTGGTTGTATCTATACTTAAGGAAGAAGTGAAATGACTTACCCAGAGTCATGTAGGAAACACATTTGAGGTAGAATTTGAATCCAAGTATCTTTGACTCTGATATGTCTCCCTCTTCATTATATCACACTGCCTCTCCTTTCAATCTGGTCATATTAAGTCCAAATTATCCTTAAAAGAAAAGACAATTTGCCAAGCATCAAATTGGGCACGCTTCGCATTGTCTCAGGTTTTTCTTTTTAGGAAAGGACTTTTCAAACCTCCACATTTGCAAAATTTTTACCCCTTCATTGCTGGGCTAATTCTGTGACCCCCTCCTGTCATTTTATTCAAGTGTGAATTTTCATGCTCTGAGGTCTAGTGGAAAGAGAACTTTGGTATTAGAGAACGTGGGTTTATATTGTGGATCTGTATTTACTATTCTTCATCTCTCTGGGTCTCCATGTTAGGTTATTTTTTCTTTGTCTTTTTTTTATTTATAAAATGAGAGTATACTACTATATACACACATATATATATACACATATGTGTATTTATATATATGTATAGATATATATGTATATATATATATTTTTTTTTTTCTAAGATTCCTTCCTGTTCTATTGCTTCCTAGGATTCTAAAATATGTTAAGTAGGTGACGGCCAACGAGAAGCAGGGCCAAAATCAGTATCATGACAAAAGCTGAGGGGCACAAAGACCATGCACTATCTCTGTTCCATGCTGTGGCAACCGATGAAGCATTAGGACAAAGAAATTTCTTTGGCAAAACTTAGACTTCAAGAGATTAAGCAGTTCACTATAGTTATATAATGATTCAGGGCAGCTAGGTGGAACAGTGGAGCCCTGGGCCCGGAGTCAGGAAGACTCATCTTCCTGAATTCAAATCTGGCCTCAGACACTACCTGTGTGATTCTGTGCAAGTCACTTAACCCTGCTTGCCTCAGTTTCCTTATCTGTAAAATGAACTGGAGAAGGAAATGGTGTACTATTCCAGTACCTTTGTCAAGAAAACCCCAAATGAGGTAACAAAGAATAGGATAAATATATACTATATATGCACATACAGGATATATATATATATATATATATATATATGTTCATATATATATTTGTACATAGTTTACTCACACATATGTACACAAATACTCCTCTCTTATATTAATAATCAATTATTCAATTAGGACAAGGATTTAAAAAAACAAAACCCTGTAGGTTGTTCAGTTTCTGAAGGACATTATTGATGGATGAGATTGGCCAAATACCCAGGAGTACATGCTTTTCATTCCTGGGTGACAGACCCCACCCTACTAGAAAACCTTACAAAGAATTTTATCCAAAGTGAATTCTGGCACATTGTGTTCCACTCAAGCAGCCTTGGTAGAGGTGGGTCATCTGTTGTCTAGATTGCCCTAGGTGGGGATAGTCTGGATAAGAGATAAGTGATCTGAGTCACTTCTTGGAGCTCCTCATTAGAATAAGCCCACCTCATTATAATATTCATTTTTCTCATTAATTGTTAACCAATTAGAGTTGATTGTCACCTTCAGGAATACCAGGTCTTCCTAGGGCATATTAATGTTGTGTTGGTTCCATGAAGGGGTCTTTGGCATTTGAAAATACCACTGACCCCTTTTACTATCTGCTAGCATGATTAATAAAATGATTAATTAACCAGAAACTGTGTCTCTCAAACTTTTTATGCATGTATATACACACAGAGAGATATATGTCCATACACACACACAGAGGACATCCATGTATTGTGTATATCTCTATGTGTATGTATCCAGGGTTTTCATATCTGTGTGTTTATGTACATGTGTGTCTGTGTATATGTATATGCATATGTATATACAAGTAAACTATGTGCATATATACCACATGTATACAATACATTATGTATATATATATATATATATATATATACACACACACATACACATGCTATATATAGGGCATTGTTATTTTATATATATACATATATGTCTCATATATATGAATATCCCATATATAATGTGTTTATACATGTATGTGCATATGCACTAATGTACATGTGCGCGTGTACACACACACACACACACACACATTGGGCCACAGTTAAATATACTTAGATTTTAAAATCAGTTCCCTATGTAGAAGACACCCAGGGATCCTACAAGCTCAAAGGTTTCTGGAGAGAGAAAAGTTACTAATCTCCTTTCCTTGTTACAAAAAAAGATTTAGTCATGCTGTTTTATGCACCTGCTGGGGACAGCTCACAGCACAAACTCTTTGCTCCAATTCTAACTTCTTTGAGTTTTCCTTTTGTCTTGCTAATGGTTTTTCATGTTCTTTAATGTAATGGAGCTGACTGAAAACAAGCATAGCAACCCTGGAAGTATTGAGATGGGTCTTACTTTTGAATTCTGTAAGCCAAGATGAATATAATCAGCTAAATGGTAAAAATCTGCTCATTATTGTCTCCTGGGGAGTTTGGAGCCTGTGGTAAAGTTCCTGGTGTATTTCCTGCAGGACTCAATGGATCCTGGCCTTAGGCCAAGCAGTAAGATTGTGCAGATGTGCAGTGGGGGGGAGGCCTTGGTGCATTCAACCAAAAGGGCCCATCAGGTGGTGATTCCTGCTAGTGTGTGGTTAATTCTATCAGTAGTTAACAAGCTGGCAAATCAGAATATAGAATATTTGGGCCTATGTTGCCACTCAAGTAGGTTTGAGATAGACAGCAAGCAAATCAGGATCCTGCATAGAAAATGCCCAGGGATCCTATAGGCTCAAAGATTTGGGAGGAAAAAAACAGGTGAGAAAAGTAGAGTATATGAAAAGCAGGCTTTAACCCTAAGGCCCTCATAAGAGGATATGCAATTCAGTTTAATTTAGTTCAATCAATTTCAACAAGCTGTGTAAGGTGCTGTGTTTATTTGAATAATTTTGTTTCTGTTTTCTTTTATAACATGAATAATATGGAAACATGTTTTGCACTACAATTCATCTTCTATTCAGCTACCAAAATAATTTTTCCTAGAGCACAGGTCCGATAGTAACAACAATAACCATAGTTAGCACTTAAATAGCACTAATTACAAGCCACTTGTACTAGGTTCTTTACAAATATTACCTTGCTTGATCCTCACAATAAGGCCTGACAATATCAGTTCTCCTCCAATGGCTCTCAATAAACTCCTGGGCCTCCCTCTTACTTCCAGAATGAAATAATAACATTGTTTTTGGCTTCTAAAGACTTTTACAACCTGGCCCATTCTGATGTGCTCAGTCTTCCTACTCTTCCACGTGCTCTGTCACTCAGAGATGCAGTCCTCCTTCCTGGTCCTCAAACAGAACATTTCATCTCCCAAAGCTCTTCCTTTTCATTGGCCATCTCACATGTCTGGAATGTTCTCGCTCCTTACCTCTGCCTCCCACACTCTCCTTCAAGATTCAAAACCCACCTTCTGCAAGAAATCTTTTCTGTTATACCCAGCCGTTTGTACCTTCCTTCCGAAATTACCTTCCACTTCCAAGTGGGTGGTACACCAGGAAGACTTAAGTTCAAATCTGACCTCAGATACTTACTAGCTATGTGATCAAAGGCAAGTCAACTTAACCCCAGTTTGCCTCAGTGACTTCATCTCTGAAATGGGAATAACAGAGTACACATTTCCCAGGGTTGTTGTGAGGACCAAATGAGATAATGTATGTAAAGCATTTAACACCGTGCCTGGCACATAGTAAGTACCATACAAACGTTAGCTATTATTCTTTCATTGCACATATTTTGCATGTATATATTTTGCATGTTGTCTTCTCTGTCAGAATGTGAGCTCCTCAGGGGTGGCTAGGTGGCTCAGTGAATAGAGCACTGGCCCTGGAGTCAGGGGGACCTGAGTTCAAATCCAGCCTCAGACACTAACACACACAAAAAAAACTAGCCATGTGACCTTGGCCAAGTCACTTAACCCCAATTGCCCTACTTTCTTCCCTCCAAAAAACAAACAAACAAAACAGAATGTGAGCTTCCCAAAGGCAGGGTCCATATTTTGCCTTCCTTTGTATCCCAGTGCTTAGCACAATGCCTAACACATGGTAAGTAGTTAATAAATGCTTGTTGACTGACTGATAAGGACCACCCCTTCCTATAATACTGAAGCAGCAGAAGAGAGAATGAGTGGATAAGGTTGAGAGTAATTCAGATGCAGAATTGGAGAAAAGAAGGTCACAACCATTTTTTTTTTTTTAGTTAAGGGTAAGATTTTCTGCTCAAAGAGAATTGGGATAAGAGTTGGTTTCTGGAGAGAAAAGAAAGTCTGAAATAGATGCTAGTGAAAGAGCAATCAGGAATCAATCAGGGAAGAATAAAGGGATTGAGTGTAGCAATGAAGGCTCATTTGAAATTGTTGTCTGACTCTTCATGACCCCATTTAGAGCTGGGTTTTTTGTTTTTGTTTTTAGAGAGGATACTAGGATGGTTTGCCGTTTCCTTCTCCAGTTCATTTTTACAGACAAGGAACCAAGGCTAACAGAGTTAAATGACTTGCCCAGGGTCATGTGTCTAGTGAGTGTCTCAGGCTAGATTTAAACTCAGATCTTGCTGACTCCAGACTCAGTGCTCTATCCATTGTGCCACCTAGCTGCCCCATTTGAGATCAGGTAACATAACATGTAGAGGACAAAGTCAGTGGCAGATCATAGGCAACTTTAAAGAGGGTTTGCTAACAAATAAATACAAAAACAAATAAATAAATAGGATAAAAAAGGACAGCTCTTCCTCATTCTCAGCAGCCTGGAGAGCTGTGGCCTTGGCCCTAGCTACAATGCTGATTTGATTGCACTGGAGCAAAGGATAGGAATGGAAATTCTTGACCTGAGCCAACTGGCCTATTAGGAAGCCTGTAAGTCAGGGCTCCAAGGCTACTTGTGGCAGGGCATTTGATTTACTCACCTTTTCTAGCCAATCAGGATAGGTCCGGTTCAGGCCCCAGTTTCTATTGCTGGTTAGATTATCACCCCTGGGTGGGAGTGAGGAAGAACTGTGATCTTCGGTCCAGGGACAGTCTGCAAGGCCAATCGGTCTTGTGAGGAGTAGAGTCAAGAAGCAGTCTTAGAGGGTAAATGCCAAGAACTCTGGTGTGTAGGTGCTCTCTGATTATGGGGCAGCTGTTCTCTCACCAATATGCTCATCTCTGTGGCCGCCCTCAGCTCAGATATCTATTTCCATCGAGGTCTATCCTGGGTTATGGGTCTTTGGAGGTTCACTCTGATATCTATGGAGGCTACCTGGGGTCAGTCCAAGGGGTTGGGAATATTAGTAGCAAAGCCCATCGACTGTTGATGCAGTCACATCCAGTGTCTGATAATCGTCTCATGACCTAATGTTACTTTTCATATCGATGAAAAAGGTCCAATGCTCCAGCAAGCAGAATGAATAGTCAGATAGACACTCACCGGGTGGTTGTTGTTTTGTTCGCTTCAGTTTATTCTCTTAGGGGTGGAAGGAGAAGGATGACTCTGGCTCTGATATACAGCACTGGAATTAAATTAATAGAATAGGTGTCAAAACGGTGGCAGGGTATTTATTCATCTGTCTCATGAGATAACATCGCTTTAAAAACCTTAAGACTATACAAATGCTAGCTGTTATTATTGTGATGATGATGATGATGATGATGATGATGGTGATGGTGATGGTGATGATGATGGCGGTGATGATGGTGGTGATGATGGTGATGATGATGGCAGTGAGGATGGTGGTGATGATGGTG
>CM053587.1:153024030-153109902 GCA_028646515.1 Pseudochirops corinnae | reverse complement strand
GGTGATGATGGTGATGATGATGGCAGTGAGGATGGTGGTGATGATGGTGATGGTGATGATGATGGTGGTGATGATGGTGGTGATGATGGTGATGGTGATGATGATGGTGATGATGATGATAATGGTGATGGTGATGGTGATGATGCTGGTGGTGATGATGGTGGTAATGATAGTGATGGTGATGATGATGGTGATGATGATGATAATGGTGATGGTGATGGTGATGATGATGGCGGTGATGATGGTGGTGATGATGATGGTGGTGATGATGGTGATGGTGATGGTGATGATAGTGGTGGTGATAATGGTATTGACTGGATTAAGTTCTCTACAAAATCTAGGCTTTTCCAGAATATAGGAAACTAGATTTAACCCTGGGCTCAGGTCATAAATCCCATCAAGTAGCCTTTGGCCAAGAGTTCAGGCATCCTACCTTTTCCAGGTAATGATAGGGGCCGTAGACACCTTTCCCCAGGTTAGTTTATCCCATATGACCCATATTACCATGGAGGTAAAACCTTCAGAAATGTTATTACTTCATCACAGCAAAGGTCTTTCTCTTTTGCTCAGCATCCTTACCCAACCTGGAATTTCAGGCTGGTTCTCCTCCCTCTTTTTTTTTTTTTTATTACATTAAGATATCTGTGGAATAAAACAAGCATTTCCATAACATAATACAATAAAAATATGATTATACGTGAAAGTACAAATCTGCTATGCACTATTGCTTTCCCTTTCAAATATACAACAAAATTATTATGGAAATTCCTTTTTTTTTCCTACCCTACTCCTAACTCATCCTAGAGATGGCCACCATCAGACACAAATAGGCATATGCATATGTGTGTATGTGTATGGCTATACATATACATATATGTAAAATTATTCTATGCATAATTCTACCAGCTCACTCTCTGGATCCAACAGCATCCTTCCCCATATATTCTTTATGGCTAACTTGGGTATTTATAATAGTCAAAAAAACTTATACTCTCAAATTTGTTCTTAAAACAATACTGCTGTCACTGCATATGTCATTCTCCTGGCTCTGCTCATTCTACCCTTCACCACTCCAGGCAATTGAGGTTAATAAGTAGTACAGTATTCTTTGGATTGAATTTATATTTCCCTTGGAGAAATCAAGTCTCCCCCCTCCCACTCCCCAGCCTGTACTCAGTGGAAGCCTCTCTAGGTATCTCCAAATTCCTCTTCTTCCAAAGTTGGAAAAAGTTCCTTCCTAGTACTGAGTTTGGGCTTCTCTTAGGAGAATTTCTTGTCTGGGCCTAGATATTTCCCCTCTTTTGTAAGTCTCATCAGTACAGAAAGGAACCAATATAATTCTCTTTCCCCTTGAAAAATTTTATAGACAAACTCGATCTGAAAATGTAAGCACTTTTTATGATGTTCTCATCACTCTTCATTTACTGCATACCATTCTATGTTGGAAAGGCAATGATAGGGCCCCTAGACACCTTTACACAGATTGGACAGGTAGCCACCCCCCAAACCAGGAAGATCTGCATTCAAGAATACCTTCTTTCACATATAGATTTTGTGACCTTGATGAAATCACTTACTTTTCAGTAGTCTGGGTAACTCTCTGAGACTTTCCAAGTTTTAGAGAGGATGAGACATGCATTGCCAGAGTTTCCTCACCCAGGCATTCTCAGTGCCAGTGAAATCACAAAGGATTTTCCTCTCTCCATCTATGCAGGAGAGCAAGTTTTGAAACCTACATTATCAATCAATTCACCCTGGTTAATAGTGTTCCAGCACCCAATTTTTACCTAAATTCATGAACCTCTGTGTCCAAATTAAAAAAAATAAAAATCTACCACCAGTGACTGTATTCAGTCATTTCCATTGTGCCCTCTCTCTCTGAGTACCCATGATCATTTTCCATTCTTTTCCTGATTCCTAACTCCTGAATTCATTGACCCGGAAAGTTCAGCTACTGTTATGATAATGTGAGTTGGCTCAGTGTTGAAGGAGATAGGGGTGAAGAGAGAAATTGTGTGTCAAATGTGTGTGGGAACCAAAACCTTGATTGGCCAGACAAAGGGAGAGGAATTAGGATTCAGGTTCTCCCCCAACCCTCAGGCTCCAACCCCACCCTCTCACCCCCTCACACCCCTTCACCCCCTCACCCTGAATAGAGACTCCACAGTGCAGAGTAAGGAATAGCCACTGCTATAGACCCATGGAAGGCAGTCCACCCACCTACTGATTGTCTTTGTAAAACTCCCCACACCAAAAGGCAGACATGAGAAGAACTGGAGTTGATGGGAAAAAGGGAGGAAGTGGGCCGGAGACCTTAACAGCGAGGGAATAAGTGTGTGTTTTCCTCCTCTCATATTCATTAGAGAGTGCCTCAGTCATGGATAAGAAACAGCCTTGTTCTCTGGACCATAGTCCTGCTGTCTCCCTGCCAACCCTGGTGTGCTTGTTAATTGGTCTCCATTTCTTTCTTCACTACAGGACAGTTTTCCTGCTCGCTTTGGAGGAGTCCATTTTGTCAATCAGCCCTGGTACATTCATGCCCTGTACACACTAATCAAACCATTTCTCAAAGACAAGACAAGGAAAAGGGTAATTAAAGAAAGATTTCAATGTGTATATATTTTTAGATATATGTCTTCATGGAAGCAGGAAACTTGGAGTGATTTCTGCCACTTTTCTTTGCTGTATTCTCTCCCGCCCTGTTTTTTTATTGCTCTGTGTGATGGGTATTTTTGTGTAGCCACTGAGTGTTAGAGCCTCAGCTGGAGTTTGCAAATGGCCTGGATTTAATCAATAATTCAGCAGAGCTGGGTTGTTTTCAGAGCCCCAGATACAAAATGGGGAAATGTTGAGGGCCTATGCAGAGCAGATGCTTGTTTTCCCATAAAGGCTTGTGTGAGAAAGCTATGGGGCCAAACAGCTTCCTAATCATGGATTATTTTAAGAGTTCCAGTTTTGTCCTGCAAATTTGCTAGCACCCCAAGGAATATTTACAATTTGGTTCCCTCCTTTGCTCTTAATTCCTATTTGTACTAGTAGACATTTCAATTTCAATATTCGATTAATATACAAGTTGATATATAATGTTTGATTATATACAAGTTCTGTGGGAAAAGAACTATGATTTCAATGGTAGAGGGAACTTCTGATGTGGAAACTTCCTTCAGAGGATGCAGATATGAATGGACCAACTCATCTGTAACTTCTAGTCTTAGAGAATTGTTGGGGCCCTAAGAGGTCAATTAAATTGCCCAGGATCACAAAACTGGTATCTGTCAGACTTGGGATTTGAACCCAGGTCCTCTTGACTTTAAGGACAGACCTCTGGCAATTAACAAGCATCTATTAAGGACCTATTATGTGTCAGGCACTGTGTAAGGCCCTGACATATGAGACACAAAATGACAGAGTCCCCACCATCAATGACCTTCCATTCTAAAGGGGAAGACAGCACATATACAAATAGGCATATCCAATATACATACAGAATAGAGGGAATGTATTTTGGAAGAAGGCACTAGCAGCTGAAGGAACCAAGAATGGTTTCCTACAGAAGGCTGCATTTGAGTTGAATCCTGAAGAAAATCAGGGATTCAACAAGGTAGAGGAGAGGAAGGTGAGCATGCTAGACATGAGGGTTAGCTCAGTGCAAATCCATGAAGATGAGTGACAGCTTTATATCCCAAAGGAGTTTAGAGTCAATCCTAGAGGTAAAATAGGAAGCCACTGAATTTGTAGGGGATGACATAGTCAGACTTAGACTTTCGGAAAGTCTCTTTGGTAGTTATATAAAGCTTAGATTATGTAGAAGAAGGGCTAGAATACGGACAGATGAAGTAGAGAGATTAATTAGAAGGCTATTGCAAAAGTCCAGAGGGCCCGAAGAAGGGAGGTGGCTTTATTAGTAGAGAGACAGGAATTATTTGAGACATATCATAGACAATGAAATTGGGTAACAGAGAGGAACTGAGGTTGATCCTAAGGGTGTGAACCCAGATAACTGGGAACCTGGTGGTACCTTCAAAAGTAACAGGAGAGTTTGAAATAAGTGAATTTAGAGGTAAAATAATAACAATAAAAAGGAATGTTTATATAGGGTTACTGTGTGCCGGGAATTATGCTAAACACTTTATCATTATCTCATTTGATCCTCACAAGAACTCTGCAAGGATGATATTATTATTATTATTCCTATTTTACAGATGAGGAAACTGAGGAAAATAGAGGTAAAGTGGCTTGCCCAGGGTCATACAACCAGTAAATATCTGAGGCTGGATTTGAATTTAGCTCTTTCCGATTCTAGGCCTGGTATTCTGTCTATTGCATCACCTAGCTGTTTCCGTTTTGGACATGTTGAGTTTGAGATAGCTGTGAGGCATCCAGTTTGAAATGACCAGAGGACAGCTGCTAATGCAAGGCTGGAAAGGAGGGAAAAAAGACAAGAGCAGATCTGGGAAGCATCATTGTAGAGATAATAAGTGAACTGACATCCTGTAGGGTGTGTCATTATTAGCCCTATTCTACAGATGAGGAAACTAAACTTGAGAGAAGGTAAATAACTTACCTGGGATCCTATGACCAAGTAAGTGTTTGAGGCAGGATTTGAACCAAAGTCTTCCTGTCTAGCACCACCTAGCAGAATATCCAAATCAGAGTTTCAAAGGTTGCAGGAAGGTCAACTAAAAGATCATTGGAGACTTGGAAAAGAGCAGTTTCAGTTGAATGAAGATGTTGCAAGACAGACTGAAGAGGGTCTAGAAGGGAGTGAGAGGAGAAAAAATGAAGGTGATGAGTACAGATGGGTCCTAGATGTAGTGTGTATACACATATACTTACACGTACACACACGTGTACATCTCATGTATATCACATCTGTTAATGTGCATGTATAATCTCAGAAGAAAAGCACCAGACATTAGGACAACCAGTAAAGGTCTCTTGCAAAAGTAGGACTTTGAGGCTTGAAGGGAGCCAGGGAAGCCAGGAGGCAGAGGGGAGGTATGTCATGCACATTTGGGTAGTAGGAGGTAAAGAGGCGAGGAAGAATCTTTGTTAGTATATGGCTTGTGATGTGAGTAGACCTAAAATTTTTTCCTGTACGTAGATAGCCTCCTAATTTTAAGCTACAAATACATGTGGACAATTTATGCTGTGGACTATCCACCAAGATTTTTAATTTCTGCCTGATTTCCACCTTCCCCCAGCTCTAACAATATCAGTCAATGTGTTCTCAGGAAAAAAAAAATAATTTTAGTTTTATTCCTAAAAGATAATTAGCAAAATAAATAGTCGGATTTTAAAAAATCAGGAATTACCAAACTAAATATTTAAATTAATTGTGCAATTATTAATTGAATACCTCCTGCATGCCAAGTGCCATGCCAGACACTATTACTTCCATGAAAGCAGGATAAGACAAGATGTACAAGAGGATTATAGTTTCCACAGAGGACAGTTCAGTTATTTTTAAGTTGTGCCAACTTTTGTGCCCCCATTTGAGGTTTTTTTGGCAAAGTTTTTTTGGAGTGGTTTGCTGTTTCCTTCTCCAGCTCATGTTTTAGATGAGGAAAATGAGGCAAACAGAATTAAGTGACTTGCCCAGGGTCACACAGCTAATAAGTATCTGAGGCCAGATTTGAACTCAGGAAGATGAGTTTTCGTGGCACTCTATCCACTGTACCACCTAGCTGCCCAGAGGACATAGGACATACAAATGGAAAATAATGAAAGACTGAATATAATGAATAGCTAAATTTTGTGGTATAGACTTTAAGTGCTATTAGAGTTTAGAGAAAAGACATTGTGTAAATGGAAGAAAACTCTTAAAGGAGAGCAGTACAAATTTGTGCTCTGTGACTACCTGGCCAGAATCACACAAAATGGTTAAATGTCTTTAGGTTTCTGTTTCTCCATTGATAAATGAGAAGATTGGACTAAATGATCTGAGAGATCCCTTAGAGTTCTAAATTCACGATCCTATTATCTCGGTGGGATAGGGTGAGTGACAAAGCCCCCAGTCAGTCAACAAATCTTTATTAAGCCCCTGCTATGTGCCAGGCACGGTGCTAATTGCTGGGAATATAAGGAAAGGCAAAAACCAGTTCCTGCTCTCAGGGAGTTCACAGTCTAATAGGGAAGACGATATGCAAGCAACTATGTACAAAAAAGATATATACAGGATAAATTGGAAATAATTAACAGAGGGAAGGCATTAGAATCCAGAGGGATTGGAAAAGGCTTCCTGTAGCTAGGACTTGAAAGAAGCTAGGAGACAGAGAAGGGAGAGTAATCTAAGAATGGGAGACAACCAGTGAAAAAAATCAGAGTAGAAAGATGGGGGTAGGTCTTGCAGGAGGGATAGGAATAAATTAATTAGGTATGGAGAAGAGGAACAGAAGTGGGAGGGGGGCATTCCCATTGTGGGAGAGTACAAAGGAGAGCTGCAGAGGTCTATTACAGACTGTCGGTCTGCTTTATCTATATCACTCTATTCTCCCACTGATTCAGATAATCAGCAATTGATTATATCTGTAAAACTGGTTCAAATCCAACAACACCAGATGTCATTTTTAGGACTACCCTATTCCCTTTCATAAGCAATAAATACATTTTTTTTTAACAATTCTGAAACACAAGCAAGAACATTTTTTTTCTTCAAACATAATTATGTCAACCATGTATCTAAATGTCATTCCCAAACTATATCCTGGAAGGCATCTATGTTGGTGGAATGAACAGAAGTCAACTTTTGTTCTCAAGGATGATTGATTATACAAACTAAAAGTGTTTAGCCTGGAAAAAAGAGTACTCAGGAGAGACCAGAGGTGTGTTCAAGTACCTGAAGGGCTATCATATAGAAGGAGGATTATATCTGGTCTTCTTGGTCCCAAAAGTAAGAACTAAGAGCTCTGGGTAATACTGATAGGGAAGCTTATTTTGGCTTTGATGTAAGGAATTTGTGGACAGTATCCTAATACTTAGTGCTACCCCAAAGTTAAATGGGTTGTGTAAGGAAGTAGTGGGTTTTCCCCTCACGCGTCATCAAAACAAAATCTGGATGATTGTTTGGAGGAGGGATTCTTGTTCAGAGAATAGGCAGCCTCTCAGCTCCCTTCTAATCCTGAGACTCTGTTCTGTGCATCATATGGGTGATGCTCCATCTTGCATCACCATGCATTTCCACAGACTATCCTCTGTTCTTGGAATGTTTTTTCTTCTCACTAGCTCTACTTCTTGAAATCTATGGTTTTCTTGATGAGTTGATTTTAAATCTCACCTCCTGCAGGACGTTTTTTCCTATCCCCTGACCCCCACCTTTCCTCCATTCAGTTTGTAATCTCTTACCTGACCTTGATTTTGCTTTGTATGTGATGTATCTTGTCTATGCCTATTTAAGTTGCCCCTATTAAATGTAATCTACCTGAAAGTAGGATTTTTTTCCTTTGTATTCTTATGTTTAACATGATGTCTAACACAAAGACTTTTTCCCCCTCAAGCAAACTTGATTTTATTTCTGAAATTTATTGTAGACTATATGTGCATGTTGACTGTTTTTCAGTTATGTGTTTCAGGGTTTTTTCTATTATTATGTTTTCCCCTCCAGATCTTTCTCCATGGCAACAATTTGAACAGCCTTCACCAACTAATACACCCTGAATTCCTGCCCTCTGAATTTGGAGGCACCCTCCCTCCCTATGACATGGGAACTTGGGCTCGGACATTACTCGGTCCTGACTACAGTGATGAGAATGACTATACTCACACTTCCTATAATGCAATGCATGTGAAACACACATCCTCCAACCTAGAGAGAGAGTGCTCACCCAAGCCGATGAAAAGGTGAGAAACGCTCATCAGTATTTTTTAGAAAGTGGGCATTGTGATGGGGTCCTACTCTGGGTTAAGCCATTGATGACCAAGATGTGGATAAAACAGGAATAAAATCTAATGATAATAACAGATAATTTTGCTAGAGGGGAAAGCAAAGGGCCCTTTATTCACAAGTGTGATTATTGCCTTTGTATGACAGCAGCTAAGGAGCAAGATCACAGCAGCAGCTTAATTACTTCTCTGATTACTAGAGAGAGTTTTAATGCACAAACAAGATCAAATTTGTCAGGCCTCTGAGATAGACTGAATGGAAAAACAACCCACCAGGAAGTTAGTGTCTGTTGTTTGCTGGAATACTGTTCACCAATGGTTTGAGTTTTCCTAACGATAGCTGAGGTGATCTAGGTTAGCTCGGTTGCCCAGGAGGTCTTTTTCTACTGTTCCTGGAATAAACCTATAAATAGAGTCACTCGGGAGGTTGACAGCTGACATCTCAAAGAAAAGTTTCAGTCAAATAGCTATAAATTGAGTTGTGGGATCCTACTGTGATGATACTAAGTTCAGAAAGAAAACCCATCTTTTCTGTGCTTTGTGCTGACCAGTTGCATGATGATTTTCCTTTCTAATCCCCATCATTTTGACTGTGTTGCCCTCAAGCCTTCCATCTCTCAGGTGCAGCTTCACACCCCACATCTAGAATGCCCTAGCATGTGTGAATCTGGAGGAGAGAGTGAGGCTGATGAATTTGTGCAGCTCTACCTCACCTAAAGCCAATTCACCGCAAGTCAAGACATCACCTGTGATGTCACTGGTTGTCTTCTAGAAGGAAGGATGAACAAAAGCACCAACAAGGAACATAATTGAAATGACATTCTGCACATTCTAGAAAACCGAGTAGGATTCCATTAGTCATTAGTACCTTCCTTCTGACCTTCCAAATTTCAAAGAAATAAAAGTAGGGGCATTAATAGGAGAAAAGGCACAATTCATCCCTTCCCTTGCCCATTCAAGATAGTTCCTCTTCTTTTCCAGGAAGGCCCTTGCATTTAAAGTATGGCTACCTTCACACAAGTTATTGGGCCTTGATGCCATGGGAGTATGGGATGGGGGTATGGAGGTGGAGGGGGCTAGGGATCACCAAGGTGTTTGAGCTTCTTCTTGTTCCCACTGTTGTTGTTATCTCTAAAACCCACTATGTGTGAGCATATCCACTTCCCCAATATGACTGTCACCTCCTAAAGGGCAGATAATGTCTTATACATCTTTATAGCCCCCATGGCATTATTGAGTGTGCTATGTGCACAGTGGGGTGCAGTGAGTACCAGGCTTGGAGTCAGGAAGATCTGAGTTCAAATTTGGCCTCAGATACTTACTAGATATGTGACTGTGGGCAAGTCACTTAACCTTGTTTGCCTAAGATTCAAAAAAAAAGAAAGTGGGGGCACACTGGAGAAGGAAAAGACAAACCATTCCAGTCTATGGGCTCAAGTAGAGTTGGACATGGTTGAACAATGTGTGCACAGTAGATGTTCAATAGTTATCCATAGGCTTCTGACATGTCTGAAGCTGGAAGGGGAAAGAGTAGACTTACTATTTCCAAAAGGATCAGTTATAGCCCTCCTTCATTCATCTTTTCACTCTATGGATAGAAGTCATGGAAAGGTAGATTAAGGACTGATATAAGAAAAAAATAAACAACTTCCTAGCAATGACAGCTACTCAAAAGTAGAACTGGCCACCTTCAGAAGTATGGGTCTTCCCTTCAATGGAAGTCTTTGGGCAGCAGTTGAATGATAGCTGGTTGAAGATGTTATAACAGAGGCTTCAAGCATACTATTTTCTCTTTTTTTCTCATGATTTTCCTCTTATGTTTTTATTCTTCTTTTACAACTTGACTAATGTGGATATATGATTAATATGATTGTACATGTATAGCCTATATCAGATGACTTGTGGCCTTGGGAAGGAGGGAAGAAAGGGAGAGAGAGGGAGAAAAAAATTTGGAACTGAAAATCTTATAAAAGTAAATGTTGAAAACTATCTTTACATGTAATTAGAAAAATAAAATGCTATTAATTGAGAATAAAAGAAGAGCATTTCAAAATTTAAAAAAACGCCAGGGACTTCAAGTATAGGTTTAACTAGATATCATTTAAGGTATATTTAGGCTCAGATTTTCTGATTCCTTGATTGTTGTGGCAATCAGCATGGCTTCAGTTGCTACCTCCATGGGGATGATTCCCATTTGGTCATCACTAGGCACAATTTTTCTCCCAAGTTCCAGACTCTTTTTTTTAAATGCCTAGTCAACTCAAATTCAGTTATGTCCCAAACTGAATGCATTCAGTTTTTCCCCTTTCTCCCTGCTTCCCAATTTCTATTCATGAAACCTCATTCTCCTAGTCATACAAAAATTGAAACCTTTTCTTGTTTCTTCTCACTCCCCCAACCTCACCATCCAGTTAGCAAGTCACTTCAATCCTGATTATACTATCTTTCACATCTGAGTTCTCTAGTAAATATATATTAAATATGTATTTTGTGGGGCAGCTAGGTGGCACAGTGGATAGAGCACCAGCCCTGGAGTCAGGAAGACCTGAGTTCAAATCCAGCTTCAGACACTTAACATAAAACTAGCCATGTGACCTTGGGCAAGTCACTTAACCCCAATTGCCCTACCTTCCTCTCTCCAAAAAGCAAAAAAAAAAAAAAAGCTAAATATCTATTATGTGCCAGGCACTGTGCTCAGTGCTGGGCATACAATAAGAAAGTTAAAAGAGAGTCTAACGGTGCTCAGAGTCTAATGGGGAGAGAACATGAAAACATCTACATATATGTTTTTATCTTAGAAATAAGACATATGCGTGTGTGTATCTGTGTGTGTGTGTGTATGTGTGTGTAAATTAAGATAAACAATAGAGGGAAAGCTAAGAAGATAAGATTTTATCTAGGATTTGAAAGAAGTCAAGGAAGTCAAGAGAGGGCAGATAGAGCATTGGGCACATCCTGAGTTTAAATCTGGCCTCAGAAACTTACTAGCTGTGTGACCTTGGGCAAGTCACTTAACCCTGTTTGCCTCAGTTCCTCATTTATAAAATAAACTGGAGAAGGAAATGGCAAGCCACTCCAGTATCTTTGCCAAGAAAACCCCAAAATGCAGTCACAAAGAGTCAAATATAACTTAAATGACTCAACAACAACAAAAAGGGAACTCAAGAAGCAGAGATAAGGAAGGAGAGTAGTTCATGCATAGGGAACTACCAGTGAAAATGCCTAAAGGTGGGTGATAGAGTGTCTTGTTCCAGAAACAGCAAAGAGGCCAGTGTCGCTGGATCTCTGAGTAGAATGAATGGAGAGAGTAAGGTGTGAGAAGTCTGGGAAGGTAGGAGGGGACCAAATTGTGAAGGGCTTTGAATGCCAAAAAAGGAATTTTGGTTTTGATCCTGGAGGTGATAGGGAGCCCCTGGAATTTGTTGAATAGGAAGGTGACATGGTCAGATCTGCACTCAAGGAAGATTAATGGACAGCTGAGAAGATGGAGTGGGGGGGGAGGGATTTCAGCCAGTCAGACAAAGCAGCAGGCTATTTCCATAGAGAACGTGTGAGGTGATGAGAACTGCACCAGATAATGAATTCAGTTTTGGACATTTTGAGTTTTAGCAAATATTGAATTGCCTCTTTTGTATCAGAACCTGCAGAAAATGAGACAAAAACAAAATGGTCTATGTTGTAAAGAAGCTTATATTACATTAGGATGAAACAACATGAACTTAAATAAGTAAATGTAACATATATACAAATTAAATGCAAAGTAATTTTGGGAGTCTAAGATGGGTGCAAGTAACAGTGGGGATTGGGCTTCATGTAGGAAGTGACATTTTAACTGAGATTTGAAGGAAATATCTTTGAAAACTCCACCTATCCTTAAAACCACTTCCTGGGTCCTGGCAGCTCTGACTTTCAGCTGGGTCAGGTATCACATTAGTTATTTGGTACCAATTGCTGGCTTTCAGCTAGAAGCAGCTTGGTGGCAAAGATGGAGCTAAGTCAGGAAGGTCTCAGTTCAGATTCTACCTCAGATAGCAACTAGCTGTGTGACCCTGGGCAAGTCACTTAACCTCTGTTTGCCTAAGATTCCACATCTGTAAAATAGGGATAACATCTGCTTCCTAGGGTTGTTGTGAGGATCAAGCTAGATAATATGCACATAGTAGGCATACTATAAAAGCTTATACTCTCTCCTTGGCTTTGTCAAGTACAACATTATGGTCCTTGTATCATAGGTTACCCCTTATAATGCTGGAAACATTTGCTCAGATCTGCTTTAATTTTTGGGTGGGGTTTGTATTATCCATTTGGAGCTTATTGTAGTACTCGGTGTGAGATATTGATCTAAACACAATTTCTCCTAATCTGCTTTCAAGCTTCCCCATCAGTTTTTATCTAATAAGGAATCTTTCCCCCAGTGGTTAGAATTTTTGGATTTATCATTGTGCTATTACAAGCTCCTGAGTCAGTCAGTCAGTAAACATTTATTAAGTGCCTGCTTTCTGCCCAGGTACTAGATGGGCTTTGATTGCTTCTGGGTGTTCACTATGGCACACAACATCATAACTTTTGCTGCATTCTCATATTTTATTGCATAAAACTGTATGACAGAATAGTTCTGAGATGTGCCTGATGGTCATAATTTTCAATCTAATCAATCACTATGATCTACCCACCTGGCTAGGTGACCAGTGTTTCTGGGTCACTCCCAATTATGCCATAAATTTGACTGTGGCTCTAGACTAAAAGAAAGAGTTAGAAAGATTCATGTAATCTTTTTAGACACATATATGTGTCCTTTACCCACCCCTAAGACACCCTAAGTGATAGATGTGAGCCAGCTTCATGAGAGAAATTACTTTTCGCAATATCTCTGTTCCACAGAGATATTCAGATTTCTGAGTATGTAATTCCTTGTCCTTGCCAATCAAGAGGAAATAAATAGCAAGCTACCTTTGTTCCCCCACCCCAAGTAGGGGGTGGCATATGTCAGTTATTTGACTCTTTTAAGCTGCTAATAGGCTTGGCCCTGACCTTAGTCATTTTTCAGCAGGTTTTTCTCTTTTTATAGTCTGCATTTTATGCAATTTCAGGATAACAACCTATTTCCTGCAGAAGTCATACATCATCATAAAACAAAATCCAAAGGAAAATGTGGGAGATGGTAGCTATCTAGGAACAGTGGAGACCTTGTCTCCCAAGCTGTCCGAGTGAGCGGCCCATTTTACTATGCAAGCAGGAAACAGATGCTCCTTATTAATGCTAAATTCAATAAAAATCTTTTAATGTCCCTCTTCATAAATACCCCACATCGTAAAGAACTCAAGAGTCTTTCTTGTATGCTAAACTCTTTGGTGTCTGGTTCCCAGTTCAAAAAGGGCCGAAGTTCTCAGCTTCTCTGTCACCCTCACTCAGTCTGCTTGTTTCAGAAACACATTATAATACCTGGAAACAAGGTCCTGTGGGAATGGTTGTAAATGCAGAGTATTTTATGCTCATTATTAGCTGCTGAAGTCTTTTGTGGCTGCTGCCTGAGGCTTGCTCATGTTCTGAAAAACCAAGGAAAAACAGTACGATTGGTCAGCTGTTGGCTGAGCAATGGCTGGTGTGGCCTCGTCGTCATTTGTGTATCAGACGTGAATTTATTTCCTGATATTTGGTAGCTTTTTTTTCTGCGACAGGAGTGAGGAGGCTGACCTCTTCCAAGACACAGTCTAAGGACCTGTGCAGAACCAGAGACAAAGAAAATCTTATACCGTGTATTTTGTCAGTAAGAAAATGAATAAGGGCAAGTTGAAAATAAAAGGGGATGGAGAGCTGGTTCCCTTACTTTTCTAAAAATAGAAATATGTGTTGTAATAATATATGCACAATATAATTAGAAGATGAATAGCCTTAAGCTGTTAGAAAAAACAGGACCCACAAGAACAGATGGGGGGTTGGGAGGTGAACTATAACTGAGTCTAGTTTCATATGCAAATAGATTGATTCGACACACTGAATTCTTCTGTAAAGCTTGATGTCTTTCTCTTCTGAAAGAAGGACCATCAAGACTTTTGTTTGCTGACCTCAACTCTAAAGTACCAGTATATCCCAATGAAATTATATGATGTGGAAAAAGATTTATTCCAAACAAAAGATTTCTCTTGAGAAACAAATATATTTACATATATATATATATATGTAACTTTGATATGGGCAAAAGGAATAAGCAATTATATAAAATGCCTACTATGTGGCAGGATCTGTATCAGGCATTTTTTTTTTACGAAAATTATCTCATTTGATCCTCTCAGCAACCCTATGAAGAAGATGTTATTATTATCATTTCCATTTTACAGTTAAGGAAACTGAGGCAGGCAGAGGTTAAGTGACTTGCCCAGGATCACACAGCTAATAAGTGTTTACCATGGGATTTGAACTCAAGTCTACTTGACTCCAGACCCAACTAAGCCACCTAACTGTCTCTTATCACCTCATAGGGAGCTATACTTGGAGTAGTCTATCCTTTTCCTGGCACTATGAGCCACAAGGACTGTGTAGGTTCCTAGGGAAAATGGAATCTTCCACAGAGGAAGATAAATTCTTTCCTTCAAGGAAAGATCTCAGTCCCAAGGTAACACTATAAGTCTGTAGGATCAGCCCCTGGAGAAAATGTAAGCCCTCCAAAGAAAGACAGTGAGGCACCTAGACAGTTTATGGTCTCAGGTATGAATCTGTGTTTTCAATATAGTTAAATAAAACCTATGCTATACTTGATGCTTTGTTAGCCTAGATGCTTGTGCGGGTACTATGGAGTAGGCTCATTAAGACACCTTAGAGAGCACATGACATACTCTTGTGATCCTAGGGGAATTCTGGGGTGAAGGCAAAATGAACCAAATTCTGATGTTCCCAAGGGAAGGACTGGCTGGAAGTATAAGCCAAAGATGTCTTAAAGAGATTGAACCTGGTCCCTGGTAACCCTATAAGAGTACAAATTATATCTTTCCTTCCATCCATAGTTACATATTTAAGAACCTTGATTTTATATATATATTCCAGCATGCAGTATTTTTTTTTCTAAAGAAGACAAAATCACATCTCCATGGCTGTAGTCAGGAAATGATTAGGTATGTTGCAGCTCTAAGAGAGGTTGGATGACTTTCAGTTTTGCTTTGTTTTCTCCTGCTGCTTCTCAACCAAGAGGATGGGAAAAGAAGAGGGAAGAGAGGTTGATTTGTCTTTCCTTTCCTCCTTTCCATTTGGCTACCAATAGTGTATTAAAAAAAAACAACACTTTGTTTCCGGCTTAACAATAGCAGAACCATTTTCCTCTAATTATGGGATCTGTGGAACAACAGAGCAATGGGGATGGGGAGGAGGGGTGGGGGTGGGGGTGGAGCAATGGCCATGAGAATGCCCACAGTGGAAGCAGAAAGATAGGAATAAATGATATGGGGATTTTTTGATGGATTGTCAGTCATTATGAGAAATAATGTAAAGAGAATGAGAATGTTCAGTGGAGAGCTAAAAAGCTAAATAAATCTTGGAGAATAAACCTATGAAATAAAGGTGAAAAGAACCAGGATTGTTCACTGTTGTATAGAGAAAGATCAGGGAGGGCAGTTTTAATACACACACACACACACACACACACACACACACGTGAATTGAACATAGATTATAGGCACTCTGCAAATGAGATATAATAATAATAAATAACAGCTTGTGTGTCTATAGACCCTGGGCAAGTCACTTAATCTCTGTCTACATCACTTTCTTTGTATACCAAATAATAAAACCTACCTCCCAGAGTTGTTGTAAGGATAAAATGAGGTGATATTTGTAAAGTACTTGCAAGCATTTAGGTGCTATATACACGCTAGCTACTATGCCTGGTAAGTTCACATGTACTTTTTCATCTCTAAAATTTCGTGTGTGTCTGTGTGTGTATGTTCCTTAACAGCGCATGCTTTCAAAGATCATTTTTATATAGCAAAACACATCTTTGTAATAAAAATTGGCAGAAAGATGAGAGGAGAACACACCACTATGTTTATTCTGAAGAAGTAGAGATATAAATAGTTTGCTCAGTATAGGTCACAGTATCAGTCAGGGAATAATAGCCCTTTGATTTGACAGAGCAAACTTAAGTTGTAGGTTCTTTTCCAAGAAATTTCCTTCTCACATATCATGATAATATAAGACTCTATGTCAGCGGTTCTAAACCTGTGGGTCACAACCCCTTTGGGGTTTGAATGACCCTTTCACAGGGGTCACAGGGGTCGCCTAAGACCATCAGAAAACACATATTTCCTGATGGTCTTAGGAACCCAGACACTGCTCCTCTATCCATCTCCAGGTGAGTCTGCACACATGCAGATATGCCCACATACGAGTATTAAAGGGTCACGGCATTAGGAAGGTTAAGAATCACTGCTCTATGACAAATGTAACCATGGGTAAAATTTTGGCCAACAAAAATTCAGTGTCATGTTTATGCCTACTTAATATCAATAACCAGAGGGTTATCAAAGAAAATAATCTCTATTTTTAAGTCTTCCAAAGAATATGATAGGTTTTGACATTGCAGAAGAGATGTCCTGTTAAAGGAAAGCCTCTATTTAATCAAATACCTTTTTTTTAATAGTTAAGAAACAGTAAATCCAGTGGGATCTTATATTCCTTATATATTTTGATCAATTGAATGGCTATAAAAATATGGTCTGGTGATCAATATTGCTTGTCAAAATCTGCCCATTCTGTCTCCAACTTCAGCGAATATGCCCTTTATTCTTGTGCAAATTCTTTTCCTAAAGATTTTGTAGAAATGGGAAAGTGGATAAATGAGTCAATAGTTATTGATACTTTCTTACATGTCTTTTTTGATTATAATAAAGTCCAATACTTTTTTTCTCCCAAACATTTAATTTATTCTTTCTTCCTTCTGATATCTTGATAGTAGAACCCTCAATTTCTGCAAAGTTGTGTTGTCTTTAGCATAGACCACCTTTGTATCTGTGTATAGTTTGACTACTCATTCTCTCTAACAATTGATTTAACAATTTATCTTTTGTATCTATGTATCTATCTCTTTAATGCCTTTCTATTTTTTCATTAAATGCCTTAGTATTATAATGTTTGAGTCCAAATGTGGTGGCTCCACTGTCATTGATGGAGAAAACAATTTTGTGGTAGAAACCTTTGTACTTCTTTTGTTGTTATTATTTTTCATTTTTACTTCAAGATTCATGCTTTAAATGCCCTTAGGATGATTTGGCTTAGATGAATCTCTGACCATTCTTTCTATAAACTTGGTTTTCCTTTACTTGCTTCTTACGGATTAATAAGGCAATATTTCTCATAGCTTTCCACCATCCTGAATAAAATGTTTTCATACAAGTTTCTATTCCAAACTAGTATCACTCCTGAATGCTGTGTCTTTCCCCTTGGTAAAGAATCACAGACTTTCATGCATTTATTTATTTATTCATTCATTTACTTATTTTTTTTATTTGAAATTTTTTATTTATTATAAAATCTAATAATTTCAGAGTTGGTAAGGACCTCAGTGGTCCTCTAGGCTGACCTATCCTAGGAAAAGGATTCTAACTACAACATACCTGACTGGTGGACATCTATCTTTGGTTAGATGTTATTTGGGAAGTTTTATCACCCCCCTGGGGATACCAGTCTGCTTTCGTATAGCTCTAATAGTTAGGAAGTTTTTCCTGCCGTGAAACCTAAGTTTACCTACTTGTAATTTCCCCCATTACACCTTGTTCTGCTCTCTGGGGACAAGTAAAATACATATAATTCCCTCTTCCAGGATAGCCTTTCAAGTATTTGAAGACAGCTGTTATCTCTCCTTAGTCTTTTTTCCTTTTCCTTTTTAGTCTCTTAAAAATGTATTAACTTACTTTCACAAGTATTTATCATTTCTCTCTTTCATGAGCCCTAATTGAACAAAACACAAAATGAAAAATGAAATCCTTATAGCAAATACATATTACAACAAAATAAGTTCCCATTTTGAACATATCAAAAAATCCATGTCTCTTTCACATTTTAATTGTATCACCTCTCTGGAAGGAGGTAGGTAGCATGTTTCATTATCATTCCTCTGGACTTACAGCTTATCAGAGCATTGATCAGAACGTGAAAACCTAGACTTCTCTTTTTCAAGATAAACATCCTCAGTTCCTTCAGCTAATCTGCACAGACACAGAACCTGCCATTCTCTTTGTTCTTCATGGATATTTTCCAGCTGATAATCAATGTCTTCCATAAAATATGGTATTTTTCCAAGGTGAAGATAATATTATGGATGTGGTTTGATCAGGGCATTTAGCATGGTGAGACTATCACTTTTTAAGCCTCAAAACTATGCTCCTATTAATGCCTCCCATACTTGATTTATATTGAGCTTGTGGGCCATTAAAACTACCAGATCTTTTTCTGCAGAATGATTTCCTCCCTCATCATATACTTTTGAAATCAATTTTTGAAATAAAGCATAAAACTTTACATTTAACATATTAAATTTCATCTTACTAGATTCATCCCAATGCTCTACCTATCAAAAGCCTTTTGGATTCAAACTTGTCATGTAGCATGTTAGCTGTCACTCCCAACTTTATTTCATCTGAAAATCTGAAAAAGGACACCATTTGTGTCTGGATCTGAATTGTAGATAAAATATTAAAATGTTAAATATATAAATAAAAATGTTAATTAAGATCAAATGAAATAACATATTCAAAGTGCATCCCAAATTTTAAAGTGATGTATGAATCCTAACAAACAATAAGTATAGGACCAAGCACTGATCCCTGGGTACTCTACTGGACACCTCTAGCCAAGGTGGAGTTAAACCACTAATTATTTGCACTTTGAATCCAGCCAGTCAACCTGTTCTAAGTACATCTCATTGTACTATTATCTGCCCCACATCTCTCCATCTTTTACACAGGAATAACATGGTATGTTTTATTAAAAACATTCCTTAGATCCACCAATTCAATGTCACTGTCAAAGAGCGTAATAAAGTTAATCTGGCATGACCTGTTCCAAATGAAACTTTGCCGATTTTTTGCTTTCTTCTGCAATAATCATTTTCTTTTCTAAATGTTCATTAACTAACTTTTTAGTAATAGTTTCTAGAATTTTGCCAGGAATTGGAGACAAGCTCATTGGGCTGTAGTTGGCAGATTTCCTTCTCCTTCCCCTTTATTTTAAAAAACCAGGACAATTAACTTCCTTCACTCTTACAGTGTATCTCTTGTCTTATGGAATGTTTTCTATAGAATCTTTAAATATCACTGCTAGTGGCTCATCCATTGCATTTCCCATTTCCTTCAGTGTCTGAGATATAGTTCAGCTGGGTTAAGTAACTTGAATTTATTATCAAGAATAACTAGATCTATCTTACTATCTTCTTATTTATCTTGGGTATCAAGTCCCTGTTAGTCACTTTTATTCTGTCTTCTCTAGCTCAAAGGCCATGCTGCTTGGCTGAGAGGATAGAAGCAAAATATGAATTGAAGAGAAAATGGGAGAAATGCTTTTTGCCCAAGGCAAAACTGAGGCTCTCAAGTATCTTTTTGTGGTTTTCAATTTGCATCTTTAAAGTTCCTTAGGAAAGAGTCATAGTCTGTGTCACTGTCTTTTACTTCCTCATTGACATATTATTTAAATAGGTCACTTTGGAGTTGCCTCAAATTTATGTCATATCTTCTAATTTTTGTTCTTCTAATTTGGTATCAAATTTGACCTTTTTAAAAATAAGTTAATGATCTTAAAATATATAGGATTCAGAAACAATTCCCATACATAACTAGTTATTTCCCAACTGTTGGGATGCAATCAATTTCATCTTCAAGATATTATTTAGTGCTTATCATATCTGGTGCCTCTTGCCTTTTTCTTAAAGAAGTTGCCAGGACATAAGGATGTTCTTCTTTTTTGTAGCTTCCAACCTTTTGAGCTCTCTTATTTCCTTCTTTCCAACCATGCTTTCTATGCTATTTTCGTTGTCTTCTCTTGTTTATCTTTGTACTTAAGTAAGCAGTTATGGATGTATACACTGACTTAATCTGGAGGGTCTTAGCAAGTTTTTTAGCAAGAATTTCCTCTATCCCCTCAACCTCTGCACAAGATTCTAGTACATTAGCTATAATTATCATTTGTGGTTTTTTTTTTTAAATAAATGATCATCAATGAGTACTGTAACATAAAATGACGAAATACACCATGAAATGATGGTTTCTTCTTATCTTTGGACATTATAAATGTAATTGAATCCCCCATCTGAGTAATTCCAAATTCTAAATTGTTGTTTTTGTTGTTAAGTCATTTTTAGTCATGTCCAACTCTTTATGACCCCATTTGGGGCTTTCTTGGCAAAGATATTGGAGTGGTTTATAATTTCCTTCTCTAGCTCATTTTAAGATGAGGAAACTAAGGCAATCAGGGTTAAGTGACTTGCCCAGGGTCACACAGCTAGTTAGAAAAATCCAGATTTATGAAATGTCTCCCCAGCTCTCTGTACTTCCCAACACAAATAGCGATAGACCACTATTTTGGAAACCAGAGTGTTTTTTCCATGAATGCTACTTTAAGATCACTCATTTCTCCTTTAGACTATTGTATTATACTGAAATCTACAGAACATAGCAATCATTTGGCTTTTTGGATTAATGGTGATTGAAAATGGAGCTCTAGGATCATGTAATCATGAGGACTATGAAGATAAATGCAAATGGTAACACAATCATCCCTAAAGGAAAGGCCAGTCTGTGTTTGCTTTTCATCAATTCCCTTTCATTTTATTTCCCTTTCATTCAGTTCAACAAACAGTTATTAAGTACTTGCTATATGAAGGGCACTCTGCAAGGTACTGCGAAGACAAAAGAGAAAAATTAATTAAGATCCTCCCCTCAAAGAGTAGGAAGAGATGAAATATACCCAAAAGGTTTAATATCAGTTAGACTATGACAAATGCATAGGAAAGACAGGAAAGATGAGAGGAGAGAGGGGAGCTTCCTAGAGAGTGGAAGAGGGATAGATTAATGGAAAAGGTAGTATTTGAGATGGACCTTAAAAGAAGAGAAGGGGTTTTATCAGTAGAGATATAAAGTCCATTTTAGTCATGAAGGACTAGAGCAAAATGCCCAGAAATAGCAGAAGGCTGGAAGGGGTCATGGAATGGCTAGTAGACCATTTTGGTTGAACATGGAGTGCATAAAAGGAATGCCAGGATAAGGAATCTGTATTTTATTCTATACACAGCGTTCTAAGAGATACAATAAATATAATGGGTGATATCATTTTTCTTGAAGATATTGCAAAAGTTCTAAGTGTTAAATTATGTAAAATCTTGAATCTATTAGAAGAATGTAAGCTCTTTGAGCACAGGGACTTTGTTATTTCAGCCTCCTTCTTCTCCATCCCTTTACCTTCTACCACACAACATAGTGCTTTGGCTATAGTATTCCCTAATTTAACGTTTTCTGGATTTTTAATAGTTCCTAGGTATATAGTACTTTAAAGTTTTTCACACTGCTCTCCTCACAGTCTACTATCAACTGATCAGTCAACAAGTAAGTATTAAGGGAATGACATATGTGCTCTAGGTACTAGGGATATAAATACAAAAATTAAACAATCCCTTCAAAAAACTATATTCTATTGTGATTAGTAGTGCAAATATTAGCACCATTTTATGGATGAGGAAACTGAAGATAAGAGAAGTTAAGTTACTTGTCCGGTAGTGTCAGAGCTGGACCTCAAAATGATGATTTCCAGCAGTCAGTCAACATTTGCTAAGCATCGACTATGATGTGCCAAGCCCAGTGCTTGCTGGTGACGGTTCCTGCTTTCAAGGAGCTTGCGATCTACCAGTGTTCTTTCTATTAATGAATGAATTAGAATGATGCTACAGATTAAGAAGAGACCTAGTGATAGGAATGTCTGGGTCCTTTCTCAGAGGGTTTTTTTTTTCTTTTGGTAAAATGGCAAACTATTTCCTTTTCAATGCCCAGTCACTGGGATGGTTTCTTTTTATACTCTATTCAAAACATTATCAGCAATTTTTTCATTAGCATAGAGAAAGATGGTTTTTAATTTGTTCATTTTGATGTGAAAAACCTTGCTAGCTTATTAAAGGAGATAAATACCTTCATTAATCACTTCTATGAGTTTGGTTATTCGTTATTGTCCCCAGTTGTGTAAGATGAGCCATGCAGTGGCAATGAATGCTAAGATGGTTCTGAACGGGACTTGATATAATGAAAAATTTCCTAAAAATTAGAGCTGTCCCCAAATGCAATGAGATGCTTCTTCTGGAAAAAGTGAGTTCTCAACTCTAGGAGTCTTTGAGCAGGGGCTGAATGATCACTTGTAGATTTTATAGAAGAGATTCATGATTTGAATGAGTTTTGGGGAACAGAACCCTGATCTTCCTTCCTTCCTTGCAGTTCTAGGATTCTTTGAGATGTAGTGGATTTTACATCCGTAAGACCTGAGTTCGAATCCTGTTTTGAGTACTTAGTAATCACATGATCCTGCACAAGTCACTTAGTTTGTCTACACTTCATCTCTAGAATGAAGTGGGGAACTCGGTGGCCACTGAGGTCCAAACTAAGTAGAAATCTCTGATCCTATGATTCCTCTGAGGCAAGTTAATAAGTAACATGAAGATGAGCACTAGCGAGAAGTAAAATAACAGAAGAACTTGAAGATAGAATGGAAATTTTGCTGTCCCTCCCTCCCCCCAATCAGTTGCACAGGTCAGAGAAGAGAGCACTGGCATCCCTGTACAGAGAGTTTGAGCTTGTTAGAATAGAGGACAGCTCGTTATTTCTCCCAACAAATTTCAATTTCAGTTCTTGGGGAAGATCAGCCCCTTAACACTAAGTCAGAACAATGGCAGGGTCTTTGCAATCTAATTGTAGGCAGCCCCACTCAAGTCATTCCTTAGCTGTTAGGTGGTTCAGATCTTATTCTACTTTTCATCAAAATTAAAATAAGAGCATGCCAATGTTATATTTCTGCCATGTTGAGAAATTAAAGGCACTCAAAAAAAAAAAATAGAGTTTACCCAAAACCAAAAACAAGGGTATGGTTGAGGCTGGGGTATGCCTTGTTTTTGATTAGGGTTACCTATTGGGGCAGCTAAGTGGCATCATGGGTAGAGTGGAATAGAGTGGAGTCAGGAATACTCATCTTTCTGAATTCAGATCTGGCCTTAGATATTTACTAGCTATGTGAGTTAACTCACACAGGTAACTTAACTTGGGCAAGTCAGTTAACCATGCTTGTCTCAATTTCCTCAATCTGTAAATGAACTGGAGAACAAAATGGCAAACCATTCCACTGTTTTTGCAAGAAAATCCCACATGGGGTCAGGAAGAGTCAGACACTACTGAAAAACAACTTTACAATGACAATCTGAAGTGAAGTTTCTTGGTGGAGACAAAACGTGTCAGACTGGAGCTTTTCATAACAAGTGATAGTATACAGTAAAGAGAAAAGACTATATTAGAGACTGCTTCCTGGCTCACCCCATAAGGAAAATGCTGGGGAAGCCTTAGCTTGACTCTTTCTGAGCAGCCTCTACTTAGCAGAGACTATGCCTATATCACATGGAAGGCTACAAACCCTTGTAGATTTGAGAAGGCTGGGTCATGTATCAACTTGCTCCTACAACTACCTATAGGCAAAGAGGTAGAGAGATTCCTGCCGATACATAAGATGAGCTCCGGGCTCTAGAAAACAGCCCTAGGGAGTTATAATGCACAACTAAAGACAGATGGAAGCTTAAGATTACTGTCAGTGTAGGTTGCATCACCATCCTAATTTGCTAAAGTATGATGTATAGCAGACTGGCTTTACATTCAGGAAGATGTGGGTTCAAATCCTCCTTTTGATAGCTACTAGCTGTGTGACCATGGGTCAGGCACTCAATCTGTGTCCCAGGAGATTCTCTAAAAGTATCAACATTACAAGCAGTTGCCAGTATGCATCAATGAAGAGAATATCCACCCCAAGAGTTCCCAAGATCCAATGAAATCACAGTTGGGGCTCAAAGAATTTCAGGGGCTGACATGATGACTTTGGTTTCCCTTTATAAGTTACCTGCATCAGACCCTGCTCCTAAAGAGAATTGTGGAGAGTGATTAAATATAGATGTTCTGTTTTGTCGCCTATAATATGAAAGAATTGGACTTGACTGGGGTTCAAGAACTTTTAAAAATATATTTTGCTGTTTTAGTATAACTATTTCCATTGGAATCTTAAACATTTACATATCATTCTGTGGAGGGATGCATGGGCTTCACCAGACTGTCAAGGGAGTCTAAGAAACCAAAAAGATCAAGAAGTACTGGACTCAATGGTCTCCATGACACATGCTGTTGTGCCTGGACCCTGGCATCCTGCTTCTTGGTGTGTCTCTGTCCCTACAGGAGACATATTAACCTTGCCACCAGTGCCTTGTAACAGCAACCACACTGGCATACCCAGGATGGTTGCTAGCACAGGTTCTTAGATATGCTTTACTAGGAAAGAGCTGTTTAAAGGGTCAACAATCTTTTTAAATTACATTCATTAGTTCAGGAGAAAAGTCAGCATCCTGAACTTCAGAGAAAATACAAGCAGAGAAATAAAGACCAACAGACAGGGTTTTGACTTCTTGAATCAACTATACACTTTACACAGATCCTTGGATAGAGAGAGCCTTTACATCTGAGCAGTTGGGGAGCTCTGAATATATGGCCATTCAGAATCTCGACCAGGGAATCACAAAATCTTTCTCATAAGTGAACCCATAAAGCAAAATGCCAACTCAGAGTATATATACACTTCTTAGAGCCAGAAGGTATCACAACCCTTGTGACTCAGTGCCTAAATAGAAATTAGCAAAAGGGGTGAAAGCCTTCCTACAAACAAGCCTCCCCTAAGCAAATTTCCCTTAATGGGCTCCAACTGAGGCCTATTAATGGGTGGGAAAGATCTTTTATCCCATTAACATTACACACCTAATATAAGAAACTTTTGCCTGGAATTGGGCTATGTTAGATAAATGAATGAATGAATGAGTGAATGAGTAAATGAAACAAGAAATAATTTAGCACATGTGCCATACAAAGCACTAAGGACACAAACAGAAAAGCAAGACACTCTCTGCTCTCAGGGAACTCCCATTCTAATGGGGGGAAACGATACAGAAAGGTTTTATCTGCAAGTTAGATGGAAACTTGGTTAAGGATGCCTGGTCCTTAGGGTACATTGGCAAAATAGATGGAAATTCCTCTTTTTTAGGTTATCTCCACTGATAAAAACAAAAAAAAAAATAGCTGTTTCTGAAAGTTAACCATTTGACAGTGCCAAGGACGATGGCTGTGAGAACTTTCTTTTCCAGATCTTTTGTAGCTAGGGCCATAGAAAAGGCAGGAGCTGTAGCACCCAAAGAGGAAGTTTCCAGCTCATTCCTTCACAAGGATTGCTTCCCAACATGGTGGCTGCTAGGGCTGGGCTGGAAGCTGAGAAGAATGAAAAGTCCCAGAGATATAATTTCTGGGATAATCAATAATTAATTTGTTAATTATGGCTATCAAATAATAAGTTGAGGTCAGTCTTATAACCAAAGGTCCCACCACCCCAGAACATCAAATTTTTTAAAGCCTTTGGAAAGGGGGTGACCCTAAGGGTAGAAATCAACTCTGATTGGTTAATAATCAAGGGGGTGTACATATTAATGAGGAGGTGGGCTAAAAGTCTTCAGCTCCTCCTGCTGAGAGCATGAGCCAATCATGAGGCTCAGCCACCTCCAGCAAACTGGACAAAAGAATCCATCTCTACCCAGACCACTCTAGCTGGTTTTTGCCTTCATAAGCCAAGTCACCATAAAATCTAATGGAAAGTTCCAAGGACAGGGGCTTATATTCTCAGGGCAAGAACTTGCCTAGATTGGATTCTATTTGTAAGATCTTCTTGATGGATGGAATCCCATCCAAGATCAAGAAGCATCTTATCTGTCAGCAATGTCCTTCAGAGACTGGTTAAATAACCTTACAGGGGCTGGTTTCTGAATGAGGAAAGAGGAAGGGAAAATCTTGATCCTAATTTAATAATTGGTTATTAATGTAAAAAGAAAAATAACAATTTCTCTCAAAGCAGGGCTAATAATTTGGAGTGCTGGTATTCCAAGGGCTCTTGGGTTTACCTAACCATCACTGTCAATGTAGTACAATGAACAGAAGTGGTACAAGAAGAAGGTGGGGTGATGCAGGAAGGGGGCAAGTGTAATGGTAATGGTAATTTGAAGATCTTCCCTGACCCTTAATAAGCCAAATGAAGCCCATGGGTGGGGGGGAGGGGGAAGGAGCTTGCTAAAAGGGTGGAACTGGAACTGGAGGAGGAAGGAGCAGGAGAGAGAGCCAGAAAAACTGGGAGTAAGCATCAAGGAGGATGAACAGCTTGAGTGAGTGAGAGAGGGGCATTTTTGCTTAAGGAAGCCTGTTTTGTTTTGAAGGTATGATGGAGGAAAGGCTTGAGAATATTGGTGTTTGCTGTATTGCTTATATGTACCAACTTCATGATTGCTATGATGGATTTAGCTTTCTGGTTTTGGGATTTGGCTTTCTGGTGTTTGAATAAATGTTTTGGTTCTGTCTTCCATGTGAAGAGTCTGTTATATTTTGTGATTCACAACTATACCAGCATATTCATAGCTGCCATGGGCCCTGTGAATATTGCATTGGCATTATAGCAAGAGACAGTCCAACCATGGCTGAAGGGGCAGTTAATTTCTCAAAGAAGTTTATTTTCCTTGTACCTGGAAGAGGTTTGCTGTGACATAGGTCTGTGGAGTTGGGCATAGGGGAGAGAAAGTAAAGTTGCAATGACTGAATCACAGTAGTATCAGTTTATGTGAGACATAAGGATGGTGCATCTAGACCGGTATGGGGGTGGGAGTATGCCCTCTGGACATTAGGTTGGGGATAGCAGAGACCCAGTGATTCAATTGTAGTTACAGTTCAACGTGTCCTATTTCAGGGGTGTTATAGTTTCCATTTTGCTCCATGGAGTGAAATGACTTATGCACTTAATAAAGCCATTGTAGAGACATGCCATCTATTCATTGCTAGGATACCTTGTACATAATGCTAGGTTGTTTCAGGTTATTGCTTTGGAATCTTCCACTGTAAATCAATCTGGTCTGCCTGTTTCTTATTTGGACTTGCACCATCTGAGATCTCAGAGATTTCCTGCAGTGACTGCCAGATGAATGGTGGGGAAAGCTGTGGGGATAATGTAAGCATCTCTTCAGTGTTCCATCATTTGCCATGTCATGAGCAGATGCAAATTCTCCATTAAACAGAGGAAGTGCATTTTAATTTCTCTGGAAATATTGGGTAGTGGAATCCCTCTATTTTGGTAATTATTTATGTGGTAGAAACTAACGGTGATAGTAAGTTAATCTAGTTATGTAGGTTGTTAAAAAATCTCAAGGGAGGGGGCCTAGGTAAAGACTATTAATTTTTTTTTCACTTGAGAAAGGTTTGCCATGAAATGACAACAAATGGTATTTGTTGGAAATAGTTTCCAATTTTTAATCTTTCATTCTACCTTACCAACTTCACTCCAAGGCTCCCTCCTCCCTACCCCAACTGAAAAAAAAATTAAACATATGGTAGCATACTAATTTCAGAAGACCCCTGGATTTTAAGTCAAAGGACCTGAATTCAAATCCTGACTCTATCACTCTATGAACTTGGGAAAACTTTCTTAGGATCATAGGAACATACTCATAAAACAGAAACTAAGTCATTTGATCCAACACTTCCATTTTGTAGATGAGGAAAGAGAGACCTGTCACATTGAGAGTAAGTGGCAAAGACTGATATGAACCCAGGTCATCTCTGGACCTCATGTTTTCCCCTCATCTGCATGTAAAATGAGCTTGGATTGGATTGACTCTTTGGGCTTTAAATCTGAAGATCCTAAATTTATGTGTGACCAAGAGAAAAAAAAATACCTGGCACCCTCTGGTGGATAATATAGTGTGGTGGAGTCAGAAGTCTTATATTTTGGGTTCTGATGCTGCTGTTGACTAGCCATAACACTTTGAGCAAGGCATTTTGTCTATTTGTAAATGTTAGTTTCTTCACCTGTAAGATGGGAATAATGAATGCTGGTACCACTGATGATGTGTGTGTTAGGGAGGGGGGACAGGGTGGGGAGTGTTGGAGAGAGAGATTTTTTTTTGCTGTGAATACTTTGTAAACTTCAAAGGACTATATGAAGATGGGCTATTATTACTGTATTCACTTCTAAGTCCACTTTGTTTTTAAAGCTTCCAGCAGCTTCATCTGAACTGGCATGTAGGTAATGTTCCCACTGACTCTCTGAAATGGATTAGGGTTTATAGTATCTGCATCATTCAGTGGCATCCAAGGCAGCTTTATGTGCATCATTTTAAATTGTGAATTTTGCCCACTTGAGTCATTCCAAAGCTATGATTTCCTTGAAGACTTGAAGAAACTATTTTTAGTTGGTAAGCACTTATTCAAGTGCTTAGGATGGATAAGGTTTTGGTATGTAGCATTTAAAGCTGAAACATCATTTCAACGCAAATCTTTATTATGAACATTGGGGAGGAAATGAGTGTTACTCCAAGAGAAGATAAACCAGAAGTTAGAAATGATTTTCTGGAGAATGAAATGGTCTGCCTAGCTCTTGAAATTTTTTTAAAATTTAAATGCTTAAATTTGTGCAACTCTAAATGCTGAGTTAATGAATTTTAGAAGCAGCTAAGTGGTACAGTAGATAGGGCACTGGACCTGGAATTTGGAATTCAGAATGCTTATTAGCTGTGTGATCTTGGTAAGTCACTTAACCTCTATTTGTATCAGTTTTCTCAAATGTAAAATGGGAATAAATAACACCTATCTCAAAGGGTTGTTGTGAGGATCAAATGAGCTCAGATTTGTAAAGCACTTAAGGCAGTAAGCAGTGCATAGTTGGTGTTTAATAAATGGTTATGGTGATGTCTAAAAAGGGCCCTTAGCGACCATCAAGCCCACCATTCCTTTTTCAACTGAGGACATTGAGGGTCAGAGAGATTGAGTTCCCTGTCCAAACTAGTGCCTGGACTCCATACCTGAAGCTGCCCAGTACAGTGTTTTCTACTCTACTTCATTAGTTGTGATGTCAACAAAAAATTCCTTGATGGCCAACCAGTGGGTGATTATCCTGAATGAATTAAGTTCTAGGTCTCGATACATAATTCATCATCAGATCTACACGAAAATCTGAAAAGTCTTAAGAGAATTTCAGGTTATTGCCATGATGATACTGAAATGATGATTATGTATTTGTATAGGCCGTAGACTCTATGAGACAAAGCCTGCTTTGACAAATAGAGGGATAGCCCTGGGATCTGGAAAACTTGTGTTCAAAACTTGCCTCTGACACCTAACTGTGTAACCATGGGCAAGAAAGTCACTTTCAGTGCCCCAGTCAACTCTCACATACTATAAATTAGAGACAATTGCTAATCAAGGGAGTTTTTACATCAGCAAATTCTCTAAACTGATAAAATCACAGGTTCAGACCAAAACATAAAAAAACATATTATGTAGAGCAAATGAGATATAATATGTGATATAATTGCCCAGAAAAATTGCACAATTGCTCCCACTTGTCAGAGGTAAGCAATTTTTTGTTAGTAAGCAACTAATAAGCAATTTTTTTTCCTTTTTTCCCTCCTCCCCAACTCCCCTTAAATCTTTGCAGGTCTCAGTCTGTCGTGGAAGCTGGGACATTGAAACATGAGGAAAAGGGAGAGAATGAGAACACCCAACCACTCCTGGCTCTGGACTGAATTCTAAGTCACCAAAATACATCTTACCAGCCTTCAGTGGCACCAGTCACCTATGAAGCACATGCTTAACTGATCCCCACAGGCACACATCTTGTTTGACAAAAGGTCCTCCACTTCTGTTGACAATAACGATCGTCACCAGCCATCTGTCTGAGCAGCCAAAGTTAAATAAAGACCAGAGGGATTTCTTTTTCAGTAAAGGCTACAAGGATGAAGCAAGACATCAATTTAAACCAAGAACAAATTTTTTCCAATTTTTATTTTACATTTATGGTATTAAAAGGATCAAAAAGGGTTGGACTTATTAATTCCTTGCTCACATATATATAAACTACATTGTGGATGTTTTTCCTCACATATCATATTGGGAAAAAGTGAGTGGTTTTTTTTTTCCAAACAACATATGTCCAAATTAAACTGTAAAGATACAATTTTCAGATTCAGTATAGTGCAAAGCCATGAGACAATAGCATCTGCAATATTTTTCATTCTCATTGATTTTTTTCTTTAACCAAGCCACCAGCATTGAATTATTCATCCTGAGAACATGTTCACACAACTCTGGCTAGTTATAGTTTATTTATTTTGATACTTGGCTAACACTTTTCTGAACTTTTGTATCCTGTCTAAAACCATGCTGCAACATGAGGGCAGAAGATACACACAATTTGGGAAAACAATTATTTCATTTTTCTGACATGATTTTCCACAGGCAGTTCTAAAGTCTATTAGCTCAGTCTGTATCTGTACAAAGGGGAATCTCATTGGGAACATTTTTTTTAGTGATTAATGGAACTATTCATATTGTTTCATTTAGGGCATGACAGCTAAGGAAAATGCTATGGAACCATTTAACCCCCTTCACTCCTGCCATCAGTTAAAGGCTGTAGACAGAGGGCGGGTCTGATGGTTGCTAGAGAAAGCAGACATTCAATTGAGGAGGAATACTTCCTCAGATGAATGAATGAATTAATGAATGACTAAAAATGGGCATGTTCTCTAAACAAAAGGAGTAGAATAGAAATGCAGGACTGAAATGCCAAAGATCAGCTCACTGCTTTATTTGTTTTTGAAAAATCAATCCTACCCATTCACTGAAATGGATACAGAGATAAAATAAAAGGAAACCTGTAAGAAATGATTTTGTGCCATGCGTTTGCTTCCCTAAATCAATTGTATAATTTAGTTATCTCCTTCTCTTCAGCCACCTGTACCATTATGTGGCCTCATGTGTCAAACTGAAGGTATTTGGGTTAATGATGAGCAGTACAGTGATATTTTAAATGAAACCATTTAGGAGGGCTAATGTTTTAAGCTGAGCAAACATAGGGAAGACATAATTCAATAGTTCATGGTCATTTTCAATTGGAATTAGTGTTTACTACTTTTATACTTTACTAGAAAAAAATCATCAAAAAATTATTAATGTTTGCATTTGTAGCATACCAGCCATTGCTACTGGTAGAGAATAACAGAAAAGGACATTGTTTATGTGTTCTGGCCCAATCTTGTAAAAACCTCAAAACTGGGTTCAAATCCTACCACCTCTGACAATTACTAGCTGTGTGACCTTGGGCAAGTCAACTTACCTTTCTGAGCCTCAGTTTCCTCATGTGTAAAATGAGGCTAGTAACACCTGCAGTACCTACCTCGCAGGGTCGTTGTGAGGCTCAAACGAAATAATGTATGTGAAGCGCTTTGGGAACTTTATAAAGCGATATATAAATGTCGGTTGCTATTTTTATTTTTGCAAAAAAAAAAATCGAAGAAGTAGAAAATGAAATGAAAATATAGCCACTCTGCCAACGCAGAGATGTGTAAATAAAACCAGTTACTTTTGGGCAGCCATTCCTAATCACATACTGAAATACGTTCATCTGTACTGTGACCCAATGACTTTTTTTATACAATTATATAGAAAGATGAAGAAGAAATAAAAGCAAATCAGGGAGTCATTTTAATTGCTTGGGTTTATATATGTGACAATTGTTGGATCCAAGTTTTAAAAATGTCATTGAAGCCAATTAGTGCTATGTTTTAAAACAGTGAAAAGCTATCTGCCTATTAAGTTGGCAGTCTCAATGTCCTGATTTAGTGACCTGATTTAAAACACTCAACCTACCATAGTGACCTAAGTTAACATGAGTTAGCTTGTAAATCTGTTTCTCTTCAAATCTCATGACATGAATGTAAGATGAATGTTCCCATGTGCATTTTCTCATTTGAATTTTCTGTACATGTATGCAATAGATTTACAAACAGGAACCAAAATCAACAAGAATTGACATGAATGTTAGTTACTATTACACGAGCATTGGATTGTACTGTCCTTCACTGTTGAGTCACTTCCCCTTGTTAAATAAATACTGAAGGACAAAAATGTCTTTTTTCTTCCTGGTTTTTTTTTTCTTTATTGGTCATTATTTTGGAGGTGCTGTTTCTCCTGATTCTGTATTCTACACCCATAATATACTGTCCCCACCTTCCCCCACCAAAAAAAAAAAAAAAAAAAAGAAAACAACACAAAATACCTGGTTTGGAAATGGAAGCAACTATACAAGAACCACCAAGTAAGTTCCCCATACAGTATTGTCAACCTGCGCATTCTAGTTGGGGCTCCTTTCAAGGAAAAGGAATAAAACCTCCCCAGCACCCCTCCAGTAGAACCTGTGCTCTTAAGACAGAAGAAATATGAGTAGTTTCAATATTGGAAGACAGCCAAAGAAGATGAGCTAGAAGTTACCTCAGTCATTCCTGGAATGAAAAGGCTACATGTTCTAGCTAACTTTCCACTGAGACTCTAGGCACTCAAGTTTATATTTAAAAAATGCCATGAATGTGGCATTTAATAAACATTATTGTTCATTTTGGCCCATGAAATAATAATATTCAGTGCGTGATTATCATCACATTTTTAATAGAGAAATTACATTGCATACCTTTCAAAGGGTGCATTTCACTCTTATTTGGAAACATTTCAAAATGTTTTATTTTATTAAACCTTTACTTAGTGATGTGATTATCTATGGAGATCATTTTTTAAAATGTTATTTCTTTGTGATGTGCATTATTAAAAATTCACCCATGCAAACTTGATACTTATTTTAAGGCATTCCTCTTCATTTTATGTAGCAATTCTGTTCTAAGGCAAGAAGTCAGGAAGAGTGTTCTCAATTGTTTTAAAGAGGAAAGGATTTCTTAGGATACCCTGATATGCAACAAAGATGCTAGCATTTTCCTATTCTTTAATAATTATCCTCTCTACTCTGTCATACTGAATAACACTATCAAAAATTTATCCATGAAAAATATAGCAGGAATGCTCTGAAGTACCAGGGAAGCATTCACTCATCCTCCATATAGATTAATACTGTATAAAGAGAAGGGAGGCCTTGGACCCTGATTGTTAAAGGTGTTAAGACCCACAGGGCCTGGATCCATTTCCCTACCAAGCATCTGCCTAAAATGGAAAATTTTATTATGAAAAAAAACTTTTCTTAAAAAAAATAAACCTAATTCTTAGAATATATGAGAGCTATATGTGGCCTTTACAGGGGTCCATTTCAAATTATTACACGTGGTTTTTCAACGACAAAACTTTTCTTCAGAGAAATAAACAACCTACTCAGGTTGTCTCTACTATCAACACAAAGAGAGTGCTAGTCAGAAACCAGACCTCCAGGTAGAAGAAAAAAATAAACTGATAAAAAGGAAGTTATTTTCGTGGTTTGGTTTTTTTTTTGGACAGAGCTATTGCTTTCTACTTTTTTTCCTATCCATCACAATAGGAAAATAACATTTTCTCTCTCATGCCAGTCTCTTTATACTAAAAGGAATTAAAAAAAGCAGAGGAAAACTAACTCATCGTGATAAAGAGTACTCAAAGATAACAATACTAAACAGCTGGAAGTGAAGCCATTATACAACTTGTAACAAGAAAGAAAGAAAAGAATGTAGCGGTTCATAAAAATAAATGCTCTATGGCTGGCTTAATAGAAAAATACAATTACATTTAAAAATTACAAAATGATCACCATCCATTCACATTATCTACATTTCCTATCAACACACACTGACAAACCTGTTCTAGGGGCAAAATCTTTGGCTGGTAAGAAGGTCTCATGTTTTCACTTTAATGTTGGCATCAGAGCAGCATGGAACAAAGAATTATAATTTCTAAATGAGCTGGAGTAGATAAACCATTCCTTCCACATCTTCTAAACCTGAGCAGACTAGCATTTTTGAGGCTACAATTCAAGCAGAAGCATTAGAAGCTTCAGCATTTACAGTTCTGTCTACACAGCCACGTATATAAAACAGACAGTCAGGGCCTCATTTGTGTTCTGAGCCTCCAACACATGTTAAATTGCAGGCAGACTTCGCCTTTGCTGAGGGGTCAGCTCCGGGTGCCACACATCCACAATGAAGATTAGGCGCAGGGACTCGGCATCCTGCCACACCTCATGTTCAAAGGAGTCATCAAAGATGAGCACTTTCCCTTCTTCCCAGTTCCTGTAAGAGAAAAACAAGACATTTTCTATTACAATCTTCTAAGGTTCAGGTATCTGGATGAATGCTAGCTAACCAAAGCTCTTATGGATTTATGAAAATGAATTTTGGCATCAAAGCATGATTTAATATTTGATGACCCAAATAGGACTCAATGGTTCTTGATTATAAATAGTAATTCTTATTGTTCAGTATTATAGGTGAAGATAGTACAGAAAATGGAGCTGAAGGTATAGTGAGACTATGATATATCTTGGAAACATTTTTAAAAATAAATCTCTTCTATCAAAGATTTTAGTCAGCGGAGAGTTAAAAATTGGCCACTGGCCCTCCATAAAGTGCATAATTTTTCTATGAATAATCACATGACTGATGACTTTTTGTGAAAGCTCCCTGGCATCTTTCCTGGTTTTTCATAGGCAAAGGATTATTCTTTTCAAGGGACAACCATATCATGTTATTCCATCTGGGAAAAGTACCACAGTACAAAAAGGCAGGCATTGAAAAAATTATATTATACAGCAACAGTAAGACCAGGTGTTTCCTAGCCATTTTGCGTTCAGAACATAGGCACATTTCAAAACTTGTTCTTTGTGCTAATGGCATCCACATAGGAGATTTTAAAAAATCAATGCCATTCATTATTGGCTTGTCTCCCCATCAGCAATGGCTACACATATGTTTAGGAAATACAAACCAAGTTTAATGTTAACCTGAATAAAATATAATCAGGAAGTAAATGGAGGTAGGGAAAAGAGGAAAAATAAGCTTGATAACAGAAAGAAAGAGCACAGGATTTGAAGTTAAGAGACTTGGGATTGAAATACGGGTCTGATCCTTACTAGCTGTGTGACCATGGACTGAACTTCCTGATCCTCAGTTTCCCCATACAGATGATACTACTTATACCAAGTATAAGTACAACCTGTGGCCCATGGGCCACTTGCAGCATGCCAAAGGATTTCAGGTGCTCCTCAAAAAATGTAGAAGATCCTCTACATTTTTCACAGGGCACCTGTGGGCTGCAGGTTGTGCAGGCCTGCCTTATACTTATCTGACTCTTCAGGCTGTGGTAGAACAATTAATTTTTAAAATGTGAAATGAAAAGATGACAGATGTAGAGCTGAACCTCAACAGCCATCTAGTCCAACTGTTTTGTTTTACAGTTGAGGAAACTGAGGCCCACGTAGGTGAACTGGTTTGCCCGAGATCACAAGGACAATAAATAGCAGAAGTAGGATTCTAATCCAGGACCCTCTTACTCCAAATCCAGCATTCTTTCCATTCTTTCCACAACAGCACATATTTCCTCATCATTGTGTAATACAATTCAAACCCAAAACAGAAGAGAATTTTGGATTTTCTAAGTGACAGATTAAACAATTCAATAAGCACTTGTTGACTGATTATGAGGTAGAAGACACTGTGCTTAGTGGGAAGGATACAAAGATAAAACACAAAATTGGCCTCCAGTTAAATTGCACATTTTAAAAATATGCTTTGGTTTTCTAAAACCAAATTTCATTATGGAATTAAGTTTATTAAGCAGTATATGTTCCAATTAATTGTCAAAAATACTAAGTACTGGTTAGAAAATGCTGGCTGGGTTTCAAGTTATTCAATCACAAGATATCAGTGTTTTATGAACAGGGCTTGTGCCTTACATGTACAGCAAAGTGCGAAAAATTAAATGTTATGGCATACTTAATAAATTAAAAAAAATATTTTTCAAAGTAACTGATAAATATGTTGCACACTCCTTGAGGGCAGAGGATATTTTGTGTTCTTCACTCTATCCCTTTTAGTGTATAACACAATACTTAGCACAAATAATATCTCAATCAATCAATAGCTATTAAGGTGACTGACAGCGTAGGATAAGAGGTTGGTTTACCACTCCAGTTTCAGAGAGAATAAAATTTATGTCCTGGATAAAAGGACTAGGTCACGGAATAGCAAGCTAACCTACAAGAAAATAGCTATCACAAATTACTCAAACAAATTTTCTTTTTTTTTTTTTCTTTTTGGAGGGCAATTGGGGTTAAGTGACTCGCCCAAAGTCACACAGCTAGTTTTGTGTTAAGTGTCTGTGGCCGGATTTGAATTCAGGTCCTCCTGACTCCAGGGCCAGTGCTCTATTCACTGTGCCACCTAGCCGCCCCTCAAACAAATTTTCACATATGAAATCCAAATCCAAATGAAATCCCAAACCATTTTAAAACAAGGTCAAAGTCAAGAGTGTGATTGTAGTGGAGTTTAACCTTCTTGAGGGCAGGGATAGATGAAGACACATTTTATCTTTGTGCTGAGCACAGAATCTTACATACTGCAGGTATGTCATCAATGTTTACTGGACTGCCCTGAGGAAAGGAAGAGAAGGGGCCTGTGATTCTTGAAAGAGTCAGGAAACAACTTTTACTCTTATTTCAGTATCACCTGGTAGACTAAGAAGTCCCTGGTGATCCTTACATATAAAAGTAGGGCTATAAATTAAGAAGGAAAGGAGAGAAAGCATAATTGTAGGAATTTGGAGTTGAAAAGGGCCTTGGGTATTATCTAATCCAACACTCTAAATTTAAAGATGAGTAACGAAGGTCAGGGATGGGAAGTTACTTGTTCAGGGTTAAACAAATTACACACAGTGATGAAAATGATTAATGACAAAGAAAACACTAGAACCCAGGTCGCCTAATTCCTAGTCTAGTGTTCTTTCTACAATATTCCAATGAATCCTTAGATGCAGTTCCTCTTAATTTTGTTGATCAACTCTTCAGATTAGCTTCAGAGTGTGTGTGTGTGTGTGTGTGTGTGTGTGTGTGTGTGTGTGCAAATACACAGATAATATATAGCTTAATTTGGGTAAGGATGGACTTGTTTTTTGCTTTCCAAATTTATTTTCCTTTCAGATTTCATTCAGATACTGAGGATATATGTATAGCTACAGTGAACAGTTAGCAAGCTATGCATTTCTACCAACCTTTTGTTTACCTTTAAACCACAAATTCTGATCCAGTCAGTCCCCTAGCTCAGTATCATATTCCTCACCAAAAGGGAAAAAAAAACCCAAAACACCAAACATAGGTCCTCAGCCCTTGCCCATAAAGAATTACTCTGTTCATTGTTTATCAGTAGTAGATAGGCAGACCTTGTTAAGTACAGACCCAAGGGAGTTTTGGGCTGGGGGTAGCTTTTTTAAAAAAAATAAACTAAACTGTTAAAGAAGGTTAGAATCAAAACAGAAACCACTGCTTTTAGCTTTTCCACTATTAACAATTACTTCTTTAACCTTCCCATCTTTTTTGCTCCGCCCTCTCTAGAGAAATACAATAGAGTGCTTTGCCCCAGAATGTCAGAGCCAGAGAACCTCTGAGTTGGAAGGGTCTTCAGTGGTTCAACTAAAACCTGAACAAAAATCCCTCCCTCAAAATATTTGTCCAACTTCCACCTGAAGGATTGCAGTAAAAGAGAATTCATTACCTCCACATATAATTCATTAAATGTTTATGTAGCTTTTTTAGCCAGGTTTTCCACGATATTAAGCCTAAACTGCTTCTCTGCAGTTTCTCTCCACAGTGCCTAATCCTTCTTCCACAGTCATTCAAATACTTAGCTACCTTTCTCCCTTTCAAATCTCCTCTTCTCTATGCTGAATATCCCAAGTTTCTTCAGCTGATTGTCCTATGGTCTGATGTCATCTGAAAGGCCTTCACCTCTCAGAGCACTCTTTTCAGGTCTCCAAATTAGCAACGTTGTTACTGTTGTTGTTCAGTCATTTCTGCTGTGTCAGGTTCTTTGTGACCCCTTGGGGTTTTCTTGGCAGAGATACTGCAGTGATTTACCATTTCCTTCTCCAGCTCATTTTACAGTTGAGGAAACTGAGGCAAACAGGGCGAAGTGATTTGCTCAGGGTCACAAAGCTAGTAAGTGTCTCGGGCTGCATTTGAACTCAGGCTTCCTGTTTCTAGCCCCAGTGCTCTGGCGTTCTGTGCTACCTAGCCACCTCAAATGAGCAACATCCTTTCTGAAATACAGCATCCAAAACTAAACATAATACTCAAGATACGGTTTGAGTAATGAGGAAAATAGTTAGACTATCACCTTTCACTTTCTGGATATTCTGTCTACCTCATCAGAGCTTTAAGCTAAATTTGCTCTTTTGGAAGATGTCACTCTGTTTGTTAATATTGTTTGGGGACCTCTAAATCATTTAGATTGTTTCTCCTTTCCTGTACTTAAAAAAAAAAAAATCGGGGCAGCTACATGGCACAGCGAATAGAGCACGGGCCCTGGAGTCAGAGGACCTGAGTTCAAATTTGACCTCAGACACTTGATGCTTACTAGCTGTGTGACACTGAGCAAGTCACTTAACCCCAATTACCCTGCCTTCCCCCCTCGAAAAAGCAAAAAAGAAAATTAAATCAAAACTTTAAATAAACAAACATCTTCTTTGCTTTCTACTCACCTACTTCAATTAATAAAAAAAATTTTAAAACCTACCATAACAAATATGTGTAGTTAAGCAAAACAGATGCCTACATTGGCAACACACAAAAATGCTATCACTTTTCACTTTAAGTTCATCACTACTCTGTACTTGTGCCACTGATTTTTTTAAATACAATTTGAGAAATGGAAAATAGGAAAAAGATGGGAAAAAACAAAAGCAGAAACATAAAGAGGGTGGGGAAAAAAAACAACAACAAAAATGAAGCAATTATGGTGAGAAATGGTGATGGGAGAGGCACTACCAGCTATTTCAGGTGTCCTCACACCTGACTGCTGTTTATTGAATACTGAAGAGGACCAAACATAGCCCAAGAACGTGGGTAGTATTCTTTCTTTACAAATTGATTTGTTTACTTATTTATTTTGCAGGGACACAAATAGTTTATAGCATTCAAGAGGGATTAAGACAAATGGAAGACTAAAAACCGAATGTAAATATTGAAAGGAGAAAACCATGATGTGGGAATTAAATTTCTGAACACACAGTTCCATTCCCAAGGAAAAATAAGACAACTCAAATATACCCTCAACATGATTTTGGGGTTGACTTTTTTGAGGCCTAGAAAACTATATCACTCCATGTGTCCCTTTTGACTTGGGTCTGCCCTTCGTAAACTTCTCACATTGCCTCATGCTCTCAATTCCCTACGGATAGCTTTTAAATGCTTAAATTGAAAAAAAAATTAAATCATCATCAATTATCAGATGGAGCCCGATTTGCAAATACCCCAAAGTGCAGCACTTATTAGACTAGAAGATAAAAGCACAGGACAATAAAATTCATCTAAATGCCTGACCCAAGTGGCTTGGAGAGGTTAAAGCAGAGGTCCATCTATCACCAGCATGGGAAAGCAAGAGGGCTTTACACAACAAAAGGAATCATAAAGATGTCAAAGGTCTATTATATCCTTTTTTGGCCTAAAAAATAAAGGCTATCATTGAAATGCAAATAAATATTTTTCAGACCACTTAGTTTGTGAAAAAAGCTTCATAGATATGATTAAGTTAAAATTCAAATTATGACATGGAAAGAGCCCCTTTGGATAAAAGAGGCCATGAAAACCATTGGAAAGGAGGCTTCCTGGGAACCTTTCCCAGCAGCTTTCATGGAAGCAAATTCATTCAAGGCCTCAAGCAGGATTCTGACCCCACCAGGGAAGATTTGGGCTTTTCCAAAACTTATTTCTGGAATTTCATGTGTTGAAGAAAAAAAACCCTCTACTCTGGTTTTGTAAAATGATAGCAGAAAATTTACTCCCAAGATTATGTAACATTATAAAATCCTACTGTTTATCAAATCATAATAATTACAATTAATAATAATTCTGGAAATACCTACTTGATGATAAAAATTTTGTTGTGCAATTAGCACTGATGATAATAATACTAAGTAATGATACCAGGTGCCTAATCTGTCACCCAAGGAACTTGGGGAAAAAGTATGCTAATACTCTTTTAAATAATGTTTTGTGGTAGATTAAAAACAAACGGGTATTTTCTATTCGTTTTGTGAAGAAAAAAAACCGAGGATCAAAAAATGTGAAATGTCTATAAATGCAGTGTCAGTCAGTGGTGGAACTGGACACAGACCCCAGGACTACAAATAGTATGAATCACAGGCATAGAAGGGAACCCAAACGACAACTTGTTCAACCCTCTCATTTTACATAGAGTAAACTGAAGCCCGGACATAGAAAGACAATTATTAAAGATCAAACTGATAATAAGTAGCAGGGATAAGGTTGAGATTCAGGTTTTCATCCCCCTAAACCCCAAATTCTTTCTCTGCACCACTCATAGTCAGCAGCCCCTATATTCCCCACCCACAGATAAAGCCTCAATAGCACCACTTTGGTGGGGGAGGTTAGCATGACCCTCTGCAGTCACCAACTCAGACTGTCAACCGATCAGATTCCCTTAATCAGGCACTTGTCACCAAGAACCCCTGTCCTCAACCCTGTTATGTGAACTAGTAGTGTGGCATCCTATATGGAAAGTCTAAACAAATTTACACATAGAATCATATGGTCTCCTTATAGAAACTGTAGCTCCGGAACTATGAACACTCTGGATAAAACAGACTTTTGGGGCTAGTTAGCGGAACTTAAGCACCAGTTCTGATTCTCTTGAGGCGTTCCTGTCCCATTTGGCTGTCTGCAATTGTTTTTCTCCCTACCCATCACAGCACTTGACCAGGAGTTGTGTGCTGTTGCCATCTTCTTTTTTTAATGTTTCATCTCCTCGCTCATTTTAATAAACTATGTGAGGGCCGCATCTCTATCTTATCTATGTTTATATCACTCTTGCTGCCCTGTGTGTTTCAAGGTATGCCCTTAATAAATGTTGAATTAGGGGTGAAAAAGGTTTAAAGTTTCACATAGCAGACCTAAAATAAAACCACAAACGTCACCAGTATCTCCAGAAGAGCAACAACAAAATACAGGAAAATATAATAGAAGGAGAAATCCTATTAAAAATGCATAAAGTGTTTGGAAGTTGCTCTGCCGAAGCATACTTAATATTTATATACATACAAATATAAAATGCCTCCTAAAATGAGAAAAAAAAATACCTTAAATTACTGGGGGGCTCATGGCTGTGCTCTGCTAATATAACAAAAATGATGATAGTAACTAAATTATTTTAAATAATTAGAGTAATATCAATCAAAGTGCCAAGAGGCTACCTTATAGAGCTAAACAAAGTAACAACAAAGATCATTTGGAGGAACCAGAGATCTAAACTTTCAAGGGAAATAATGGAATTAAGGGGAAATAGTAGTTCCATACTTCAAGTTATACTGCATAAAAACTATTTGGTTTTTAAAAGAGAAAAGAAAGGAAATCAGTGAAAAAAATAGATAAGGAAAATAACTGTCTTTGAGAAAACTGAGACTATAAATTACTTGAGGAACAAAAACTTCCTATCTGATAAGTTGTCTGAGAAACTGAACAGCAAGTCAGCAGAAATTAAGCTTAGACAAACGTCACATCATATGCCACAAAAAGCTAAAAATGGACATGTAGATCAAATATTAAAGGTCCTACCATGAAAAAAAAAAGAATCAAATAAGTTAGGTTTCACAAATATGATGAGAATTACTAACTAAGAGATGATGGTGATCATAAAAGACGAAACTGAAAATTTTGATTATGACATTGGAAAAATTGTACCAATAAAATCAAGGCAACTAACATAAGAGTGGAAGCTGGAGGGGGGGAGGGCGGTAGAAGGTAACTTTGTATCAAATATCTCTGATAAATGTCTGAGAGGATAACAACTGAGCTTGTAATTTCATTGTTGTAGAGAGATCCTGATGAGGTACTTACTCCACCAATGTAGTGTACTGTCTGGCACCTTCTCTGCCATTTATAGTCTTAGTTTGAATACGGAATGGCTAAGTGACTTGCCAAAAGATATGGTGTCAGTTTATGTCAGACGCAGGACTTGAACCTTAGTCTTAATGGCTCTGAAGCCAGCTCTCTACCATTATCCCACTCTACCTTTCCTAAAGGTTTGATTTCCAGGATATAGAGGAAACTAATGTAAGTGTGAACTACAAGTTATTTTTCAGTGGCAAGTGGTCAAAAGTTATACATAAACAATTTTTCAAAAGAATTGCAAACTATTAACAACCTAATGAAAAACTGCTCCAAAATCTTCAATAATATGAAAAATACAAATTAAAACAACTCTGAGGTTTCACCTCACAAGGTGAAAATAGGCAAAGAATAAAAACAAGTTGAAATAGTCAATACAGAATGGTTGTATACAGATAGGCACACTAATTGCTGGTAGAGTTGTGAATTGGTCCAACCATTCTGAAAAACAATTAGAAAGCATGCTAAGAAAGGAAGTAAAATTTCCATATCCCTTAAGCTGAAGCTTCCAATGCCTAGGCATATTTACCACGGAAAACAGAAAGATGCTATATGCAAGAAAATACTTACAGAAACACTCTCCTTTCCCCCAACTGCTATTACTTTTTTGTAATAGCAAAGAATTGGAAACAAAAAGAAATAAAGCCTATTGATGAGGGAAATGCCTAAACAAATTGTTGTACATGAAAGCAATGGAGTATTCCTGTGCTTAAAAAAAAAGCGTTAATATGAAGAAGACAGAGATGCGCAGGAAGATTTATATAAACTGATGCAAAACAATGAAAGTAAAATCATGAAAGTTAAGTTTTACTATGATTATAAAAATAATATGTTAACTATCATAAGTTAAGCAATTCAAAATAACAACAAAATCAAAGCTTAAAACTCTGCAATGATAATAAACAAGCTCAGGCCCCCCCAAAACAGATATGAGAATATACCTTCCTCTCCCCCTTTTTTGGGCATAGATGTTGGACTATCAGTGTTGAATGTTGTATATAATATTTGAGCTGGTTGATATATAGGTTTATTTTGCTAGGAAAAAAGAGTTATATGAAATTCCTTAAAAATATAGTTATTTCTAAAATTGGAAAGGTTTGAGAATGGGGGAGAGAAAAGAAGACTATGCAGTTAAGTAGTAACTGGTTTCCTGGAACTGTCCTGGCTGGTCAGTGGAAAAGCAGGTACCATTAGTTAAGGTAAAGACCAGTATTAAGGGGGAGAAATCTTCCCTATATTCTCTCCCCAAAAGTGGCTGGTGAGAAAGGACTACAAATTCCATGCTAGATCCTGTTCCATAACCCATGAGGCTAGAAGGGGCATACAAAACCCAAAAGAAGCAGGATTATGATTTAAAGCCACACTCAAATTTTGGACAAAGTCGATTTTAGAAGAAAAATGGGCAGCCAAGATTTAGTCCAATCTGGCATATATAAGGAAAGTACTTGGACTGGGTATTATAATTATAGAAAGACTGCAGATGATGAACGTCAGTTCTATTATATTTAGCTAGTATGCCATCCCTTACAGTATCAAGTGCTTCAAGAAAAAAAGGTTATATCTATTCAATCTATTTTTGGATAAGGTTTTCTCCTTATATATGCATATGAAAAACTTTATCAGTTTCTATTTCATTAAACTCCGAAGGTGTCAGAGAAAGAAAAGTGTTACTAATCAGTAAACACACACACCCATGCACAAATTTTTCAAAAGAAGCCAATCTAGAGAAAAAAAATAAAAAACATTATGGTCTCTAGCTGTCTCCAGGCACACTCTGGGGTCCAATGAGAGTTGTGGTGACTGTCATGTCATTATGATAGCAGATGCTGGGATTTCTCATGGAACACAGCCAATATTATACAACTTCAGGGAACCCATGAAAAGAAGAATAAAAAAGGCAAGTGTAGATACTTAATGATTTTAGTTATTTATGGCTTGCACAATAAGATTCTAAAATTATGAGACTTATTCTACCTTCTTGGCCCCCTTATAAAATTTTTAAAAAGTGACTGCCAGCAATATTCTGTGATAATTGAACAAATAAAACTATTTTTGACTAAATGTTTCTAAATGAGGGAAATTTCCATAAAGGAGAAGAGGCACAAATGCAAAACCTTTTCAGAACACCCCTGTCAGCACCTGGTTGATTCTCCTTTAACTATATTAAATAACCAGGTCCCAGAGGTCAGCCTAAAGACTGAAAAAATTGTAGAAGGAAACTTAAGAGTCTAGAAAATCAGGACTGGTAAAGGTGGGACATAAAGAGGACCACATAGCAGCGTCTTTTTCTATCTGTGTTCCAACTGGTCACTCTTAACCTTGGAGAGAAACAAAATTTATTAAAACCCTGGAAATCTGAAAGAACTTTGTAGCAAGGCTAGAGAAAGTATATAACAATGCTGGGCCATCAGAAGAAAAGGACTGCTAGTGAAGAATAGACAAAATTTCAATGAGAAAGAGAAGTGAGAAATATTTTAAAGAAGTGTGGTAGAGGGAAAACAGGAAAGAGGAATTATTTCACTCTTACTTGAGATAGAAAGGGAAAGCCAAAACCAAACCAAAATAAAAAGAGACCCAAATAAATAAAGGTCAACTAAAGGAGTTTGGGACTGCCAGAAAAGAAGATCAGGTTTATATTTATGCAAACAAAACAAGTGCTCACTTGAAAGAAGAACAGATATAATTAATGGAAGAGAAAACAAACCTAGAGATTATCGCTCTAAATATAAAAGGGATTAAATTCCTCAATCAAAAGAAAAATAATAGAGAAATGGATAAGAAACTAAACCTCAAAATTTTCTGCAAACAAAAGTATATTAACACACACATACATGTATATGTGTATATATGCATGTATATATACATATACGCAGAGAGAATAAAAATTACAGCAAGGAGTAAAATGTATCATGCTTCAAGGAAGCCTAAAAATGCACTCATTATCTCAGATAAGATAAATATAACAATGTATAAAGTCAGTAGAAATAGCACAATTACATTATGCTTAAAGTATTACAGATAACGAAAAGAATAACAACATTAAGTATGTATGCACCAAATGGCCTATTGGTTAAGTTCTTAAAAGAAAAGGTAGGGAAAATGCAAAACCACACATATAGTAGTGCAGTAATAGCATGAGACTCCAATATCCATCTCTCAGAACTGGATAAATCCAACAAAAAGATGAGGTGAAAGAATTGGTCGTCTGCCTGAAACAATGCAAGTTATAGTAATAAGACAATCAAAGATATAAACATTGGCAAGAGGGGGACAAAATTATCACTATCTACAGGTGACAACAATGTAGAAACTAACTGGTGTGATTTACAGTTTGAGCAAGTTTGATTTACAAAAGTCAAAAGCATTTCTATACAATACTAACATAATAAAAAAAATTCTATTTCAAACAACTATAAAATACATATAATACAAGGAAGTCAAACACAGAAAGGAAAGTTTACCAATCTATTTAAAGTAGTACTCTGTATTCGGGAAAGGCTAAAAGAAACCTAAAACTATGATATATGAGTGAAAAGAATATTACTATACAGTAAGAAATTATTAATTTGAGGATTTATAAGATTGATACAGAGTGAAAAATCAGAACCAAGAAAATAATACACATGACTACAATGTAATGAAAAGATCACCCTAAGAAGTCAAACTGACTTTCTGAAAAACTAACATACCTCCTTTTTCATCCTAAAGAGACAGAGAGGGAAGTATCAGGATAGAACACTGAATATTCTGCCAACTACAATCACTGTGTAGAATTAATTTTCTTTGTCACATGAGCAACATTTAATCTGGAGTCTGTGTGTGTGTGTGTGTGTGTGTGTGTAGGGGAGGGTTGAAATTTCTGTAATGTAAAGCCAAAAGATATCAGTGAAATGTATGTTTCAATACAAATTAATTTTATTTTCTCTTAATTTTCCCTGGCTCGTCATTAACATAATGGCAGTGCTTTGCTTTCTAGCCATATATTATTTGGCCTGACATTTTGCAATGACATTTCTACAGGCAGAAACACTGAATACGCGGGGGAGGTGTAAACTCATAGCTCATTCTATTAGCATGTTTCAATCATATTTTTGGAGGAAGCCTCTTACAGAAATGGAATGATGATTTCCTTCCTAGAATTATTCAAGGCTAGCTTTCACAACTTCCACAGTCAATTTAGGTGACAATTAAATCCAGCTGTGTTAGTGGTATGGGGCTCAAGAGATTCAACTTCATTGGGACCAAACTGGAGATCACCAACTCATTTTATATGAGCCAGAGTATATGGCAAGCATGTGGTGACAACTCTGTGAAATTGAATACAATTCCCTAGCCAAGAAGAAAAAAGGCTTCTCAGCTGCCATTTCCAATCTTCTGCCAATTTCAATAAGTAAACACACTCAAAAAACTATTTTATTTATGGAAATAAAATACTGGGAAACTTATGTGCTTCTCAGCCCATAAAGGATGTGCACTTAATATCTGCGGTAGTGTGGACTGTGGTGATGGAATATTTAAATGGGCCATCCGCCTGCAGGAATCCTATCACCTTTGAAGAAACAGCAATCAGATTATTACTACCTGAGAAGTCCAATCTACAAACTGCTATAAATTGCTCACTGTTTAGGCCTTTGAGGAGCTCTGAAAAATTGCTTCCTATTACCCACAATAAGTAAGACTGATTCCTTTATGTGTATATTTTGACACCAATCCTGTTTCAACAAAAACAGCAAGAAACTTCTGGATTTTAAACCCTTCTCTCCCATCTTCAGAAAATGATAAATATACTGTCTCATTCTGATAGCTTACAGTTCTCTCTCAGTAAATAACACAGTGAATCTGATTACTTTTTTGGACAATATTCTCTCAAAATAAGTGCATTTTCCTCATCATAAAGTGTGCACAAGGATCATCCTTGATAATAAGCGTAACTCAAGAGGATGAGAAGCTACAGTGCTACCTACTTCACAGTGAATGCTGATGATGAGGGGCAATAATACTCACTGGTGAGTATTCCTGGCCTTATTAAGAAGAGGGTACATGACCCCACTGATATTATATATAGAAAGGTAGCAAGAACAATCAATGATCATTGACATGCCTTCTAATCATTTTCAAAGCAGAATTTTTGCAGATTTTTTTTTCACCATTAGATCCTCATAAATTAGTGAACTAGGTTAACGATGCCATTCATATCTTAACAAAGTACAAACCGAGTAATGACTAGGGCAAATTTCTCATTTATTGTTACAATCAATGTGAGTGGCAGTGTTAGGATTTACCAACCTTTATCTCTTGCAAGGATATAAATTCAATTTGATTATTTCTCAAACTACATTTGAGGGAGTAGTTATTCCCACTTCCATATAATCAAAGGGTATTTGCTGACTATGTACTATGTGGGAGGTGCTCTAAGTGGGACAGAAGAAGGGAAGGAATTTATAATGTAGCAGGAGAGACATGATGAATACACACGAATCAAAAGGAAATAATATAAGCCAGTACATAATTAAATGTGATGCTGTGTGGTAGATCAGAATAAGTATCGTAAGCATTCAGAAAAAGTAGAATTTGCTTGTGAGTGTACCTCAAGGATCTGTCCTGGGCCCTCTTCTCTTATCTTCCTTTGACTTCTATCTTGGTGATCTCCTCAGATACCATGGGTTCAACTAATATTACTAAGCAGATAATTGTCACATCTATACAGTATGTCCCAAAAGTCTTAGTACAGTTCAAGCCCTAATTTCTCTCCTGAGCTCCAGCCCTCCATCACCAATTACCTACTAGACACCAACACAGAAATGTCCTAAATGCCTTGCAAATTCAATGGATTCAAAATTAAACTCATTTTTTCCCCTCTGTGCTCATTTTTCACAATTTTCTATACTGGTTAATGGGGATAGTATAATAGCCTCTTAAAACTGGTATCCCTGCCTCTACTTGCTTTTCCATGTAATCCATCCTCCACCTAACTGCCAAATTTATATTCCTAAAAGAGATCTATGTTACTCTTCTATTCAAAAAAGTCAGTGACTCCCATCTGCCTCTAGGATACAATACAAAATCCTTAATCTGTGTCCTCTCACAAAGCCACTATCTTGGTATAGAAAACCAGGGGTGGGGAACCTGCAGCCTTGAGACCATATGTGGTCTTCTAGGGCCTTGGGTGCACCTTTTGACTGAGTCCAAGTTTTACAGAACAAATCCTTTCATTAAGGTGATTTGTTCTGTGAAGTTTGGCTTCAGTCAAAGGGCTGCACTTGAGGACCCAGAGGGTCACAGGTTCCCTACCCCTAGATCCTCTTGCCTGGACTTGCAGTTACCTCCAAATTAGTCTCCCTGCTTCCAGTCTTTCTCCTCTCCAATCTTTCCTCCACACAGTTGACAAATTAATCTTCCTGGACGCAGGTTTGTTCACAAAGAGTCTTCACTAGTACCCTATGCCTCTGCCAGCTCCTCAGATAAAAGTCTTACCAGGCTGATTTTGGCCTCTCCAGAGATTTCACATTACCACCTCCCACACTCTACACTTCATCAAACGAATTTGCTGGCTGTTTCCCATAATGGACATTCTGTCTCCTGTCTTTGTGCCAAATGCCTAAAATGCATTCCTTACTCATCTTCATCATTTAGATTCCTAGCTTTCTTGAAGGCTTTGCTCAGCTTGTCACCTCCCACAGAAAGCCCTTCTCGATCCCCAAGCTGTTAGTGCTCTCTCTCTCCTCAAATTATTTATTTGTCTGTGGACATATTGTATTCCCTGGCAGAAGGTCACTCTTTGAAGGCAAAGTCTGTTTTATATTCCTGCTTTTGTACCTCCAGAATCTAGCACAGTCCCCTGCTCTGAGCAGCTACCTCAAAACTGTTTGTTTCACTTAACATGAATTTCACAGAGGAGGACAGGTTTCAGTTAAACAGACAAGGATGAGTATTGATTGGAATAATCAGAGGGAAGTCACTCCAGGGGAGGGGAACAATTTGAATGAAGGGAAGGATGTGGGTTTGAATGTGGGGGACAACTTGGGGTAGTCAGGAGACCATGCTGACCACCGTGGCGCACAAAATCATGACCCTCATTTGCTTAAAAAAGAGGAACTTTTGTAATCAGTTATGGAAGTATATCCACTCTTAGGCTGGGAATCATAGACAGAAATGGAGCTGTCCCAACACACATGATCAATCATATCAGAGTGCCCTTGCATAATATATTTATTATGCGTATTTTATATATTTATGCATATCTGTATATATATGTATATAATAGGTATTTTTAAATAATCTTTTTGGTGTTGTAGACCCCCTAGGACAGTGTGTCAGCCTAGGTATCCTATCTTGGAATTATGTTAAGTGCGTAAAACAAAACACATAAGATTACAAAGGAAACAATTATTTCAAAATCCAGTTACTGAAGAACTGATAAAAAAAATAATAAGTACATGGGACTAGAGTGAAGAATCCCTAAAATCCAACCCCTTCATATTGTAATTTTACAGATAAGGAACCAGCCAGGAGAGGTGACGTGAATCATCCCAGGTCACAAAGTTAGCTGCTGGCAAAGCTTGGAAGAGAACCCAGGTCTACTAATTCTTTTCCCAGGATTCCTTAAGGTATCATGCCATGGAAAGTTTAACAGAAAGGAAACTGCTTAAGAAATTTTAGACTCTGTTTCACCTGATGGGCTTAGTTAATATATAAAGTAGTAGGGCACAGTAGATACTGTCTGCTCTAGAATTAGATTCTGGTACACACAGAGCCGTGTGACTGCAGGCAAGTTACTTAACTCCTGTCACCCTAGGTTTCCTCATCTGTAAAACGAGTATGATGATACCTCTAAGTATCTACCTCACCAGGAATAAGAGGATCAAATGAAAGTCTGTGAAAAGCACTTTGTAGATGCAAAGTCTTACATAAATGTCATACATTTAGCTGTGCAACCCTGGGCAACCGACTTAACCTCCCTAGGCCTCAGTTTCTTTATCTGTAAAATGGGGGAAGGGAAATTGTTGGACTCATTGACCTCTGAGGTTCCTTACTGCTCTAAATCTTTGATCAATTGAGAGTTATTTTAAACCATGAAATCATTAAATTAAAATCCACTCCTGAAATAAACCAAGATCCTTTAATAGAGACTAAAGGAATAAGAATAAGAATAAGAATAAAGGAATAAGGTTTACCTGGTCTCCTGGGCACAACGGATCCTACAGCCTTCCTTGGGTATCACTAGACCCAGATGCATCCTCAGCCTACAGTTTGTAGGCCCTGTGTGAGGCCAGACATGAGTGCCTGGGTGCATGACAGAATATTTGATCTGCGGGGATAAAAAAAAAAAAAAGATACACTCTTTTCATCACAGCTTCTTCATTCAAACATTTGTCAGGAGGCTGAAGAATTGCAAATCTGAAAACCTATTTGGGAAGACTTATCTACACTTTATTTCTGAGGTGATTAAAACTAATCACTCACATTTTCTAAAAATAGAGAAATACAATGTTTTCCAGGCTCATTTTTTTGGTCAACTATGTGAAATTCTGGCTCATTAAAACTAGTATGAAAAAAGTAGCTTTCACTAAAGCAAAGAAATTCAACCATCCATTTGAAAACATTAGAGTGATCATGTATTTGCTACCTCTAGACTCTAGCAATACTGAAAAAAAGTCAGAAATACCTGTCCTCTTCTGCACCCTGTTGTTTCTGGAAATTTTTCTAGTAAAGCACAGGTTTTTGGAGCTCCTCTGCAAGCATTTTCATTTTTTCTTCCTAGACAGATAAATTATAAATGCATTGTTAGGAACAAATTGCAAAAAATTTGTAACGCATGTGGTTAAGACCACTGATAGATCTATATATTCTTATCCTTGCTTAATCAATGAGAAACCTGAAGCCCAAGATGGAAAAAAATGTCCATCCCGAACCAAGGACAAATGGACAGAATGAGCATCATGGACAGAATGCAGTATTTAGTGTCCAGACTATATACATATACCCAGGCTGTTTCAGTGATGATGTATGTGCTGAATACTTAAAAAAAAAAAAGAAGAAGAAGGAAAACAGTTTATGCTGTATGACTAACTTAAAAGTGCATTTTTCTAAGACTAGGTTAAACTCTGATGATTAAAATAAGGTTGGAAATAATGATGCAAAAGGAAAAGTCAAACAGGTTGTGTTTGATTTCATAGAGAAATAAGTTATTGTCCTCCTACCCATTCCTAGAGCCAATAAACATTTATTAATTTCCTAGTACATGCCAGGTACTATACTAAGTGCTAGGGATACAAAGAAAGGTTAAAAAAAACAAGGTCCATGCCCTCGAAAAGCTTGTAATATAAGAAGAGAGAAAAACACATAAACAACTATGTACAAGATATATGTCATATAAACTAAAGATTAACTTGGAAGGAAAACAGTAACATTAAGGGAGATTGGGATAGGTTTCTCACAGAAGGTAGAATTTTACTAGGGCCTCAGGGGAAAGCAGGAAAATCAGAGAAGAAATGAAGAAGGAGGGCAATGAGAAACAGAGTGAGGGGTGGTCAATGAAGTTTCCAGAGTCAGAAGATGGTATGTCTTGTGTGGGGAGGGGAAACTGGGCTGAAAATGGGTATTTTTAAGAAAAAAAAAATGTTTTAATTAAATTTCTTTACAGAAGAACACAGCACATAATAGACTTTAGACCTCTGTAATGTTATTAGGAGGGTGTCACTTAAATAAATTCCAAAGCAGGGAATAGAGACCAAAGGGAAGTCAAACAGCCAAGTTTTTCCATATAGATTAATGGTGAATTTAATAGTATCCTGAGAAGGGGTCTAATGGCTTCACCAGACTGCCAAAAGTAATCCATGATACAAAAAAGAAAGGAAGCAGGTATTAATTATTTAATATGCTCTAGGCATTGTTCTAAGATTAAGAATCCCTGGTCTAGATTCCATAAGAAGCCACTGATGCTTCTCAAGTGTATGTGGTGGGGAATGAGGGTGTTATACCAGAGCTGTACTTTAGAAATATCACTTTGGTGAAAGTATGGAGGATGGCTTAGGGAAGAGAGACTAGAGGGAGAGAGATACCAATTAGGTGATAAATGAAATAGAAGAGGAGACAGCAGATGGGAGGGCTTGAATTATGGTAGTGTTTATGTGAGCAGAGAGAAAGGTAGATGTCAGAGACGTTGTAGAAGAAGCACCGATAAAGATTTAGCAAATAACTGGATGTGAAGGGTGAAAGAGAAAGAAAAGTCAAGTATGACTAGACTACAAGGTTATTACCCAAGTGACTGGAAGGACAGTGTTCCTGATAGAAAGAGATTAGGAAAATACAGATAATTTACTAACAGACAACTGGGTATGGACATGTATATACAAGCAGAGATGCATGAAGTAAAAACAGTTTCCAAAAGCATAAAGACAGGAGAAGCTGGAAATGACACAATCCAGATAAGCACACACACTAAATTCCAGTTGTATAAGGAAACAGAATCAGAACTAGGAAAATAAGAGAGAGTATTCACATAATTGCAATCTGGGAAGGTTTTGGTTTTAATTTTAAGAAAAGTTTTGAAGGTAAACATGCTCTGATTTGGCCTAACTTTGTAATTAATCCCAATTATCAGCTCATTTCAGTAGAGAATATGACACTTAAGAAGGTGTAGACACAGAAGAGATAGACAGAAGTAACTCCTAATTGGGATTAACAGCAAGATCTTAGTTGAACTAAACTGCGTAATCCTCAGTTTAGTAGGCAATGAAGTAGACAGGTAACTAACTGAATGAACAGTTTTGTAGACTTTACAGCTACGATGCAAGCAATCAAATAGCAACTTTTTGGAACAAAGATTAATTTTTATTTTTATTTACAAAAATTTATAAATTACAAAATTTAAGAGTTAGAAGGGACCTTTCTGGCCCAACACAGACCCCTCCCACCCAAAGAATGACTTCTACTATGTATCTAAACCAAAGAATCTTTGCTTGAAGACCTCTAGTAGGGGTACGACACAATACTTCCTACCTTTCTACTTCTGGATAGTTCAAATTATCAGGAAATGTCTCTTGATATCAAATCTAAATTGGGTTCTCTGCAATTTCTACCCATTAGTCATATAGTTCTATCCTCTGGGACCAAAGAGAACAAGTCTAATTCCTATTTCAATCTGTTAGCCAATAGCCAACAAGCAATTATTAAGGGTTTACTATGTGTAAGGCACATGTGTCTTCCATATGACATTTCTTCAATCACTTTAAATGTCCCTCTCCCTGACCCAAGTGTCTTCTTCTCCAGGTTAAACGTTCTTCAGTTCCATATCACATCCCTTAAACAGCACGAACTTGAGGCTCTTCACCATCCTGACCACTCTCAACTGAACATCTCACTCTTTCTGAGTTATGCTTCTCTTAATTTTATTCCACTGAATGGAAATTCCAATGATATGGTCAGCTTAAATAAGATCCATATGGTTAACACTTGCATAATCATTCAAGGCTATTTCCATCTGCTTTCTAAACAGCTAAATGCTCAAGATTTACTACATAACAGATTACACATGGGACAATCAACCATCTCTGGCTGTTCAACACAGGACCCAAGCTTCACTTAACAGCTTGCCTGAATAGCACTACAACTCTGGAAATGTCCTTCTGCTAAATCACCTACAGGCTCAACCATATGGACAGTCTTTAGAATTCATGGAAAGCCAGTGCTTACTGAAAGAAAGTTCACAATGGTTTAAACAGGAATCCTTGTGCAAAATGACATTTATTGTTCAAGTCATTCTGTATGCTCCATTAACAACAGAAAATTTCACTGAAGCCAAAGAGAGATTCATGCCAAGGGGGTGGCTTGGAAAAATTTCATGTAGACGAGTTCTTTCCTGAAATTTCAAGTTACATCTCATTGAGACTACTTCTAACACATATCCCTCCCAGCTATCATTCTGTTCCTGGGGGACAATTAGCCTGGAGTGTGACTCACTGTATTTGAATGAATTGAGATGCTATAGTTAGTTGCAGAGAACCTGACAGAGAAAAGGAAAAATTTCAGGTCATAAAAAAGTGCTTTATTCCTTCTCTCCCTTTCCCTCTACCTCCTCAACAGGTCAAAAGAAGTTGCCTCAGAGGATTCTGGGAAGATGGTGGAGTAGGTCAGAAAATTCCAAGCTCTCAAGATTTCCCCCCACAAGAGATAAACTAGCACCTCAGGCTGAATAGAGCAGTAAAAAGAAATAAGAGTAAAGGTACAACAGGGGTCCTCCTGGGACAACAGGAAAGGATCTGAAGAAAAATTCTAGGAAGAAGTTTGGTCCCTGTAAAAGTGAACACCTCCAAGCTAGGTTCTAGGTCTCCTTAAACAACAAGTGGAAAGCCCTAGGGGTAGCTGGGTTGGGAGGCTTCCTCAGCTCCAGCCACAAGAACTTTTACCCTGGCATAGAGGGGGGAGTTGGGTGTCTGATCCAAGGAAGATCAAGGGGCCTCTGCTGGCAAGGAATGGGAGACCCAGCTGTACTGTGGAGAGCAGTGGGGGCAAGAAGGAATCAGTACACACCTAGTAAGGGCAGAAGCAGGGGGACGGCGACAGCACTGGCTGTGGGGGAGGCTGGAGGTCTTGGTTCCAGTACTAGGCCAGAGAGGAGAATTGAAGAACTGAGGCCAGAGGCACCATCCTCCATACTCCAGGACTAGAGATGAATACAAAAACCAAGCTACCACTACTACCAAAAAAATAATAATAAGCAAAGGCAAAGGAGAAAGAATTGAACCATAGAGAGTTACTATGGGAATAGAGAAGACCAAGTTTCATCTTCAGAGGAGGATAGTGAAGCAAAGAAACCTTCTTCTAACCCAAAGAGTAATAATGTCAATTGGCCACCTGCCCCCCCTAAAAAAATTCACAGAAGAACTTAAACAAGACTTTAAAAATCAAATGAGAGAGGCTGAGGAAGAAATATATATTTATATATATATATGAACAGTCCAAGAAAAACAAGTTTATGAAAAGAAAAGTCAACCATTTAGAAAAAGAGATCTGGAATCTTAAGGAAGAAAATGATTCCTTGAAAATTAGAATTGGGCAAGTGGAAACCAGCGAAGTTATAAGAGACCAAGAAATAGTAAAACAAAATATAAATAATGAAAAAATAGAAGAGAAAGTGAAACATCTTATAAGAAAAACAAATGATGTGGAGAACAGATCATGAAGAGAAAACATAAGAATAATTGGACTGCCTGAAAGCCATGATCAAAAAAAGAATCTTAATACAATAATACAAGAAATAATTAAAGAAAATTGTCCTGAAGCATTAGAACAAGAGGTTAAAGTTGAAAACCCACAGGAATATCATAGTCAAATTCCAAAACCCCCAGTTCAAGGATAAAATATTATGAGCAACAAGAAAAAAAACAATTTAAATATGGCAGTGCCACAATTAGAATCATACAAGACCTAGCAGCGGTGACACTAAAAGACTGCAGGTCCTGGAACACTATATATTAAAGAGCAAAAGAACTGGGGTTCTGGATGAAAATATCATATCCAGCAAAGCTAAGCATAATCCAGAATAGGAAAAAAAAATATCGACATTTTGACGAATTGTCAGACTTTCAGGATTTTGTTAAAAAAACCAAACAAACAACTGAACTAGAAGATTTGACATACAAGAGTCAAGAAAAATATAAGGTATATACCAATGACTAATTACAAAGGACTCAATAAGGACAGACTGTTTACCTTTTATATACATAAAATGTAAAATGTATGTCTAAGATTGTTATTAGTAATTGGGTAGCTCATAAGAAAGATTGGGATAAATCTAAGTTTGATATGATTTTAAAAAGCAAAACTGTTTAGGAACAGCTAAAAAGAGTAATTACCTTATACAAATGGGGTGTGAAAGGAAGAGATGACACAGAGGAACTAGATGGGGAAAGACAGCTGGTAGTTCTGGAAACCTACTTTCATCAGGAATGAGTTCAAGAGGGAACAATACATATATATCTAGAAGAGTATAAAAGTCTTCCAAATTCAGAAAGAAATAAAATGCTAAGGGGATGGGGAGGGGGGAGAGGATAAAGGAGGGATCTTTAGAGGGATGTGTAAGGGAAATAGCTTAAAGGGAGTATAAAAAGATGTTTAGACTAATGGGAATGGAAGAATAGGGGAGGGATCCTTGGCAGAGGAGGGGGGGTAGGTTAAGTAATAGGAAGGCAAAGTAGTAGGAAGAAGTAAAGTAGAGGAGTCAGGAGGGAAATGAGATATGCAAAAACAAAAACAAAGATCAGGAGTAGAATTTGTTATGAAAAGCATATGTCTATATCTGTATGTATGTATGTATGTATGTATGCACTGTATAAATGTATATGTGTCTGTACATACCTATATAAACATATCTGTGTTTAATTATAGCCTGGAGTTGGGGAGAAGTAGGAAAAAGAACAAAGTAAAAAGTGCACGGCAGAGAACAAAAGAAAACTTACAAAGAAGCAAAGAAAAGACGCACAGCTCTCAACACAACACATAGTATTTATTACATAAGTGTTCTTGAAATGGAAATTTAATGCTATATATTTTGCATTCTCTCTTACATTCTGCTATGCACATGACATGCTTATTTCCCCCTTCTTATTTTGTATTTAAGTTTCAATATTTAAGTTTGTAATATGTTTCTTTTTCTTTTCTCTACTGTGCATTTCAATTTTAGCATTTCAGTCTAAAATAAAATAAAAAACTAACAACAACAAAAAAGATGTCTCATTTCCTAGGTCCACATTTTCTGATGGTTTTTGGAAAGGATGGAAGGTCATATATAAACTAATGTCCTTATGTATATGTTGCTTAATCTTGCACCCTTAAGTACTTCTCTCCTAGAGTACAAACCCATCCTGAAAACTGAGTAGAAAAAGTCTAACTTGAGACCTTCAAACCTTCCAGCAGTTGTTTACAAGTAAGGTGACAACACGGGTGCTATAGGTGGCCATGTTCAATCAGGTCTTATCTGGTATGAGCACAATGTTTAGACCTAGGGCAGACCCCTGAAGATCACCCTCAAGGTGGCAGCAAAACTACAAGCACCTGTATTGTGTTTCTCCGATTTTCACATTTAACAACTAGAATTAGAAAAGGGGGTGGGGATGATTTTTATTCACCTAAACTCTCTTCCATGTGGAAATATATGAGACGGTTCCTATACTGAAAGAGCTATTTTTGGGAGCAGTTGTCCAATAGAGATTAGTGAACTGATTCATTCCTAGGTCTATAAGATGAGATCATATTACATTTTAGATACAGAAATGTACTCTGCACTAATATGCAAATTTATAACTCAAAACAATCAGGAAATCCAAGTATGTCAGCTGTTGTAATAACATGCCAAATAAATTGATGGTCAAACTGTTAACTCCAAATTACTTTTCTCTTTTCTTACCAAAGTCACTGGTATATATTGGTACATATGCTAAACATATTTGCTAAACAAAATCACAAATGTACCAGTGTCTAAAAAGTACTATGTCCGCTTGCCTTGATGGGTTTATATTTGACACATAAATATTAAGAGGGTAAGATTAGAGATGGGGACAAATTCCACACTGTTTAGAGGTGGTGAGGCAGTGCAATGGCACTAGAATTTGGAAAACTAGCCCCAAACACTTAAAACACTAACTGTGTGACTCTGTATATCGCCCATATATACCCATTCTATACCCACAGAAGCTGCTATGAATATGCATGCGTATTTCAACGGTAAATTCGCAAAATATAAATAATTCTCTTCCTCAAAGGCAAAAGTAAGATATTTATTCAGATACCAGAAAGCCAATTCTACCATGATAACAAAGAAGTTTATACACATCACCAATCTACAGAGCACCAGCATCCCCAAGCCTTCCCTCCATTAGGCCTCTCCACAAACAAGCTCTCCGAGGTAAAATTCCTCTTTCTCACTCATACTAGCTGCTCTCTCCCAGTTCTGCCTCACTCTCTCTTCTTGCTTCACTCATTTGGCAGTGGGTTCCATGTGAGTCAAGCTCCTGTGACTCAGGCTCCATCACAGTAGTCAGCTGGGCCAGAGTTCAAAGCAGGTCACATAGGCCTATTAATGGGTAGGGGAGATTTTTCTTTTTCATTAACATTACACCGTGGGCAAGTCACTTAACCTCTGTTTGCCTCAGTTTCCCCAACTGTAAAATGAGGATAATATCACCTACCTCCCAGGGTTCTTGCTAAGATCAAACAAGATATTTGTAAAGTGCTTAAGAGAATGTCTGACGCCTAGCAAGTTATTAATAAACATTTGTTTCTTCTTTCTTTTTTGTTTACAAATTATTTTGAGAGGTACCTAAGATTTTAATGAATCATTCTAAGAGATACATTAGATTCTGAGGAGGAGGATATTTAATGAAAAGAAACTGAGATGCAATGTGGTAGAGTGAAGGAGTACTGGAACTGGAATCAGAAAACCTAGAGTCAGGTCCCGACTCTGTAACCCTTGGAATATTGCTAAATTCTCAGTTTCCCCAATTGTAAAATTTTGATATTACTGCCTGAACTACCTACCTCAGAGTTGTTGTATGGAATGTGCTTTGTAAAACTAAAAGTTATGAAAATATGAATTGTCGTTAATATTGTTAGCATCAAAAAACTCCTGACTGCCAACAGAACTGACTCATAGTGTCATAAGGCTCATATGGTATCAAAAGGCTCTTAACTTATCCATCTATCTCCATTCTTCCTACATCGTCCCCTTCATCCCTAGGGTTCCCAGGAAAGGTCTTTCTTCTTCCTCTTTGGGGGGCCAGCTTGCCCCTGCATGGAATATTCTGAAATAATTCACCCTGTTCTCTGTTAATCCAAAGTTAGAGGTAAGAATTACACCAAATCCTCTGTTCAATTATAAAGACACCTTAAAGGGTCTATTCCAACAGAGTACATGCAGAATTTAAGAGAATATAAGGTTCCTTGAAAGACACAACAACAGAGACAATGCTGTTCAGTTACGTTCTGATTATAAATGTCACATAAGGCATAAAACAGCAGGTTTAGTGGACCCCTGGAGTAGGATTTATGGGTTGACACAGACAAGAGGCTGAGAAGGCATGTAAGACTGTAATTTGCTCTGCTGGAGAGAGTTTCAACATCACAAAATCACAGATGTGCCAGTGTCCAAAAAGTACTATGTCCGCTTGCCTTGATGGGTTTGTATTTGACACACAAATATTAAGAGGGTAACACTAGAGATGGAGACAAATCATGGAGGGATTTTAATGCCATTTGGTACTTTAGTCTTTAGGCCACTGGAAGCCATTAAAGGAGTCTGAGTCAAAGAGTGATAAAACCAGAGCACTAAAGTTTATTGTGTATTTTTTATGGTTCTTAGTATTGTGATTTGGTTCTATGCTTCTACAGCTGACTCAGAATCATATAATCTGAGTTCGAAGGGAAACATGGAAGTCATTTAGTCCAAATGGGACAGAAACCTTCTCTACAATATCCATATCCAACATCCAGCTTCTATTGAAAGAGTCAGAGTTAGGGAACTTGTGACTTCCTAAGGTAGCATATTCCATCCCTATATGCATGGACAGGAAGTTTTTCCCCCTATACGAAGTCAATGTCTGTCCCTTTGAAAATTCCATAGCCTTTTCCTAGCCCTGGTCCATGGGGCCAATTAAATTAACAGTTACACAAAGCAGCTCTTCAGAGGCAGGAGGGTGTACTAGATAGAGCCCTGGAGTCAGTCAGAAAATCTGGATTTGAATCCTTCCTCAAATACTTACTTACTAGGCAAATGACATCACCTTTCTGAGACTCAGTTTGCTCATCTGTGAAACAAGCATACCAACAGCATCTATCTCACATGGCTGTTGTGAGGCTCAAATGACAAAATGTCTGAAAAGCTCTCTGTAACCTTAAAGCATTATATAAATTATTATTATTATTATTATCATCATCTTATACTTGAGAATAGATTTCATCTGCCCTTCTAAATTATCTCTTCTCCAAGAAAAGTGATTTTATTCTGAGAGATTAGTATAGTTCAAGTCCAGTGATCTTGCCATACTGCCTCAACATAAAAATGATCATAGATTTAGAGCCAGAAAAATGTTGAGAGATGACCAAGGCCATTTTACAGATGAGAAAACTGAGATACAGATGGTGAAAGTGACTTGTCCGAGGTCAGAGCCAGCAAGTCATTGCCAAGTTTCAAACCTAGGTCTTTTGATTCCAAATCTAGCATTTTCTCCATTATATCAGTCATATATTTCAACAAATATGTAGTTTATTATTTCATTTCTAATTCTAATAGATAGTGTGTGTTTCTACAGCTCTCAGCCACTTTAGGTCAAGCTGAAATAGCGCCAGAGCAGCCAGAATTGTGTGTTCCCATGCAGGATACTGGGAAAGGTGTTTCTATGTTGTACATAACAACGGGGATAATTACTGACATTTGGTGCTTTCAAGTCTTCAAAGCCCTCTGCAAACATTATTTCATTTGAGGGAATAGAAGCTGAATCATTTCCCAGCAGTGACTTTTAAGCAGTCAGCATTATTTTAATTCATTTCATCACTCTGTGGTAGGCAAAGCATGCATTTTAATCTACACTGTGCAGAAAGGGAAATCTGGGCTCCTAGGGGTTAAGTGAATCGCTGAAGGACACATAGAGAGTAACAGAGCCTAAATCTAGCTAGATATCCTTATTTCTAGGACTTGGGGCATTTTTCAGGATGCCAGGCATTTACTGCAGCAGATTTGAAAGCTGGCAAACTTGAATCTTGCATATATAGAAACAATCACTGCTAGGAGAAACAGTGGAAAGAGCACCAGACCTGAAGTCAGAAAGATGTGAGTTTAAATTCAGATTCAGACACTTACTAGCTATATGACTTTGAGCAAGTCAGCAAGTCTACTTGCCTTAGTTTCTTCACCCCTTACCCCAAGGTTTTGAGCCCCACTCATTCAAAGGGGGAAGAATGGGGTGCTTGTGCCCAAGCCTCCACCCTAAGCTATTCTTTCATGTGCAAAGTTTTTCTATTATCCCTGTTATATTGTTGCAAAGTTCTGTTGACACCAGTTTTTCCACCAGTTATTCCTAAACTATCATTTATTGTTAAGGTATTTTTGCTATGTGAGGGACATGAAAGATGTTGGGGCTGAATGCAATGGGAATGGGAATTTGAAGATCTTTCCTGTCCCTTAATAGACCTAGGGGAAGGTTTGAAGACCTCCCCCGGTTTGAAAGTAAACTCTGCCTCCTAATAGGCTGAATGTTGTCACATGGAGCCTGTGATGGAGGGAATTTGCTGAAGGGTGCAGCAAAGGAAGCTTCCCTGCTGTTAAGATAAACTCTGCCCCCTGATAGGCTGAATGTGGTCACATGGAGCCTGTGGTGGGAGGAGTTGGGAGGAAGGAAACAGAGCCCACAGAAAGCTGGTTCAGAGCTAGCAAGAGGGTGGGGGAGACAGGACACTCATTAAGTATATGGAGAGGTTTGTGAATAAATACTGATCTTGTATTGGTTTGTGGGAAGGCTGAAGGATGCTGTGGCTCTCAGTGCTATTACAGCTTCTGAATATCTTTGGTACTATGATGGTACCAGCTTACTGGTTTTGGGATTCGGTTTTCTGGTGTTTGAATAAATGCTTCAGTTCTATCCTCTATCTGGAGAGTTTGGTATATTCTGCAATCAAACGTCATGCGATACTTACAGTCACAGTCTTTATTGTGATTGTGGGCACTGTAAATACTGCATTGGTGCTACACTCTTCCTTAGGAGAAAGTGAGTGGGTTTACCTTTTTTAGAGGTTTTTAAGCCTAAAACGGCCATAGAAATCCCTTCCAACTTAAAATTTGTGATTATAAGAATATAATCAGAAACACAATAATTTTATAAAAATCAGAATATATATGTATATATGATAAACACATATAGATGTAAACACACATAGATGCAAACAGAATAATGAATGGATTCCTGAAATCACAGCTTTACAAACTGCCCATCTCCTCTAATTGCCAAGAATTCACATTTGAGAAAATGTTTACATGTTTTATGTAATGTTGATGGAGCTAAGGAGGAAAAAAACCCAACAACCTGTCAGTGTGTTTACCTTGCTGCCATAGAGTAAACTGGCTCCAGTCACCCTTTTCTCTTAGATTCTCATCTTCAGGCAGGAAGAGACCTTTGGTTTTATCTAGCACAGCAAGGCCTTCATCACGAATTAATTTCCAATTTCTTTCTAAGGTCTGAAAAGAAAGCCATAGTTATTTTTACTGAAAATGTGTCCTACTGAGCACTTGAATTATAAAACTTTTAAAAAATAACAATAATGAAATACTGAATGAAATTCACACTTTTCTGGTTTCATTAATTTCAGTTTCCTCTGACACCCATTGTTAAGGACATAGAAAAAAAAGCTATACTGTTTTTTTCATAATCAGTTACCATGGTATCATAAAAATTTGTATAATTGCATAATCTACCCTTTTCAGAGAACAATCTTTTAAATTTGTTTTTTTTTTCCTTGATAGCTATTAGTAGACCTTTTAAGAAATATAAGCAATTGATATTATTGATAATGATATTAGCTAAGGGTATTGACTATCTTTGTCTTATCATACCAAGACTCTGTAGCAAGCTCAGGCTAAAAATCTCGACATCGGGGCAGCTAGGTGGCGCAGTGAATAGAGCACCAGCCCTGGAGTCAGGAGGACCTGAGTTCAAATCCGACCTCAGACATTTGACACACTTACTAGCCTTGTGACTTTGGGCAAGTCACTTAACCCCAACTGCCCCTCCAAAAAGCAAACAAATAAATAATAAAAAAAATCTTGACATTAAAAACTCAGAATATGAATTACTCATAATTTCACTGTTCATCAAAATATACTAAAAAAAGTTACTATAAAATTTGATAAATATTAAAATTGTAAAATTACATGCAAAGTATCGGTTAGGGATTTTGATAGCATTTTACAAAAACACAATAAATAAATAAATTTCTATTTTGACCTTCAGTCAAATATATATGTGTATATCTCTTATGTGTATATATGTGTATTTCTATGTGTGTATATATATATATATATATATATATATACATATATATACACACACACACACACACACATCAGCAGTCAGTCCAACTCCCTCTATAATTTCTACTGGAAACTTCTAAGGGTGATGGGTAATCACAATGGCTCTCCCTGACTAGAAAGGACTACTTATGCATTCAGAGTGGTAGACTGATGGTGATGAGGAAGCCTATAAGGCAAGGAGATGAGGCCTAGAAACTGGGGGCGTGGGGGGTGGGAGGGGGCGGCTATGGGAATAATTCCAAAGAAAGAGATATATGAAAGATACATTGAAGAAATAGAAACAAGACTTTGCATCTGATATGAACTGAAATGTAAAGAAGGTTGAACAAAGGATTAATTCTGAGTTTGTGAATCAGGGTAACTCAAAGTATAATTGTCATCAATAAAACCAGGGAAACTAGAGGATATGACTATGTGGTTAATGGTAATGAGCTACTTTTTACATGTAAATTCAAGCTATGTACAGAATATAGTTGAATACGATTGGTTTACAGATTTCAAGTTAGAAGGATCCCCAGAGGCTATGTAATCTAATCCGTTCATTTTAGAGATGAGGAAACAAGGCTTGAGCAATGATATGGCTTGCATAAGGTCACATAGACAGTGAGTGTCAAAGGTGAAATCTGAACTGATGATGTCCTCTCACTCCAGAATCAATGCTCATCTCATTGTGTCACGTACCTTCCCTTAGATATCTAATAAGTAATTGGTGATATGGGACTGGAATTAAGGAGAATAAGGACTGAATATAAAGAACTGGGAGTCACCTGCATAGAAGTAATAGTATAGACTGAAAATGAAACATAGCTCCCAATTCCTGATAAAGACGTACTAGATTTAAGATGAAAAATGAGATTTGTATTCTTAGAGATGGCCTTTTATTTGTTTTTCTTGACTACACGTATATGTCATAGAGTAAGAAAGTCTTCAACTCTTGGAGAGAGGCTGGAAGGGATAGGTTAGTGGGAAGTGATAGATATGAAAAAAGAGCATCAGCCAAACATTTTAAAAACAGAAAGTTCAGAAGAACTGAAAGACATACAAATAAAACCATTTTGTTACCATCCTTTAAAATTTATACATATATATGTATATATGTATAATACATACACATATACATATTTATATATACTTACAAATGGACAAGAGTTATGATCTAGCAAAAGAGAATGAAAAGGAGAAGCCAAAATGGTAGAAGAACAGAGAAGAGTGTCAAGGAAAAAACAAAAACCATGGATGAAAGAGTGTCTAGAAGGCAGTGGTAGCTGACAGTATTAAATACTGCGGTGAGGTTGAGAAAGATGAGGGCTGAGGCCAAGCCACCTGATTTGGCAATTCATATATTATTTTTAAACTGAAGAGAGCAGTTTCAGTTTACTGAAGAGATTGGAAGACAGATAATAAAGGGTTGAGAAATAAGACGTGAGAAAGTGGATACAACAAACATATGTCTTATTCTAGGGTGTGGCCTATGTGACAACAATAGGATGGTGGAAACTTCATGTGGAATAAAACAAGTTCTTCTGTTTGATATTTAAAGGCCTTCACAATCTGGCTCAAATTTACCTTTTCTAAATTACTGAACTCACTTCTCTTTACACATTCTACATTCCAATCAAACTGGCCAAGCTATTACTCTCTGAATTCCCCTAACCTCTTTCTCTTAGAATTCCCGTTTTATTTCAAAGCTCAGTTCATTTGTCCTCTTCCATGGGAAGCCTTTCCCAATCCCATTACTTCAACCAACAATCAGACAACAAATTTAATTAAGCACTTACTATGAGTCAGGTACTATATAAGGGACTTGGGATATGAAAATAATGAAACCACCTCTACTTGTACAGACCTTACTTATATTGTACATATTAGCTCTTAGTACTTGCTATCTTTCCTTCCCAATCATTTATGTAGTTATCTCAGAACATGTTATATCATCCCAGGGGCATGTAAGCTTTTTTGAGGATAAAGATTTGTGAGCAAGGAGGTGAATTAAATGAACATGTTAAAACTGTAGCCAACAGAGTTTGCAATACTGCTTTCAAGTGTAGAAAATATCTAGTCCTAGGTGGTTTGTTTCTACAAATTAACAAGTGAATCCCATGGACAAATTGTGTTTTATAAAGAAAAGGAATTGGTCTCCTCTACGTACTCAGTTGTTATTCATTTTGCTTACCATTTATACTATGCAAAATTAGAAATAAGACCTAAGTGGGGTCTCATCATTGCCATTCATGACTTTACCCTCATCTGTTGCGTTTTATTTCCCTCTGCCTCATAACCATGGTCCTTGCACACTTAAACAGCAAAGGTTATGTGACTTCTGGCTATGTATATTCTTCTGTAAAACACAGGTCTAAAAACACTATTTTAAAATGTGATCCCTTGTATAATTTGGCCACATTGCATATTTCACAGACCAAGAAATATTTCTGTACCAAGAAATATGACCAAAGAGTGACATGTAATTTTTCAAGTTCTTACAAGAGTAAGCTAGCTAGGAAGTTTTCAACAATAACATGTTTGCAAGCAGAATAAGAATTATTTTGAAACATGCTGGCTTTTTTTGTGTTAAAGTACTCAGTAGGGTGATTTAACTAATAGAATAAATGAATATTTTAATGATAAGAAAGATGAAACAAATTCACTTAAAAATGAGAAACTTGCAAATTTGGTGGATATTTTGAAAAGCTGAGTTCTCTAAATAAATAAAGGCAACGTTCTCAAATTCAAACTTGGATTCAGCAAGATAGTAAATAAATGAATTGAGACATGGACAGCAAATTAAAAAAACATTATTTTAAATGTTTCATGATTTTTAAAAATGCCTTTTCTTCGAATGAAATAAAAGAAAACAAATGCCTACTTATTAATCCATTGAGCAATCTACAGAAGCAATTCTCATTTTGTTTTAACTATGTAGATACTTCTAAATATGAATCGATAAGGAACCCATTTGCCAGGGATAAATGATTCATTTGATCTGACTCTATCTAATAGACTCCTCTTATTACAGTATATTGAAATACACACTTGAACCTGGAAAGTCTTTTTTATGTTTTGGTTATAATTAGATAAAGAGTTCTCTGGTTTATTAAACAAAGTGATAGATATTATACTACTATTTACAACATCTTATTTATGTAAAATGGGATTTTCTTCTATATCTATTATCAAAATGGAATTTCAATCTTGATTTATGTGTGAGAAAGAACTATATGTAGCAAACCCATCAATGACACCATATTTTGATAAATTTGCACCAGAAAACAATATGTCATCCTATCAATGACATTAATATAGTTATTTGTACGGTAAAAATAAGAAAACTGTAAAAGGATTATTAATAAATACATATTGTTATTTTATTACTTACTCCAGATTAGTTTACACACTGTTATAGGACTGTAATAAATTCTTAATTTTATGTGAATAAAATAAGAACTAATAAAATTCGCTGTATAGATTATTTGATGAAAAGGCAGAGGGGATGAGAACTTTAAATAAAGGGATGGGGACATTACCAAATAAAGGTTAGAAACTACTGATATAAGTCTAGAATTCTACAGCCTATTCCTTGAACTGAAGTCATATTAAAATCTATATATAAATCACCTTATTTTTTGAGACTGTTGAGATATTTTATAATAGACTTGGGGGTCAGGAAGACTGGTATTCAATTCCTTCTCAGACATTTATTAGCTGTGTGACTCTGAGCAAGTCACTTACCCTCAGACTGAATCTCAAACTCAGTTTCCTCCTCTGTAAAATGGAAATAATTAGAGCACATACCTCTCAGCTGTCATGAATCTCAAATGAAGTAATGTTTCAAAAGAATAGAGCTTTGTCAGCCTTAACTTAGTACAGAAATGTAAGCTATTATTATTCTTGTTGCAGTCTATTAGCTATCCTTCTCCGACCTCTGCAATGGATTTGACAAGAATGCTACTTACGTGCCATCATCCAAGTCAGAGATATAAAGAAGTTGAATATAAAGAGAAGCAAGGTCAAATCCTCTATTACTCCTTTAGGACTCTTCACTGATAACTGAGTTAATAATTAACGCTCTTTAGATCCAGTTGGTCAACGTTTTTTGAAAGCACACAACTGTATCACCTCTATATTGTCCACATGGAAGACATATGAGATGTGGTCCAATGCCTGGTCAAAATCCATATATACTATCTTTATGTCAGGTCCCTTATCACCTAATACATGACTGACAAAAAAAAAAGGAAAATGAGGATTTGAGGGTATGACTTGTTCCTCCTCTTGTTGCCCTACAGTCATCACAATCCCCCCTTTCACAAACATTCCTTTAATGATACAAACTATAATTTTGCTGAGGATTGGTGACAGAAGAGGGAAGAGTCAAGGAGGACTTTTACAATTTTGAATCTATGTAAATGTGAGAATATTGATGATTTTAACACAAGTCTTGAGCAGAAAACTAAGAATATGCCAGTTTCTCCTCTAGGCCCAGTGAACTGGGAAATAACTAGCACTACAGAGAGTGGCAAAAAGGAGGTGTATCAATTATCTGAGGCGAAAGTCTGATTTTAATTAATGCTAAAATGTAGAAAATGTCTAGAATGAAAGGAAGCTTGTAGACAACATGTAAGAAGTTCCAGTGGCACAGTGTTTCATGTGGGAGGTCACTCTCAAGGATGGAGCTACCAGTAGCCATTTATAGAATCTATGAAAATAGAAATACCATACTTGTTTTCTATAGAAAGTTTAAAAATGTTTGCAATTATGTTCAGAGATGAAGAATTTGACATTCATGCAGTCCAGGTAGCACAGTGATTCCGTATAAGTATTCATTGTTCTTATTCCTATGACAGAATGCAGATGCCTGTTATATCTATACTAAGAATAAGAATAATAAACTAATTCATCACTAGATCACTAAATGACTTAATTGGCTTATTGGTAAACATTTTTTTTGCTTTCATTCTTATTAACGATCCTTTCTCCAGTGTATCAGAGTTCAAAACAGCTGACTTTAGAGATTAGATGAATCATAAGAAACTCCTTAGTTTTTTCTTAATTCTGTGGGCATTTATTTTACATTAAGCTGCTCATTTTATATTATAATTAAGTTCTACCATAAAATCTGACTTTTTGGTTCTTGTAATCCATTTTATTTTAAAAACAAAAGAAAAAAATTCACTCAGATAATTGGCTGCTTGGGAACTAAGTTCAAAACTACTAATGCATCACCGAATGGGGTGAGTTAGCAGTGTCTTCTTTGTGAAGTGAAAGTACTCACATACAATTAATTTCTCAATTAGTAAAAGCCACGTTCTGGAAGAAAAATGACAGTGCAAGTGCTATTTTAATCAATCATTTCTACTCACTGTGTAACAGTTGGCAAAGTAATCCTGGGATCCATTCCAAAAGCAATAAAACTTCAATATGAGGAAAGAACAAAATTATCTGTGACGCCATTTGCTTGCATCAGAGCACATGCCTTGAGAAATCCAAATAAAGCTTCAAGAGCTTTTTTCTCCCCATCATTTTTCACATGATGATTATAGAGTCAGGATAAGCAAATACAAAAGGAGAACTTTTAGCCAGCTTTCTGTTTCTGCTGGCTAATGCAGTGGTTTTGGTGTTACTCTAATGGTTTCTGAAGTGTGCATTTTACATCAAAATTAGCGGCTGCACTGAGTGGATGAATGAGCAATCTTAAATAGGGAAAAACAGAATTCTTAGGATATGGGGGCTTTTCTCTGGCAGGAAGAGAGATTCTTTCACTGCAAAAACCTTAATTCATTTTCATTTCAATTTCTATGTTAAATATCTCCAAGGCACTTGGGGGTTTGATGCATCCCATACAGTTCTAATGAGAATGAAGCCAAGAGAGAAAACTCTTGGAAATTCTCCTCCAAATTATTGTGTCCCGTTGCACTGCTGGCTAATCCTATGCAAAGAGTTACATTCGTGAGCAGAAATTATGATTATTTAGTAAGAAAAAAAGTCATCAGATAAGAGTTGTGCTCATAGGACCACAGATGCATAACCTGATGGGACTGTAAAGGGATCTTTAGTGCAGTCTGTCACTGAATGGATGATGAAACTGAGTCCCAGGGAGGTTTGATAGCTTGTCAAAGATCACACAGGCAGGAAGTATTAGAGGCAGGGTTTGAATTCAGGTTTTCTGATGCCGGAGTCAATGTTCTTTGTCCTGAATCACACATTTCACTTTTTCCCATGCCTTGAAGAACATTGCTCTCTTTTTTGTCTCCTCACAAAACACATCCCTGGGATGGATTAGCAGTCACTCAAGTGCCAAATTCCAGATAATTGTTATAAATGGTTTGCCTTAGTCTGGCATCCGAATGCAACACTGGCTGTCAATTAAATGGTTAATGAACACCAAGGTTTCTTTCTGACAGCAAATTGTCTCCTATTATGGTGGTTCTGGGTCAGTAGTCAATTTTAAAAGCCCATATGCCGTGTGTGTATAATTATGTAGTTATACATATAACTATATATAATACATACATGCATAAAATATGTATGCATATATACATGTATGTGTGTGTGTGTATATATATATATATATATATATATATATATATATATATATATATAGTTTTAAAAGTCACAAGTCAATTTAAAAGGTACAACTTTTACATATACAGCTAGCTAGCAAATTGCACTGAATTTCAAAAACAAATTTAATGTTAGGGAATTTGACATTGGTGTGGCCATTCTTACTAATTTATATTCCATCCTTTTTTTCCCCCTTTGTAATACAGGACTTACACCAGGCAGGGGTTCACATAAGCTGAGTTTAATCACCATTTTGGGAAGCTCTAGGGAAATGGGATTTGGAAATGGACACTTGATTGGCAAGGCTGAGGAGAAAGATTTCTTTGTCCTAACCAGTAAAGCTCCCACAATCAGGTAAGCTTAATAGGATATGTCAGTTTTAAATGACTAACATTAGTGATTTGCTATTTTTTTTTTAAGTTTAAGGTGTTCATAAAAGAATCCCCTAAACATCTTCAATGGAAGAGAATAATGTACCAATTCTAGTTAAGAAGGAGAAATCACTTTGGCTGTTTTTCTAGCTAATTTCCCATTGTCGTTTAGTCATTTTTTATCATGTCCAACTCTTCATGACCCCTTTTGGGGTTTTCTTGGAAAAGATACCGGAGTGATTTGCCATTTCCTTCTTCAGCACATTTTAAAGATGAGGAAACTGAGACAAACAGGGTTAAGTGACTTGCCCAGGGTCACACAGCTAGTAAGTATCTGAGGCTGAATTTGAACTCCAGTCCTCCTGACTCCAGGGCCACTTCTCTATCTACTGTACCACCTAAACGTCCTAGGAAAAAGTAGTCTTGAATGATGTAGAAGCTGTGAACTTTAGCTTTAATCTGATAGAAAACATTTTATTTTAATGGATCAATTATTAATTACAGCAAATTAAAATCTTATTTGTATAATAATGCATCAAGGCAGAATGCAGAATATTTCGTTTGCATACAGACAGTGGAGTCTATATGCATGCATATATGTGTGTTATTATCCTGTATTCGAGTTCTGCGAAATTTACCAAGGGGGAGATAAAAGTGACTAAAGGAAAAGATAATCCCTGAGAACAAAGCATTATCAGGTACTTAGCCATTAAGCAAAGACCACATATGGAATCCTCACTTCTTCAAGGAACCCCTTTCTTCCTTCCAGACTTAGCTCAAGACTTGCTACTTCCAGACTTGCTACATGAAGCCTTTCCTAATCCCCATAATTGCTTGTTAGCCTTCACTCTCAAATGTCCTTGCATTTAACTGTTTGGTGTGTTTACCTTTATTTACTCTCTTTCCATTTACTCTGAACACACTCATATACAGACTTGTTGTTTCCCCTATTAGAAAGAAGGCAAGTTCCTTCTGAGATTGTTTCATTTGTTGTTTGTGTCTCCAGCACCTGGCACAGGCTCCTGCTAGAGAGACTCCCCTGAAGTGCTTCCCTTCCTGCTCCAGGGCATGTTTGTCTTGCACATGCTCTCCCCAATTAATGGCAAATATGGACTCTTCAGTAATGTTGTATGTCCATATGTGCATATGTATTTTTTTTAAAAAGAGGGAGAAAGTGACAGTCAGAGTGATATGGTTCACAATGAAGGCTTCTTTAAACAGCTAAATTCTGTATCTGTTGGTCTTCTGTCCTAATCTCACTGCCTCTCACGGCCTCCCGTTACATAACTGATAGCAATCCTTTCTTGAGATCACGGATAATCTGGGGTTAAGCAGACACTGGTACTCACCTTCACTAACTCAGTATAACCAGTTTCTTTTGCAGTCCACCAAGGCTGGGCTTTAATTCCATTTACATTGTAAAGTGAACGCTGCCAAACAGATGCAAAATGACCTCTCTTGTGTCCAAGTTCATACCACTTATATGCCTGAAAAAACAAGAAAAATAAAATCTAAGATATGTTTTCAAACATCTGGTCAAAAACTATTCAAAAAAATTAAAATCAAACAACAAGATGGCGGATTAGACATGTTCCCTGCTTCCCACAACCTCTCAAACCTTGTCAAAACAGAAACTCTGCACCAAACACAAAGCAAATTCAGTTATCTCCATGGTCAAGGACACCCATAATACAAAAGAAGGCTTAAAAATACCCCAACAAACTAAAAGCTCTGAAATGACATTTATTTGCCTTCAGTTTACTCAATCCCTTTCCCCTACCTCCCACACTACCAACAGCAAAACTGCACTAGCAGACCCAAGAACAGGACATAACCTTACATCAAAACCCATTCCACACCCTGATCCCCACTCTCTCTGTTGCTGTGGAGACCCCTGGCTTCAGGCTGTGGAACTCTGCTTTGTTCTTGACAGTCAGCTTGGCCAAAACCTTTCAGGAACCAAAGCCTTCTAGGGGCTACAACCTGAAAGCAACAAGGTTATAAAGCTCTGAACTGCCAGGGTTGGGTCAGAAAACTGAGAAACAGAGGGAGTGGGACAGCGCACCAGAAGAGGACGCTCTGCATTTAAAGGACTTTGTAGACTCCTTGAAGTCTGAAAGAAGAGCACAGAATGCAAGGGGTCCAGTTCTAACCACCCAAAAGTCAAGCTGGGGAACCATGAATTGTTCAGTGTGTGAGAAGGCTGAGACACTCAGATCCAGCCCCCAAGGAAACCACAATCAGAAGGGAGTCAGGAAGTGAGTAACAAGGAAAATAAGTAGCCAAAAAGAATGAAGATCCCAAAGATTTCAGAAAGAAGAAAACTCAAAGACCTTGAACGTAAACAGATAAATCAACAGGAAAAAACAGTAACAACAAAAAATAAGGCCTCCAGATCTAGTAAATTAGTTCAGGCTTCTATGAATAAACACTGTGAAATGAAGGAAATACTTGATGAGACACAGAAGCCTGAGGAGTTAGAGGAGAACATGGGACCACAGCATGAAAAAAATGGTCACTACTCAAACAAAACATAATGAACTTAAACATGGGATGAACAAAGACAATCTAAGGATAAGTTTCCCAGGTGAACATGAAAGATTTAAAAAAAAAAAAAAGCAAAATAAAATCTTAACACCACAGTGAAGGAAATAATAGAACTGCCCAGAACTTTTAAATAAAGCAAAGGAAATTATAATTGAAAGAATTCACAGATTGCCTCCAGAAAAAAAAATACCCAACTCCAAACTACAAGACACCTGGTGGTTAAATTTAATAATTCGATTCAGAAATAAGTTCTGTAAGACATTAGGAGAAAGACTTTCAAATAGGAAAAAAAAGACATTCTAATAAAGTAAAACTATTTTCACGCACTAGAAAAAGAGGAGGGAATGATGAGTTCTGAAGAGCAATGGAGGTCAGGATGTAGCCCAGAGTGACCTATCCTGTAAATCTGACCCCAATCATACAGGGAATAAGATGGGTACTGAATAATAAAGAAGAGTTTGAAACATTATTAGAAAGAAAATAAGAACTAAAGACATTATTTGTCTTTCTATCACCCCAAACAGAAACGCAGGAGGAGTGAATAAAAGCAGCTGGCAAGAACAGCAATAGTGACAGAGCACACCAGAATCTAGTGAAAGATTTCTTTCTAAATGTACAAAAGGAGATTTTGGGGGGAGGATATGGAAAATTGGTAGAGGTTACAACAGGAAGAGGCAGACATGGGGCATTACAGACAGAACCAGGAGACACCTTGACTGAAGGTGACTGCTTCTTTTGGGGTACTACATTACATGGGAGGGTAGGTAAAGGGATGTGGAGCAGCAGATAAAGAAGAGTGAGTGATGTGCCAATGTCAAATCTAGCAATGAGGGGAAGGCAACCTCTGAAGTCTCAGAAAGATGAGAACCTGCAGTAGAGAGGAGTGGGAGATAGGGAGGAGAGGCTGAAGAGGTGGGGAAAGAAAAGAAGCCTCACTTTGGAAGTGAGGGAGTGATAAATGTTCCTGTGGGTAAAGAGAGATGGTCAGTGAAGGAAGATGTAGAATTAAGCCTCGGAAAGCGGCTGCTTAAAAAAAAAATTCTACTTTTCCTGGGAGGTGGAAAATGAACCCTGTGGGGGCATGGAAGAATGAGAGAACATTGACAGAGGGAGGAAATTTCCAAGTAAATGGATGATGTCCTCTATCACCTGCAATAACTGGCATTGTTCTGGAAGTGAAGCACTCTAGAAAAGGGAAACAGATGGGGCAAGTCCTACATGGAAGTAGTAAAAAATGCCTAGAAGGAAAACCTAGATCCCAAGATCAAGACCAAGTTATCCTAGAACACGTGTCTTAGAAGCTTTGGTTGCAAGAAGAATGCAGAGAGAGAGGGACGAGTGAATGACAAGGGTTATAAATCTTGAGAATGAAGGTTTAAAGGAAACAGAAGGAGAAAACAGATAATGAAGAAAGTGAGAGAAATGCTTTTTGCAAAGGGAATTTTAAAATTCCATTAAAATGAAATTTAAAAGCTAATAAACAGGAATGACAGGGAGGAGAAGAAGGGGAAATATCAAAGGAGAAGAGGGGATCAGGGGTGAGGTGAGGAGAGCCAGTGGGAACAGGGACACTTTGATAAAAAGTTAAAGTAACTGAAGGGACATAATACTGAGTCTACAGCAGAAGAGATAACCTGTAACTGAAAAGCTTCTGAACAATGTTAATGCAGCTGGGATAAGAAAGGTAGTGCTCGGCACCTAGTAGATGCTTATCAATGCTTATCTCCTTCCCCTTCTTCTGACATAAGGGGAACCATTTTGTGACTTCAGGATAATTGTAACATGATACATTGTGCTTTGGAGACAACTAGTCTTCTCAAAGACAGCTGTCTGGAAAGTATGCTTCTCCATATGTCTCCTTTAGAATGGTGTTGTCTCCATATGCTCTCGAAGAAGCCCTTTCCATATGTTTCTTTTGCGGTGCACCTTCCATAGCTTTGGCCACATCAGAAAGTATTTCTACTTACTCATTTAATCCTTATCCTTCCAGTTATTGCAAATCTAGTAATCCTTACATCCTTACAAAATCTGTAATACATTGGCTGCCTTGCCTGAATATATGAATTATTATCATCTGTGACCTTCATATTCTGATACTTTTAAAATCACAGTCCCAACTTTAAGTGTATGAATTAGTTAGAAAAAAAATAATTAAAGAATGTACTTCTTAGAGTAAAAAAAAATAACCTGTTCATTATTTATTTTTTTTAATAGTGGTTTCATCTTCAAAGGGAATATCATGTTTTGCATTCATATGCATATAAATGCTAGGAAATAAAACAGCAAAATACTTGAGATTAGGGTAGTTCATTTTAGTCACTCTCGTATGTTGTCCTTGCCCACATATTTGGGTTAAAAGTACCCTTAATCATACAAAGAAAATTATTAGGGAAAGTGTTAATAACATTTTACCTGAAAAAGGAATTTATTTCAGCCCTTCATCTTTGAAATTTAATAAACATTAAAGTGTTTTCCATTCTAACTGTATTTGTCTGACATTTAAGACTGGTTTCCCTTATTTCTAGTGTTCTAACTAACAAAATAAGTAACAAGACACAGCCCACTAATAATAGCGATAACAATTATAAAATAATAATATTCAAAAATCTGATGGCACATTAATTCTGAATCATCAGGGATCCATTTTTAAAGGATATATGTTTACTATGAAAAAAGTAGGAGAAAGAATGTCTTGAAACCCAAAGTAGAAGAATAGGATTTTAAATCAGGAGCCCTAAATTATTTCTGCCCCTGTACTTGACTTTGAGGAAACAAGTAACTAAGAAGACAAGTTAATAATAAAAATGATGCAAAATAACTTCTAAAGATGAAATGCTTGGCATGTATCTATTTCTTTCTCTCTGTCTTTATCTTCCTCCTCCTTTTATTTCCTCCCGTCTGTCTCTCTGTGTCTCTCTGTCTGTCTCACACTCTCACAGACACACAGACACACACACACAGCCACAGCCTTAAGTCCAATTACCATCTCTAAGGAGATGATTCCTAGATATATATATCCAGCCTTTATATCTAGTCCTGAATCCCCAATGGCCACTTCTAAAATTCAACACATCCAAAACACTGTTTCATATCAAACTTTTTCCAAAGTTTCCTATTTTTTTTTTTCAAACTCTCTGTCTTTTCAGACACCCAAATTTGCAAGCTTGGCATCTTCTTCAAGTTAACTCACACTCACCCCATATATTCACGCAGTTGCCAAATCTCATTTCTATATCAACAACTTTCATTCATATTCATATGGCACCATTTTTTTTACAATTTAATATTCTTAAAACAAAGTCTGACACTATATAAGAATCTTTAGTCTCTGTACCACGTCTAGAATAAAATACTAACTTCTCAGTTTGCCACTTAAAACTCTTCATAACTATATAGTACCATGGATAGAGCCCTGGCCCTGGAGTCAGGAAGACCTGAACTCAGATTTGACATCTGACACCTGGTAACTGTGTTACCCTAGGCAAGTCACTTCTGTTTGCCCCATTTCCCTCATTTATAAAAGGGAGATAACAGCATCTACCTCCCAGGGTTGCTGTGAGGATCAAATGAAATAAGAACTGTAAAGCACCTAACCTGCTGCTGGGCACAAAATAAACAATATACAGAGTGTTTGATACCATTATCATAACCTGACTCACATCTATCTTTCTGACCTGGCTCCTTCTCAGGTTACAACCCAACTAGTCAACTAGTTGTTGCCTGGAAACAATAATAAAAATGACAGTAATCAAAATAACTACAACAGCTAGCATTTATATAGTGTTTAAGGTTTATGAAGTGACACACACACACACACACACACACACACTCTCATTTGATCCTCACAATAACCCTATGAGTATTTGCTATTAAGAGATTGTAAGAGACACTTGCACAGGTTACACAGGCAGGAAATGTCTGATACATAATTTGAACTCAAGTCATTCTGACTTCATATCCTGCACTCTGCAATACCAGGATACCTGTGGAGTTGACATCGCACCTCTGGTTTCCCTGCTCTTTACACAGGCTGCTCCCATCCCTGAAATGTACTCTCTCCTCGCCTCTACATCTCAGAATCCCCAGCTTCTACATGAAGTCATTTTGTTGTTGTTGAGTCCTTTCTGCTGACCTCATGACTCGATTTGAGGTTTTCTTGGCAAAGACACTGGAGTGTTTTGCCATTTCCTTCTCCAGCTCATTTTACAGAGCAGGAAAGAGAGGGAAAGAGGGTTAAGTGACTCACCCAAGGCCACAAAGCTAGTAAGTGCCTGTGGTTGGATTAGAACTCAGGAAGATGAGTTTTCCTGACTTTAGGCTTCACACTCAAGTCACTGTGCCACCGATATGTCCGAAGTTATTCTGGGCCCTCCTCTACCTTATGGCTGTCAATGCCCTTAACGGCTGAGTTTTATTTATCTGTGTACGTGTTGTATTCTTCCCCTTCTCTCCTCCCTTCATATAACATAAACTACTTGGGGGCAGAGATTATTTTGTTTTTGTTTCAATATTCCCATCTTCTTTTGTAGTTGCAAATGGTTACAGTAAAGTAACGAATGTTTGTTGAATTCTTTCTAAGATATCTTTCTATGTGAATTCAGAGTACTTTTTGCATGAAACATTTATGAATGCTTTGTCTCTAGTGTGAATAATTGCATAGGCTTCCATGGATCCTGGCTCTAGGGAGAAGGCAAGGTTTTACTTCCTATAGGAGATAGCAACTGAAGGGGGGTAAATCAAACCTACATCACTCATGACTTGTATTGGAGGATCCAGGCTCACATTCATTCCAAAAGGTGTGATTACCAGGAAAATACAAAGGTTTAGTTCACAATGCCTCATTCAATTTAGTTAATTGGTTGATTCATTCATAACTGTTTTATTGGGAGATGACACTGTTGATGTTTTTGCTGGTATTTATGAAAGTGGCTGACGAGTGTTAGGACCTCCATCCTTTGCACATTGAACATAAATGGCAGATGAGCTCTGGGTAGCAGCTGTTTGCAAAGTCCACCGCTGTTCCCAGTTCTGCCCCTCCAGCTTAGAAACTACATGCCAATTCTACTCTAAGGGGAAAGTGCTGCTGTTTCATTACTATTCCCTAGCAGTTAATAGCCAGTACAAAATATCTTAAATTGAGAATGCTTTTCTTTTTCAAAGAATTTGATTTGACTGGCTTCATCATAGTCCAACTATTTAGACTCTGAGTAGGGTTTATCCTTTGTGAATACCATGCACAGGTAGACTGACAGGAAATGAAGCTTATCTACATTCCATTCTCTTTCCTCTGCTTCTCTTCACACTGGGGTTTTCTATCTTCCTCTTTTCCCAGTATGTCTATGACTTCTCACCATCTTCCTTTTGCCTTCCTATTCTGATTTTTTTTTTATCTTTTCTCTATACTCACTTCTCTTTTAATTTCTTTTTATCCCAAGGCAAGTAGGTGCCACAGTAGTTAAAATTACTGAATGTGAGTTCAAATCTTGCTTCAGATGCTCACCAGCTGTGCGGCCCTGGGCAACACATTTAACCTCTCCCGGTTCCTTCATCTGTAAAATGGGAATAATGAGAAATACCTGACTCAAAAAGTGATTGTATGGATACAATGGGAGAGGTAAAGAGCTCTATAAATCTTAAAGTGCTGTTTTTAGTATTTCCATCTTACTCTAGTAAGTTCCCCTCACTGACACCATCCATCTCAAAAAATTACATACCAAAGAAGTAACTTTGGGTGCCCTTAAGTCTCAGTGTATTTTTAAGCTTTAATAGCTTTTGGAACACTCTATATGTCAGATTTTATTCCACGCTTACCATGTACAGAGCAGTATGATGTAGAAATATAAAAATGATTAATACATGGTCCCTCTGCCCTCATGGAGCTTATATTCTAATAAGGACATATGACATTTGTAAACATAATTATGACATAAAATAAGGCATAGCGTATTTTTATAAAACAAATACACATTGAGTACAGGAGTGAGACAAAAATGCTACATGAGGTCAGTGGGGGAAAGATCATTATTAACTAGGAGGATAGAGAAAAACTTCATGGAAGAAGCAGCATTTGAGTTGGGCTTTGAAGGAAAAAGAGAATTTCAATAGATAAAAAGGAGGGGTGGAGAGAGAATTGAAGGGCATTCCTTTGAAATGATAGGAGCAAAGGTACTCAGTCAATAGTTCAATATCTCAAATATTTGTGATTTTCTTAGTAAGGGTTCTCTTTCCACAACGAAAGAAACTTGTAAGTGACTTCATAGTTCTATGGAACCGCTGTCATTAAAAATTTTATGCGGCTGCGGCCAATTTCTCCAAGCTTAACCAGGCTGTTGCACAGAACATGGACACTGTCTCTCCTTGGAACACACGTATTCTATCCTTGAAACAGCACAGGTTTCAGTTTAGTAGAACATGACAGAGCTTGCACCCTGCTCACAGGGCCTTCACCAATCCAGGGTGTCCTGGAGGCCATCAAAGTAGGCCTTCTGTGGATGTGCAACAGCCCAGAAACAGGAAAATGCAGATGATATTGAGGGGTTTTGTTCTTAAACTCTTTGTGTTATCATCAGCCCTTCTGGCAATCTCGTGAAGTCTAAGGATGCCTTCTCAGAATAATGTTTCTGAATTCACAAAATAAAGTACATGGGATCATATAAGAAATCAAATACATTGAAATAGTTATTAAACAATATTTTTGGAAAGCTTCATGGACACCATTAAGAAGCCTTGGTCTAGTCTGACTGGAATGGAGGGTAGCAAGATGAGATAAAGTTATAGACATGGGGTACTGCCCGACTGTGAAAGGCCTAGAATGCCAGGCTAAAGAATCTAAGTTTTATTTGGTAGGCAAAAGGAAGTCACTTAAAGGCTTTGAGCAGAGGAGTGATGTGGGCAGATCAAAGTATACAGAAAATTAACCTGATAGTTGTGTGAATGATAGATTGGAGGAAGGAGAGAATGGGGAGAGATTAGCTATGAGGAAAAAAGGTGAACTATGAAAAAAATCAGCTAGGAATGAGGAATCGTACTAGAATGCTGGGACTGGCAGACTATCAACCCCATGGGGGCTGAGTCTGGTTCTTCTTCAGCCTCTGTATATTCTGTAGGGCTTAGCACAATTCTCTGCACACAGAAGGCCTGTGACAATATGAAGCACCATGGAGGGTTGGGTAGCTATGTGGGTAAGGAAGGGAAAGGAAAAGAAGATTTCTAGAGAATATCAAGGGATGCTGAGTGAAAGGGAGTGACACTGACAAATATTCTGAAGTCAGGAAAAAAAAAAAGCAGAATTTGTGAGAAAGATTTGCTCAATTTTACACAGATTGTATTTGAGGTGCAGGTCAGACATCAAGTAAAAGGCGACAGGATCACCATTAGAGACCATCTTGCCCAGGCCCCTCATCTGAAAGATAAGGAAACTTTGGCCCAGAGGTTCAATGACTTTCCCAAGATCATGGAGACAGTTTGTGGAAGAGGTGGGATTTTAACTCTGGTCCTGTCATAAGGAGTTGGTAACAGATGTCTGGAGTTTAGAATAAGAGGTCCAAGCTGGTAGTAAAGATCTTGAAGATTATAAACTTCTTGAGAGTATGGGGTATGTCTTCACGACCTCCAAGATCAAATATAAAATCTCATTTGGCTTTTAAGACCCTTCATAACCAGCCCCCTTCCTACTTTTCTAGTCTTCTGATATATCCATCAATCCCCTCTGGCAACTCTATGACCTAAGAACACTGGTCTTCTTGCTATTCTTTGAACAAAACACTCCATCCCCTTACCCTGTGCTTTTTCGTATGTCCTCCTCCTCCCCCCCCCCCACCCCCAGCCGTGTTTGAAACATTCTCCCTCTTGGCTTGACTGTCTTCTCCAAGTCTCAGAAAAAAACCTTACCTTCTGCAAGAGCCTCTCCCAATCTCCCTCAATGCCAGTAGCTTCCCTCAGATATTGCCTTCAGTTTATTCTGCCCAGTATACATAGAGTTCTCTGCATGTTGTTTCCTCCAACAGAAAGGGCTCCCTGAGGTCAGGGATCATATTTTTGCTTTTCTTTGTCTCTATCATTATATATACTATGCTGCCAGGCACTTAATAAATGCTTGTTTATTTGAATTTAAATTTTTGTATTTCCAATGCCTGGGGCAGTGCCTTACACATAGTAAAGTGCTTAAAAAATGTTTTTTTGAATAGAATTGGAAGTCATTTGCAAGAAGTTGAAGCTGTAGGTGTGAGATTCTCAGAGAAAAGCAAGAAAAGAGATTTTTTTTTTTGTACTAGTATATTGGTTCCCTGTGATCTCTTTGCAATGAACGGCTACCTCTCTACTTTCCATATTGATGTTAATTGAGTTTGTAGGTCAGTTTCAAAGATTCAAATCCTAAATTCTAAACAAATGCTTTTGTAGTGAACCATTTTTTGTTGTTTGTTTTGTTACTGAGGTGACAAAAGGCTCTTTCCAACCAAGCTGTGAAAGAGAACATAGATTTCCTGTATCTGTCTTTGGCCCTGGTTTCAGTAATGTTCAAAGACAAATTAAATGTGTCTTGTGTGACAAATGCCTTTATATCAATCAGGCATGGACATTTATTCAATGTAAGACAGATACTGTCAGCAAAATCTTGCCTCTGTCTGTCATTCAAGGGAAGTGAGGGTCATTTCCATCTCAAAAGGTGTGAAGAAGCCAAAATACTTATTAGTCAGCAATTTTGACTTTCTTCTTTCAATTCACTCCTAACACCACATGATATTTCAGCTGTCAGAATGGCAGGTTATGTAGGAACAGATTGAGAAAAACAGAAACATGTACTGAAAACAGTGTCAATTATCTAAACTTCTACTACCCCAAATCAATTCATGTCTTTTGTCCATAAATTCTCTGCCACAAACCCCCTATATTCTCAGGGAAAATTGGACTCTCAAAATTTAGATTAAAGGTTATATTGGAAACGACTCCTAGCTTAAATTACATGCTATAAAATATCTAATAAATACTTGATAAACTTGACAATAATTTAGTATTTGAATAAGTGCAAAGTGCTTTATAAATAACTCATTTAATTCAGCTCTGGAAGGTAGATGCTATTGTTATTCCCATACTTACAAATGAGGGAACTGAAGCAAAGACAAGTTAAGTGACTTGCTTAAGGTCACAGAGTTAGGAAGTATAAGAACTGATATTTAAACTCAGGTTTGTTGGGTCCTGGTCCAGTGCTCTACCCACTCTACCATCTAGTTGCCTAAGTAATATTTGAATATTTCCACTAGCAATTTTTTTTAGTTTTTCTTTTTCTACAACTGTCTTTCTTTTATTTTCCACGATTTCCTCTGTAAGAGAAAACAATTAGTTTATGAAATCACTACCTCTTTGTTCCCAACTCTCTGCAAAGCATCACCCAAGTGGAAATAAAAACGCCCATCATCAGTGCCAGGGTCACCAGATTCCAGTCCTTCCTAGTGAAAAAGTTAAAAAAAAAAAAAGTCTTAGTAATATTGAATTGAGAGATTTCAATAAATAAATTTACTTTATCCATTGAGCTACATCTAAGAAAAGAACACCAAACTAAGAAAAGAAAAAGCTAATCACACCCATTCATTTAAGAGCTAGATAAAAAGATCCCATTTCAACTTTGTAGTTTGCTTACACATCAGAATTTACAACTCAAGACAAAATAGACATCACAGTCCTTAACAATAAGGCAATCACTATCAAGGGCTGGGGATGGTCATAAAATAAAGAAGATACTTCTCTGTGGGAGCGATTATGTAGTTAAGCCTGTAGTCCTTTCTGAGAGATTTAAGGTTCTTCCCTGCAGGAAAGGACATCTCTGGTCGTATTTCTGCCAAATCCCCTTTTCCTCCCCTGAATCCTACCCTATCAGCCAGTCTTTAACTATTATACATGAACCAAAATACTTAATTACCCTTAGAATGTGTGAAGTGATATGGAGACAGCCAAAAGATATATTTCTTTTCACTGGAAATAAATTCATGCTGAGCTTTTGATAAAACCACTTAAAAATGCAACAAAATGGAAATAAATTTGGATCTTAAAAAAGATAGTTTCTCCCTAACCAATTCCCATTTTAAAATAGAACCAAAAGATTTAAAACTAGAAGAGCCCTTGGAGATCTCCTAGTCTAACACTTTCCTTTTTACAAATTAAGAACTTAAGACCCAGTGGGGAGAATTTATTTGCCCAAGGTCACATCAATATTAAGTTGTAGAAACAAGATTCTTCTGACTCTAAATTCAATGGTCTTTCTTGTTCACCATTCTGATCATTTTCCCCTCTTTCAATTCAATCACTGATTGAACTCCTCCTATGTACAAAGCTCTGTGGTTCAACTACTACAAATACATACTAAGACAAAAAAATGACACAAGCCTTCCTTTCCAGGACCTCACGTTCTGTTGCCTGAAAATGAGAAGCAAGGAGAAAAGATGAGGAAGAATCAGAAAGTGGAGAAGAATAAAAGGATGTTAGTGTCAAGGAATTGTACTCTAAATTCTCCACATTTTAGGATATGACTTCTTTTTAAAATTCTATTATCTCCTTTCCTAGGGAGAGAGCCTCATGCATAAGTAGTAGAGCTCATAGCTGGTCTCAAAGCAAGAAAGACTGAGGTTCAAGTCCCATTCCTTATATATACTGCCTGGGTCAAGTCATTTATCTTGGGTAAGTCACTTAACACCTTAATGCTCTTAGGCAACTCTCAAGACTCTAACAAACAGAGAAGGGGTTGGCCTGCCTTAGTAGAAGACATTTCCTCACCTAGGAATTCCTTACACCAATGAATTCTCAAAGTCAGTCTCTATCACTGTTGTTACCATTTTTATAATTATCCCTGTTGTATTTATGACAAAAAGTTGCAAAAAAATAACTCCTATGTATGCAGAGCTTTGTTTTACAAAATGAGAGGCAGCCCCATAGTAGCAGAGAGAGAGTTTGCCTGGGAGAGGAAACCATAGGTTTATGTTCCACTTCTGACACTTATTAGCCGTGTGACCCTGGGTAAGCCACTTAACATCTTAGTGTTCCAGGCAAGTCTCAGAAGCTCTAAGTTGTAGAGCAAGTATCTATCTGCATAGGAAGAGGGAGTTCCCTTATCCAGGAACTTCCTTTTTGAGTAAAATCCCAGGTCTAGTCCTTTTTCCTATCCCTTTGTGTTACAAAGCACTATTCCTACAACAAAGGTTACCAAAGTGTTACCTTCATTTAATAAAAGAAAAAGTTTAATGTTTGAAGAGACAGTGTTGAGAATGCAGTATACGGAGGCACGGGGAACAACCAACAAAAAAGCCAGTGGATGGAAGAGGCCAGTTTTCCTGGACCATAGAAAGTAAAGAGGTATAATGCATGATAAAATCAGAAAGGTAGCTTGGAGCCAGGTTTTGTAGATGAGACAGTAGACATTGTATTTAACGAGAGAGGTAAGAGGGAACCATTAGAGTTTATTAAGTGACACGGCTAGATTTGTACCTTAGGAAAAACTACAGAATATGACCTGGAGTGGAGAGGGACCAGATAAAAGATGATGAGGCCAAAACAAAAGGGAGTCTTGTGAACAGAAAGAAGGGTAAAGACATGAGAGATGTGCTGGAGGTTAAAATGACAAGATCTGGCACTGAATTGATATACTGAGAGAAGAGTGGGAGTGATGAGTCAAGTATAAACATCTAATCTGTGAACCTGGATGACCAGGAAGGAAGGGTTACCCTCAACAGAAATGGAAGAATTTGTTAAAAGAGAGGTTGGAAGAGGGAAAAATAATGAGTTCCGTTCTTGGTATGTTCAGTTATTTATTGGCCAGCACGTTGAAAATTCCAATAGAGATTTATGAAAAAGGATAGGAGAGCCCAAAACGGGGAGGAGAGGGAAACTAGGCCAGACTCCTTTGCCTTAAGATGGATTCATGCTTCCCTACATCCTAGGGAGGACAAGTGATATTATCTTTATAGAGCTCTTTGGAAAAGCTATAACAATTCAATGTATCATTATGTAATTTCCTAGCTAACCAAAGTCACCAAGGCCAAACATAATTTTGGCCATGTCAAACACATTGCTGACATAACTTGAATGTTTTAGGTTAGCACGTTTTATTTAGACAATCTCAATTCTTCACCTCATTTTATACGTGCATGTATATCAGTACTCCTATCCCACAGCAATGACCACTGAAAAAATTTTTAGTTGATTTTCTTATATAATAATGCACTGATTGAACTAATTTTTAAAAGACATTAAAATAATTATTCCTTTCCTTTTTTTATCTTTTGTCTTTTCCAAAAGCAATAATGTTGCTGATTTATTTTCAGAATTTTTCCTTAAGATATTTTTCCTATGTTCCCTTTGATGCCTGCAGTAAGCATTTTTGTACATAAGATACTTCCAACTATAGGGTAAATTCATACAGGGCATATGGTAGTCCTGGGGAGATAGTATACATCTTGATGAAAGGACCCTGTAGCAAATATCAATCAATGTAGAGTGCATGACAATCAATCGATAATGCACAATCAAGGGCATCCAAATGACTCCAAGGAATTTAAAGATGAAAAAATAAGGGCAGTAACAGTTACCTTCAAATAAGGAATGCTCTCAGCAATCCTGTTCTGGGCCTTCAGGATAAAACCATAATGTACTTTGGCAAAGCCATCATTAGGAGTCACATTCAAAACCTGTTTTTAAGAGAACAAAATAAAGATTCACAGTTAAATCCAAATTCTGGAAATTATTTTCAAAATATTTTAAGGGCTGACCATGATGTGTTGGCAACTAGGTTAGGACTAGAGATTTAAGGTAAAAAACCAAAGAATTTTCTTCCATCAAAGAATTTCTTAATATTGGCTCAATTATTTCATTCAACACATGAAGTATTAAAATTTCTGGGCAATAATTCTGACAGGGACAATTTTTTCACAACAAAAAAGAACAGGTAGTTATTGACATTAACAAGGCCTATTTTCTATATTGTGTGACTTGTGCAAATATGATTTCAATTCTGTTTCTAGTGATTAGGAACAATAAAAGACTTTTATGGCAGTTACTGATGACTCAGATTTTTCTTTTTTTTTTTTTTTAAATTTTATTATAGTTTGCATCATTCATTTCCACAAGATTTTGAGTTACATATTTTCTCCCCCTCTTTCCTCCCCCCACCACCCCAAAACAGCCATCCCA
>CM053587.1:152998724-153023530 GCA_028646515.1 Pseudochirops corinnae | reverse complement strand
GGAGGGACATATAATCAATCTCTCACAATATGCCCACTGTGGAGAGGTTCTGCATAATTACACATGTACAGCCTGTATTTAATTGCTTGTCCTTCCAGTGGGGGTGGGTGACGAGGGAGGAGGGGAAAGAATCTAGAATTTAAAGCTCTATAGTCAAATGTTAAAAAGATATATGTATATGTACATATATATGTATATATATGTATACACAAATATTACTATTAACTACATCCAACTGGGAATTAAGATACACAGGCACTGTGGTAGGGAGATCCATCCTGCCCTACCGGAAAGTCAGAGGGGCGAAGGGGAGGACATAGGAGAGAGCAGATTGGGGGAGGGGTTATACAGTGGGATGGCTGTTTTGAGGTGTTGGGTAGGGGAAAGATGGGGAGAAAATCTGTTAACTCAAAATCTTGTGGAAATGAATGATGCAAACAATAAAGTAAATAAATTAATTTACAAAAAATAAAATAAAATAAAAGGCTTTCCCCTTCTCCCACTGCTGAGCTCCTCCTTGGGACATCATTTTGGGGAAGGGCCCAGGCCAATCACCCTTAATTCCACTCCCTGTTCTGCTTCTGCTTCTGTACTTGGTCACCACACATCTGCTTTCCAGCTTCCTTTTAGGAAGTAAGTTCTCTGAGGGCAGGGACTGTCCTTCCTTTTTGCTTATATTTGTTTATTTTTGTATCTTCTGGTCTTAGAACAGGGCCTGGCCCGTAGTAACCATTTAAGAAATGTTTGTTGCCGGCTTTTCTCCATAAAAAATTTACTATGGGGGTAGCGTAAGTATAAATATTCCTATTTTACAGAGATTGACTCAGAATTCAAATTGAGGTCTTCTGACCAATACTCTTTCTGCTATACCCAAAATATGAAAGGATGTTATGGAGACTGGATCATGACAACTCATTTTTATAGCACCACTCAGCTTGGAATTGCTTTCCTCACAAAAACTCTGTGATATCAGTTTATTTTTTTTTTTTAAATTTAAGCCATTTGGGTTGTAGAGGTACAAATGTGTGTGTGTGTATGTGTGTGTGTGAGAGAAAGAAAGAGAGAGAGAGATAAAGAGAGACAGACAGACACAGAGACAGACACACAAAAGAAAAAGACAGAAGGAGGGAAAGAAAGGAGAGGAGGAGTTGGGGAGAGACAAACAGATAGACATTAAATGCTTTTAAAGTTTGACCCTAAAGGGGAAAAAATACATGATTTTTTCTTTATAAACAAACATATTTGTTGTAACTTTTTAACATAGGAAGCGTTTTGTCAGAAATTGTGGATCTTATGCCTGACAGCTTTCACTCAGATATACACCAAGCTTGATTTGCAGTTACTTCTGTTGACATTTATGCTGACAGACACTTCCACATAAACAAAATGATCAAATGGGAGACGCAACTCATTGCTGAGATGACAAGACATTAAATCTAACAACTGAAAATCTGTATTTCTCAGTGAAGTGTCAAGTCAATTCATTCTCCAAATCTTCCGTATATTTGCTAACATATAAAAGAACAAGAAGCAATTGAAAAATATGATTTACTATTCTAAACCTCTGCCTGCAACAAGCAAATTTTTATACTATACTTTTGGTATACTTGTGACAAAAAAAATGTTAAATGAATAGCAAAAGGTGGTGCAGTGAATAGAGCACCGGCCCTGGAGTCAGTAGGACCTGAGTTCAAATCCGGCCTCAGACACTTAACACAAAACTAACCATGTGACCCTGGGCAAGTCACTTAACCCCAATTGCCCTATCTTCCCTTCCCCAAAAATAAAAAAAGAATAGCAAAATAATTAAATTAGGAAAATATAGTAAGAATATCTATTATTTTCTTTTTCAAAATCTTTCTAAAATGCGTTTATCCAATTTTTCTGTCTTTATAAGCACAACAGAGTGAATATAAATGAATCTTCAATGCCTTCAAGGTCTTAAGTGCCTTGGGGCCATTACGTTAAATGCTGATTATAATCATACAGAAACGTAGAGGTGTGTGAGTCTGGGAGGTATAGGCTGAATATGATGACCCTAGACATATCTCAGAAGGCATCTGCTTTTTTGGGGGGGGAGGGGGGCAAAAAAATAAGAACTTTAATGTGTTTTGCTGTTATCCATCTCTTCCCCTTAACGTAAAGTATTGAAAATATTCCAACTGAAGCTTAAAATTAAAATTCAACAGCCATTTAGGAGCACTGTGTCAGGGAGCTGTAACTAGAGCAGGGCCACTGGGGCTTTGAGCTGGGGTGGCTGGTAAATTTGGAGGTCAAGGATAGCACATGGCCTACTCCTCTCACTCCCCTCATGAGCTCTTCCATTGCATAATAATTTACTTTCCTGAGGGGGGAAAATGGTTAGAGAATGTTATCATCCAGACAGTGATATGCAGGGAAATCACTGAGCTAGTTCAAGAACTGAACAGAAGGAAAAGAAAGACTGGATTTCTTTTCAGGAACATGTGCCGCAATTTTAACGTTGCCATGACATATTCTAAACAAAATTCCAACACTAATCTTCTTGTGATACTTCATGGCTATGATCATGGAACACTAATATCTCCAAAGGATCAAGACTGTGGTGTGCAACAGTGAGATATATGTGTGAATGGGCCACAGCCTATTACCAATGATGAATGTAATAGAAGTGGTATAAAAGATACACAGAGGATATATGATTGGAAAAGAACGTAGACCAGTAATATGTCAAGAGTGAAGGAGATAATAAGCATAAGGCCAACCCATGTACAGAAGTGGCAATCACACGACATTAAAAGACTTGGGGAAAGAATTTCAGCACATTGGACATCATACTCTTTTCTGGAAGATTTATGCAAGTACAAAGACAGTCAGATATTCAATAAACATTTATTCAGCCCTCGCTCCATGTCAGGCACTGTGCTAAGTCCTGGCAACATAAAGAAAGGAAAAAGACAGATCCTGTTCTCAAGGAGCTCAATCTAATGGGGGAGACAACATGCAATGAATGAAGTACAAGCAATCTACAGGATAAATTTGAAATAGTCAACAGAAGGAAGACATTAGAATTAAGAGGGTTCAAAAAAGGCTCCCTACAGTTGGTGGTTTTTTAGTTTGGACTTAAAAGAATCCAGGAAAACCAAGAGGCAGAGATGGGGAGGAAGAGCATTTCAGTCATGGGGGAAATGCTGGCAATCCGGATACGAAGTATCTTGTTAGAGGAATAGAAAGAAAGCCAGTGTCACTGGATCTCAAAGCTCAGGTAAGAAAGTGATGAATAAGTTGCAATCCCTACTTCTGCAAAGGGACACTGACAATAGCAAGAAGACTAGCGATCTACTGAAATAGTATTATTATTAAATATTAAAGTCTCTAATCATTAACTGTTATAGTTCCCTGGACAATTTAAAAGGGACAGAAGTAGCTTCTCTGAAAATCTTTTCTTATCTACAAAATGGAATTTAGGATTTAAAATCTCCTGCTTTTTTTTTTTAACATAGGAAATTGACAAGATGGAGGGAGTAGGAAGATTATTGAAAGAACTTACTATGAAGTTCAGTATTAACATAGGATTAATGAAAGAAAACAGAATGGGTATGCTACTTAACTGCCTGTGTGAGCTCAATGGATCACTTTTCCTATTTGGGCATTGATTTCCTTACATGTGAATATAAAAGGGATAGAATGATCTCTAAGATTCTTTTCTTGCACTCCCGGGACTTTTGGTTAAGATCCATACCCATACACATGTAAGTATTTTTTGTGGTTGGGAGGGCACAAGGTAAACATTGGAAATGATCTTGACCCTAATGAAATGTTTACAACTGAATTAATACAAACACGGTCAAGGAAATATTGCTCAGATAAATACAATAATAAGCAGAGTGCACAAAGGCAAAGTAGCCATCAATTGGGGATGGCAAGACTAAAAACTTCTTCAGGACATAACCCGAGTTTCATGGAAAGGAGGAATGTGGTTCTTAGAAAAGAAGAGAGGGACACTTGGGCAAAGGTATGATGGCGGCAAAGAGAAATTCCTACACAAGAGGTAGTAAGAATAGCAAACTTAAATGAAACAAAAATATGTGGACTCAGCACAGTAATTGAGAAGAGGTAAAAGGTAGAATTAGCTGATAGAAAGTTGATGAGGTCATGGTATTCTGAAGATAAGATTCAGGTGGGCTTATTTACTTATGTGTTCATTCATTCATTCATTCATTCATTCATTCATTTATATTTGGGCATACTGTACGTGACAATTAGGAGACACTGCATTTGGACTGGTGGAAGGAAAAAAAAATATCCAACTAATCTTATTGCTAGACCAATTCATGGAAGCCATTTTAATGATGGCCAGGTTGATTTTTACCATTCCACTATTCATCTAAATCTAGCTGGTTTACCATCCAAAAAAGAAAATGGCAAAGCAAGAGAGATTTGAAAATGCCTTCCAATTGAAATATTTGTAAAAGGCCTTTATACACCTTAAAGTCTCTCTAAGTGAGAGCTAATGAGCTATTGCAATCTTTGTGGAATGTAAGTTTCTTTATCATCATCATTATTATTAAGGGGGGAAATGGGCTCTGCTCTCAAGGTGCTCTCATTCTAATTTTATTAGTTATTAATTGGCTAATATTATTAATAGCTATCTATTAGAATAGCTGCTTGACAAATGTTTTTTTTCTGTTCCTTAATTCTTTTAAGTGCTTACTATATGCCAAGCTCTGTGCTCAGTGTTGTAGATACAAGGAAAGAGTAAAGCATTATGTGCCAGGCACTGTGCTAAGTACTTTACAAATATTATTTCATGTGATCCTCATAACAACCTTGAGAAGGAGGTACTATGAAATCCATTAGCAGTTGAGGAAACTGAGGCAAACAGGTTAGATTAGGTGACTTGGCATAATGGTCAAATGGACAGTATATATCTTAAGCTTCTGAGGAAGGATCTGAACTCAGATCTGCTGGGCTCCAAGTCCAGTGCTCTCTTTAATTCACCATCTAGCTGTCACTTAATAAAGTTTGTTGACTGAGTAACTTTATATATATAGCTTTAAGGTTCACAAATTCTGTTAAATACATTATCTCATTTGAGCCTCACAGCAATTATGTCAGGAAGGAGCTATCATTTACCCTATTTTCACAGACAGAAAAGCTGAGGCAAAAAGGTTAAGTGACTTGCCCAGGGTTGATGAATACAGCAAAGTGGTAAAAACCTTTTCTACCTTACTCTTCAAATACTTGAAGACAACTTTCACAGCCTTCTTAAACTTTCTCTTTCACAAGCTAAAAATCCAAAGTTATTTCAGTTGGTTCTCATATGGCATGATTTCTGGTCCCCTCATCTCACCGACTTGGTCACCTTGCTCTGAACACTTCAGCTTGCCATGTCCTCCTTACAATATTGGCCCAGAAACAGGCACAATCTTCCAGAGGTTGGGTCACTCCAGTGGAGCATGGCAGAGCAGTCACTTCTCTCTTCTGGGCATCAGGCCTTGCAAGGCGGCCTAAGACCACATTCACCCTTTTGGTTGCTATGTCAACCGGCTGATTCACAAGGAGCCTGGAAACCACTAAAACATGACATCTTTTTCACAACAGCCACTGCCTAACCATGTCTTTTCCATATTTTTTTTTTTGTAACTTAGAGGATGCAGAACCTTATTACATTTATCTGTTACATTTCATCTTATTAGATCCAGCTACATTACTGGATCCTCTTTGGATCTAAATTCTGACCTCCAACCATTAGTTCTCCCTCTCAGGAACTGTAAATTCAGTAAGCAAGGCACTGATGCATCTATCCAAACCACTGATAGAATGTTAAAGAGAAAAGAGCCAAAGCCAGGAGCTCTGTATGACACATTAGGTGTGAGACAAAATTAGTTGGGGAATATTTAGGGGGAAAAAAAGTTAAAATTTTCTCTGCCATCTGCCAGTAATGAATGTATTGTTCTGACACTGGCTATGGGTGGTTGAAATAGAGCAATGCAAGTGTTAATCATCTATTTGGCTTGTCTAAAAGACCCTCCCCTCCAACACAGTTATTATCAGGCTTTAATTTGGGGGTAGGTGGGGGGTTTAAGTAGTATGATGCAAACAGAAAACACACTTGGATTCAGAAAACACAGCTTTGAGCCTTGACTCAACACCTACTGGCTATTATCCTTAGCATGAACCTCAGTTTCCTCATCTGTGAAATGAGATTATCAATATTTGCACTAACTCCACAAATTTGTTGTAAGAAAAACTGTTTAAAAAAATCAATGAGATCTTATAGGGGTTTACTATGTGCCAAGCAATAGTGCTAGGCAGTCAAAGTGCTAGGCAGAAACAATGCCCTCAGGGAGTTTATAGTCTAATGGGAGAGAGATGAGAAAATTTAATATTAGAGAATTATATTAATAACTAATTATTAATTTGTGATCTACCCTTTTCCTTTCATTTCTATTAAAGCCAAGGTCAGTTAGCTTCTGAGGGGCACTGCTGAGTGAATGAGCCCTCAAGGCACATGGAACTGGACCCCACACAAATGGGAGACCTAATTTCTGTTTATAGTATAAACAGAATCCAGCTGGGTGAATTTTTACCTGTGGGAGGAAATACCTGTCCTTGATCCCCTCCATTAAAGTTTAGGGAGACCTAGCTCATGAAGGAGAAAACTAGCCAGAGAAGTCCAAATGGAAATAGCTTCCTCTGCTCAAATGCTGTTGAGTCTCATGATCAAGCCTTGTTTTTAGCAGCAAGCCCACTTCCTTGTTAAGTGTCTACCAATCAGGGTTGATTTTCACTTGTCAGGGGAGAAAGAATTTAAGGTGTTTTGGATCTCCCTTGGCATCTTGGTTATCAAGAGAAATCACTGACCATCAATTTACTGATTGCTAGGCTAGCCTAATTAATAAATTGATTATTAATTACCCAGAACTCAGTCTTTCAGGGTTTTCATTCATCACAGAAGACTATGTATACATGAGTAAGTACAGAATATATATAATATGAATATAAAGCACTTTGGGGAGGAGTCTCAGATGCTAAAGGGACCAGGCAATGCTTCATGAATGAGGTGGTGCTTGAGTTGAATGCTATAGAGGAGGTGCCAGGGGAGTGGACTCCCAGCACAAGGGACACCCAGTGAAAAGTACAAAAGGGAAATGGAGAGTGGTAGTCTGCATGGAACACTGAATAGGCTAGTGTGGTTAGAATGAAGGGAGAGGGAAATATAAAGTATAAGAAGACTGGAAGGATAAGAATGGGGTAAAATGTGAAGTGTTTTACATGCCAAACAGATGATTTTTACATTTGATTTGGAAGGAAAGAGCGAGCCACTGGAGTAGAGATATTGAGGAGGCGATGGTAGGGGTTACATGGTCAGACCTCACTTTAAAAAAAAAACATAGGGAACAGTACAGAAGATTGACTCCAGGCTTTCCATCTCCTGCTGCACTTGTCTTCTGAGGGAAGAAGAAGAAGAAAGTTGGTAGGTCCTAATAGGTCCCTGCCCTCCTAGCACTTCTTTCTCCTGCTGTGCTAAGTTCAACTTCCACCTTCTGCTGTACTCTTTTCCTGCTTAATCTCCAGTGTTTGGATGAATAATGATTTATGAAATGGGGCCTCCCATTTGACTGGCCATCGTGTATCTCCAATCTCATACTGCACCTGTCTCCAGCCTAATCTCCAAATTGTTGGATACAAGAGTGGTGCCCAACAGGTCCCTGCCCTCCCAGCCCAGAATAAATGTAAATAGTAAATAGTAACTCTTTCTTTTTTGGTCAGCAACCCTGAGGGTAATCCCCTCCCAGTTTGATTTTGATTTTTTTTTTTTAATTAAAGGGACCATCCCTCAACTCACTTCTTTAAAAAGCCTATTCAACGAATGGGTATTAACCTCACTCAAAGTGAGAACCTGAAAAGACATTAGCCTAAAAAAGACCATTGCATCCTGGGCCACGTGCAGTTGTCCTGATGAATATCTTGCCACTGAATCCAGAGGGCTCTGGAGAAGAAAGTGAGACTGGTGACCTTGCAAAGCCCTCCCTCCCTCAAATCAAATTCAACTGCAAGTCATGTCATCATCTTCCTCATGTCACAGTCCTCTTCAAGAAAGAAGGACAAACACAGCAACAAAAAACAACAATGTTATATCATTCAACTTGGCCCTCACTGCTGCTAGGCAATCCTACTATAGCTCCTTTATCAACTCACTATCTCACTCTTCACAGAGGCTCTTCCAAATATTTTTATCTCTCTTCAAACCTCCATGGCTCCCCTTACTCTGACTTTTTCAGCTAAGAACTGTGTCTCATATTTTACAGGAAAAAAATGAGGCCATTTGCCATGAACTTCCCCTTCTTCTTCTTCATCTACTATCACTCAATATACCTTCTGTCTTTATCTCCTGCTTCAACCCAATCCCACATGATGAAGTATCCTTACTTCTTATCAATGTTAACCCTTCTTTGTTCAAGCAATCCCATTCCATCCTGTCTTCTCCAACACACTGTCCAGCTACCCTATCGAACCCCTCTTTCTCCATCTCTTTTACTGGATCATCTTCCAGATCACGTCCTCTAATCATAGATATCACTCAAAGTTCTGTTCTGGACCCTTTTCTCTTCTCCTTCTATACTACTTCACTTGATGATCTTATCGGTTTCTATGACTATCTCTCTGTGGATGACTCTCAAATCTACCTGTCTTACCCCAAACTCTCTGTTTGCATCTCCAACTACCTTTCCAAGATCTTGAACAGGATATCCAATAGGCATCTTAAACTCAATATTTCTAAAACAGAATTCATTCATTATCTTTCCCTCATGTTCTCCTCCCAGTCCCTACGTTCCCTACAGAAAGCAATACAATCCTCCCAATCCTTCCAACTCACACTCTAGGAGGCACAATGCACTCCTCCCTATCCCTCAGCCCCTATATCCAAGCTATTGTCAAGGCCTGCAGATTTCACTTTCGCGGATCTCCTTATACCTTTAGGGCAAGTCCTCATCACTTCATGTCTGGACTTTTACAATAGCCTGATAATAAGTGTACATGCCTCAAGTCTCTCCCCACTGGTCATTTTCCGTTAAGTCATTAAAGTGATTTTCCTAAAGTATAGTTCCTATTGTGTCATTCCCCATACTCAAAAAACCCCATTAGGTCCCCTTGCCTGACTCCAGGATCAAATACAAAACTTTTCTATTTGGCATTCAAGGTCCTTTATGAGCTGGCCATATCCCACCTTTCCAGCCTTCTTATAACTAACTCCCCAACGTGTACTCTTTGATCCAATGATATCAGTCTCCTGACTGTTCCACAAAGAAGGCACTGCATCTCTCAGCTTCAGGCATTTTCTCTGGCTGTCCCCCATAACTGTAATTTAAATGGACAGGAATGGGTAAATTTAATTCGGGTGATCATTCCATACATTACTGTGGGCAAGAACACCCCTTAGATAATGAAGTAGCCCCACAATCAGTAAAAGGCGAGAAAAATAGTACTGGGTGTATAATCTCCAAAATGACAGAATGACATCTATTAAAATCCAAGGTAAACCCTTCATCATTACAGTAATACAAGTCTATGCTCCAACTACTGACATCAAAGAGGTCAAGGTTGCTCAATTCTATGAAGACCTACAATATCTTCTAGAAATAATAACAAGAAAAAGATGTCACATCCATCATAGGGAATTAGAATTCTAAAGTAGCAAATCAAAATGTAATTGGAATGAGGCAAGTTTGCCCCTGGAGTAGAAGATGAAGCAGGGCAGAGACTAACAGAGTTTTTTTAGATAACTTTCTGATCATAGGCAGCACTTTTTCAACAAACCAAAAGGTAGCTCTACACATAGACATCACCAGATGGTCAATTTCAAAATCAGATTCATTAAATACTTTGCAATCAAAGGTAGAAAAGCTCTATATCAGCGATTCTCAACCTGTGGGTCACGACACCTTTGGGGATTGAACGACCCTTTCACAGAGGTCACAGGGGTCACCTAAGACCATTGGAAAACACATATTTCTGATGATCTTAGGAACCAAGACACCATACTCCTCTATCCATCTCCAGGCAGATCCGCCCACATGCAGAGACACCCACATATGAGTATTAAAGGGTAGCAGCATTAGGAAGGTTGAGAACCACTGCTCTATACAGTCAGTTAAACAAGACCCGGAGCTGATGGCAGCTCAGATTATGAGTTTATCAGATTATGAGCTCTAGATTGTAAAATCTAGACTTAAATGGGAGAAAGTAGTGAAAACCATGAGACCATCTAGCTATGACCTAAAGATGATGAATAGATTTAAGTGATTAGGTCTGGTAGACAGAATACCTAAAAAACTGTGGAGAGAGGTTCACAATATTGTAGGGGAGGCAATAATTTAAAAAAAAAAACTTTCCAAAGAAAAAAAGGATCAAAAAACCAAAATCTCTCTCTTATGATGCTTTGCAAATAGCTGAGGAAAGAAGGAAAGGGAAAAATAAAGGAGAAAGAAGAAGACATACCCAAATGAATGCAGAATTCCAGAGAATAGCAAGGAGAGATAAAAAGGTTTTCTTAAATGAGCAATGCAAAGAAATAAAAGAAAACAATAGAATGGGAAAGATGAGATCTTTTCAGGAAAATAAGAGCTATCAAGAGAATTATTTCATGCAAAAGTGGGCATGATAAAAAACAAAAATGGCAGGGGCTTAACAGAAGTAGAAGAGACTAAGAAGATGTGACAAGAATATACAGAAAAACTATACAAGAAAGTTCTTAACATCACTGGTAACCAGGAAGGTATAATTACTCATCATAGATCCAGACATCCTGGAGAATGAAGTCAAGTAGGTCTTAAGAAGCACTGCTAACATTAAGGCTAGTGGAGGTAATGGAATTCTAGCTGAGCTATTTAACATCCTAAAAGATAATGTTAAAGAGCTGTACTCTATATGCCAGCAAATTTGGAAAACCTAACAGGTTTCTGTGGATTGGAAAAGATAAATTTACATCTTAATTAAAGAAGGGCAATGTCAAAGAATGTCAAAATTACCAAACAACTACACTCATTTCACACACCAGCAAAGTTATGCTTGAGATTGTAAGAGCTAGGCTTCAGTAATATGTGAACCAAAACTTACCAGAAGTACAGGATTTTTTTTTTTTGAAGAGGCAGAAGAACTAAAGACCAAATTGCCAATATTCATTGCATTATGTAGAAAACAAGGGAGTTCCACAAACAAACCAACAAAAAACATCTACTTCTGCTTCACTGACTATACTAAAATCTTTGACTGTGTGGATCACAACAAACTGTGGCAAGTCCTCAAAGAGATGGGAGTACCAGATCATCTTACTTGTCTCTTGAGGAACCTATATGCTGGTGAAGAAGCAAAAGAACAGAACATAAAACAACTGATTGTTTTAAAACCGGAAAATGACAAGGCTGTATATTGTCACATTGTTTATTTAACTGTATGCAAAGTACATTATGTGAAAGGCCAGGCTGGATGAATTAAAAGGTGGAATTAAAGTTGCTGGGAGAAACAGCAACAATCTCAGATATGTAGACAATATCTGATGGCAGAACATAAAGAAGAAGAATTAAGAAGCTTCTTGATAAAGGCGAAAGAGGAAAGTGTAAAAGATGGCTTGAAGCTTAACATTAAAAGAAAAAACAAAGATCATGGCAACTGGTCCCATTGCTTCCTGGCAAATAGAGAGAGAAGAAATGGAAGCAGTGTTAGATTTTTTCATTCTTGGGCTCAAAGATCACTGTAGCCATGAAATTAAAAGATACTTCCTCCTTGGAAGGAAAGCTATGGCAAATCTGGACAGAATTATCACCTTGACCACAAAGGTCTGTATAGTCAAAGCTTATAGTTTTTCCAGTAGCGATGTACAGTTGTAAGAGTTGGACTATAAGGAAAGCTGGGTGACACTGAATCAATGCTTTTGAATTGCAGTGTTGAAGAAGACTTTTAAAAATCTCTCAGACAACGATCAAATCAGTCAATACCTAAAGAAATTAATTCAGACTATTTGCTGGAAAGTCAAAATATTGAAATTAAAGTTTAAATACTTTGGGCACATAATTAGAAGACAGAACTCATTAGAAAAGACCCTGATGTTGGGAAAGAATGAAGGCAAAAGGAGAAGATGATGACAGAGGATGAGAAGGATAAACAGTGACATGGAAGCAATGAACATGAACCTGTACAGACTTCAGGAGATAATGGAGAATAGAATGGCCTCACATGCTATAGTCCACAGGGTCACAAAGAGTCAAACATGACTTGATGACTGAACAGCAACATTCCAGGAATGTTCTCCCTCCTCTTCTTTGATTACATGTTTTAGTGGAAGTTTTTCCCAACCCCTCCTAATTCCATTATCTTCCCTCTGTTAATTATTTCTTTACCCTGTTTATAGCTTGCTGTGTGTGTGTGTGTGTGTGTGTGTGTGTGTGTGTGTGTGTGTACACACCCAAAGTTGCTGGTTGTCTCCTCCATTAATGAGTATAAGCTCCTTGAGGGCAGGAACATTTTGCTCTTTTTGTATTCTCAGTACTTAGTACAGTGCCTGGCACATATTAGGGGTTTAATAAATATTTGCTGATTAGTTGACTGAAATGGAATGAAACGGGGAAAAGACTTGAGACAGGAATGAGATTAGAATTTATGAGCCAAGGTTACTGGGAAGACGATAGAATTGGGAAAGTTTGTAAGAGAATGGTTTGGGGGGAAAGAAAATTAGGTCTGTTTTGAACATAAGAGTCTGAGAAACTCTATCCAGCTTGAAATGTCCAACAAGCTCTTGCAGAACTGGAACTCAATGGAGAGACTTGGTATAGATATATTGATCTGGGAATCATTTGCATAGAAAAAAGTACTTTGTAATCCTTAAAGTACTTTATTGGCAGTGTTTTTCAGTAGTATCTGACTCTTCATGACTGCACTTGGGATTTTATTGGCAAAGATACTAAGTGGTTTGTCATTTCCTTCTTCAACTCATTTGACAGATGAGGAAACTGAGGCAGACAGGGTTAAGCAACTTGCCCAGGGTGGCACAGCTAGTAAGTATCTGAGGCTAGATTTGAACTCAGGTCTTCCTGACTCCAGGCCCGGCACTCTATCCACTGTACCACTTAGCTACCCAGAGGTAGAGAGGAATTGTTATCTGTTATTATCTTCATTTTGAAGATGAGGAAACTGAAGCTAAATAAAGTTAAGTGCCTTGGTTATGGTCACATAGCTAGCAAGCACCAGAGCCAGAATTAGAACCCAAGTCTTCCTGATGCCAAGGTCAGTATTCCACTACATTATACTGCTTCCCCAAAATAAAGAAGAGGAGAGGAAAAACATGTCCTGGATTTAAGATTCATATTTTAATTTAGAAAATCTAAGAGACCTATAACCTAACTTTATTACTGTATTAGTCACACCTGTCAACAAAGACACTATGGCATGTGCTAAATTTTTTTTATCTTCCATTTCAGAATTCAAAATGCTGCATTCTATTTGAGTCTTATCGTTTTATCACTTTTTTATCATTTTATTAGTCAGATGCTAATAAAATGGCAAACGGTACACTATAAACTTGTCAGAAAGCAAGGCAAAGCTATATTTTAGAAAAAATGGTAGAGAAAAAAATAGTGGAGTAAAATATCAAATGGTAATGGATTCCAGAATCTGGCACCTGAAAAAAAAAGAGCAGGTATGCCAAATATCAGGAAATCCAACCTATATAAAGCACAGACAGAGAAAACCTCTGTTTACAAGTGTTTCCCCAAGCTTTTTTGGCATGGGACACTGGTGGGAATCTCCAAGTCTTTGCTTTCTCATTTATAAGTGTGAATTGTGCAAGACTTTTCTGACTGTTTGCCTTCACACTGAGGTCTGAAATGAATCTATCATGAAAGATGGATGTTATTTGCTATTGGGAAATACAATCAATAGCCATAAGTCTTTCTGGCAGGACTTGTTTGTCCTTTTAGGATTTGGGGGGGTGAGGTTAAAAAAAAAAGTTAATACAAATATATACCTTTTTGAGATTACTTTAAAAACAATTTTAACTAACCCCAAAGAAGAATGTCAGTGATATTCTTCACAGAAACCAGAGTGATGAACAAAATGCAAAACTGGACAACTGTCAGCTCTAGAGAGATGTTCTTATCTCCTAGCACATGGCTTAGCTAGGGGTTTGGTAAGCTTTTTTTTTTTTTTTTTTTTAAAGTAGAATACTCTTCCCTAACCTCTCCTGCTGGGGAGTGATGGACTTTTGTTCTCCTCAGAATTAAATATCAACTATGTACCAGCAGGAGTTCAATATTCAAAGCTTAAACGGAACAGTTAACAAATATTTTTCAGCTGAGAGACACTAACTAATAGAACACAGTAAACATTATAGAAAGGGCAATTATTTTTCTCTGCCCCTTCTATTGAAATGATGTGGGATTCAGCTGGGGGCTTTCAATGGAGCCAGCAAGTATTCTAGTTTATTAAACATAGTCAGTTGTCTCCCCATAGGGTTATTTTAATAAATTATACATCACTCTCCTTCCAGTGTAATAATTCTTTAACAGATGTGACCCCATATGTTAAATTGGAAATTACAGAGCGGCTAAGTGATCTGCTTTCTGAACAAAATAGAAACCCCTTCCGTACCAACATGTGTCCAAGGAGATCCATAGTCCTCTCATCCCTTCTGACATAGTATTTCATTTCTACTTGCAGTCTTTCAATGACCAATCTAAACTCACACTTTCCCTGGCTCACGAGAACTGAAGTAATCATTCTTTCCCTTTAGTCCACTTCAATTAAATTTAATTTAACAAGCATTTATGAAATGCCTAGCGCATGCAAGATACCATGCTAGGCACTAGAGATGCTAAGACAAAGATGAAACCCTTTAACGAAGAACAATAATGCCCAACCTTAAGAAGCTTGCCTGGGGGAAGGGACAGATACAATATTTATATAGATTTATTAATCTTTATTTTTATTTCCAGCACCTAGCACTGTGCCTGGTACACAGCAGGTACTTAATAAATACTTGTTGAATTTCAGGGGGTGGACTAATACTTAGTGGGAGCTCTTAACCTATGTTTTATTAACTTTTAAAATAATTAGATATATTATAGCTAAAATATATTATATTTCATTATAATTGATTTCCTTTGTAATCCAATACATTTTATTTTATATTTGAAAGCATTTTTCTGAGAAGGACTCTACTGGGTTTACCAGATAGGCAAAGCAGCCCAGAAAACAAAGAACAACCGTTAAGAACCCTTCAACTAGTGAGTTGAGAAAAGGCTTTTCCTATGAGATAAGCACTTGATTTGAACCATGAAAACAACAGAGGTGAAAAGACATAAATGAGAAGTGAATCCCCTCCAAGTACAGGGAATAAGGGCCTGTGCAAAGGCACTAAGACAGGCGATAAGATGCCAAGTGTGAGAAAGAGCAAAACGTCAGTTTGGCTTAAACATTAATATGTGAAAAGGAGGAGTGGAAAATAAATCTAGAGATTTAGGCTGGATCCAAAGTGGGAAGGCCTTTAAAAACCCAAGTGAAAATTTGGCATTCTTTTTCTAGAAGCAGTAAGGGAGAGGCCCTCAAACATCCTTAACCATGGCCACCTCATAGCTAAATAACTAGAAACACTAAATCCTATACAGAAACACCTCATTTATCACCACTTGTGGTATGCACTTCAGAACCTGCTATTAAGTACATACAAAGGATTGCAGGCATTCAAAATCAATCTTATATGAGAGCTCCTTGGGTCCCTCATATAAGAACTGCTTATTCTTATTTTATCTTTATTTATTAAGCAATTTTACCAGGGTTGGTTATCTTGGTTTCACTGCACACATACAAAAAAAAAAAAGATGGGGGGAAGAGTAGCTACAAGCAGCCAATCTCCACCATCATCTTTTCCTCCATAACTTGAGAAACGTAATTATACTACTACCATTCCTAGAAAGGACATGTCAATCAATTACCTTATGACTCCAAGGACCATCTCTTCTGACTTTCCTGTCCAATACTTTCCTCTCTAGCTACTGTTCCCTTCTATGGGTGGCTGTCTGCTATTAAAATGGGAGCTTCTTGAGAGGAGGGGTCTACCTTCCTTACTTGAATCTGTATCTCCAGGACTTAACACAGTGCCTGGAACACAGTAAAGTTTGCTGGGTTTTTTTTTAATCATTAATTCATTTATCTAATCCTTAAAAAAAAATATGTAAAACAGATAATCAACTCGAAATTCATAGCAATCTGGGTCACTTAGTAAGGAGCAACAGCCCTTACTAACTCACTAGTTAGTAACAACTCACTAGTCCCCAAGGATACTGGTATATTACAGAACAGCATGACAACTGATCCTCATAATATAACCCTATGTCAATGATAATTGGGAAAAAAAGCAACTAAAATTCTGTTATATATTCTATTTTAGAATGCAGGGAATTTTTTTTTATTTTAAAAAAGGATTTCTATAAAACATGGTTAAATTTTTAAAGGCTTTTAAAAAAGTGTGGGCATCTAGAAACTTAAGTGAAACCTCTGATTCTCTATTAATGATAGATAAAAGATATAGCTATCACTGGAAAGATCCATTTTGAATTTGGAGCTTAAAGACCTGGGGTTGAGTCCTGAGTTCAATATCTCCCAAGAATGGCAGCATGGTATGCTGCACTCAGGAAGATCTGGATTTGAACAGCACCTCAGACACTACCTGTGTGACCCTGGTTGTAGAGAACTTCCAGAAGTCTCCCCAGGCTCCACTAATGGAATGTTCCCCTCTCCTGTATATAAATAAAATGGGGGAGATACAGAGGACTTTCAGGGGTCCCCTCTCCTTGTATAACTTCTATAAGGTCACAAGGCAGATATTCAGGAGGAGTACAGTCTTGTTTATTGATGCCTCCGGGGCATGGTCCTATGAATAACTAAGGAAGATTCAGGGCGGTTTACCTGTAAGTCTTGTTTATGCCTCCATGTTTGTTTGTGCCTCCAGAGGTAGTCCTAGGATGAAGTCTTAATGAATAACTAGCCTTAGGCTGGGGTAGGGAGTGATCAAGGCCAAAGGAGGTTCCTTGTATTTTGTTTACATAAGTTCTTCTGCTAGAGTCATATAAGCCCTGTAAGCTCCTTGTACCTTTGGCTCTGTATGAAATGGCTCTGGAACAAACAGGCGATCGAATACATCCCCGTCTCTTTACTCACAAGTTGCTAGCCCACCCAACTGTGCTGGTCGCAGTACCTGGTTAGGTCACTCAGCTTCTCAACCTTAATTTCTTCCCCTATATAATGGGGATAACAACAGCACTAATCTATCTCACAGGACTCTTGTGAGAATCAGATCATGCATGTAAAGAGTTTTGCAAAACTTCAAATGCTATCTATATAAATTCTAACTGTTATCATTAGCTAAGTTATTGCCAGCAAGTCACTGAACCATTCTATACCTTCCTTGCTTTCCTTATCTGCTAAATTAGGGATAAAACAAAAGGTTATATTGAGGAAAATGCTTTGTAAATTGTAAAGTGCCATATAAATATGAGCTTTTATTATAGTACACAGAATCACCGATCTGGAACTGGAAGAGAAGTGGAAGAGGGAGAGGGGTTCACCTGGTACTATGCTCCCATTTCTATGATGAGGAAACTGAGATCCAGAGGGTAGGGGTTTAGCTCTTGATGTTACATGATCTTTTGGTTTGCCATGTGGACGCCAATGTGAGAATATGTATTTATTCTGCACTAACATTGGTTATTACTGATTACTGATTACTGCTTCTTAGATAGCAGAGACCACATCTGTTTTATTTTGTTATGAGTAGTCTCTTAAAAAGCAACATAGCCACGAGTAAGCCCATAAGTACCATTTGCTGATGGTGATGAGAAAAACTCTAAGGGTGTCTTTGAACTGCCTTTCTCTATTAAGAGAAGAAAAATTGATGTTAAAAGGTTTACTACTCTTGGTTATAAGGGTGGTGGTAAACATGAAAATATGACCAACCTCTCAGTTTTTACAGTCAATAAGTTAATAGTCAACATCTGGGTTTCCTGGAAACATAAATTTGTGTACAAATGTCCTTAGGTGATGATGATATGGCAAAATGACATATAAACCATTTCTAATATTTTAAAAATAGGAAAATATGTTTGGAAAATAGTAATTCCATTATAGACCCAAATGTGTTAATGGCTAAATAAATGAGGCATCAAGCTATAATTCAATTCAGTGGGAAAAGAACCATTGTCTCCTTAGCTACACACAGACAAAAATGATAAAACAGACTAGAATCATAATGGCCCATCCAAATAGTGATGCTCAGACTCTGGGCTATATTTCTAAGTACTTAAATATGAGAATGAATATCACAAATTGAAAGAAACTTAAAAATGGATAGAGCACCAGCCCTAGAGTCAGGAGTTCAAATCTGGCCTCAGAGACTTAATAACTGTGCGATCCTGGGCAAGTCACTTAGCCTCAACTGCAGAGAGAGAGAGAGAGAGAGAGAGAGAGAGAGAGAAAGAGGAGGACAGAAAGGGAAGGAGGGAGAGAGGAAGGCAGGAAAGAAGGCAGGAAGGCAGGCAGGCAGGAAGGAAGGAAGGAAGGAAAGAAGGAAGGAAGGAAGAAAAGGAAGGAAGGAAGGAAGGAAGATAAATTATAAAAATGACAGAATTGACTGTCAGGAAAATTTTAAAATGATAACAGTTGAAAAGGACAAACCAAAAAAGTGGCATCCAAGAGTAGTAGATGAAATTGAGGAAAGAAGAATATACAGCATGTACATCTACTCTTGAATGATACTTCTTTTTTAAGCTTATATGTAAGTGTCAGCCTAATGTTCCTATATTCTTATTCTCTTCATTGAATTATCTGGCTATTCTAGAGACTCTAGAACAAAATATTTTTAAATTTTTCAGATTAACGGCTAAGAATTGCTTTTAGAGTTCAAGTCACTGATCCTTGATAAGAAGAGGAAGGACTTAAAAATAAAATTACTATGAAAAACAAAATAAAACAGAAAATAATTCATTAACTTCGTATCATAAAACAATTTCAATGTGTGTATTTTAATTTAATAACAATATCTTAATTAAAATAACTTTCTCAAGCATAGTGCATTGGCAGAGAGGAGATTTGGTATAAAAGATAGAGATTACTTTGGAACCAGCAAGACCCAAGTTCAAGTCCTGACTTTGACACAGACTAGCTGTAGTAGGCAAATCCCTGTAAATTATTTTCTAAGACTCAGGTTGCTGCTCCACATTAGTGGAAGGAGTTTATACACTGGGAGTTTCCTAAACCAGTGAAGAAGTAGATATACTAGATACACTTCTTTCCCCAATTCCCCCAATCCCCTCAAAAATACTGACCTTGAAACAATTACTATCATCTGAAGAAAAGTGGTAGCATTCAAAAACATTTCTGATTAACATCCCATCAAAACAGATAATATATGTTGTGATGACTTTTATGAATAATGTACAACTTATTTTTATGCAAAAATATACCTTATGTTTTGGGTCTTAACAGATGGCAAATTCTTTTTAACAGGGTTTAAAACTTGCACACAGGGATTGAGAATTATTTATATAGTAAACACTTTAGCTGATCTTATCTTTGGACAAGTTTAATTAAAGGATGAGATACCAGTAGTACAATAAAACAGACTCATGGGAGAAAGAAGTAACTTCCTTCTTTGCTGAATACATTATTTCACCACTGCAATTTAAGGCATACATGTAAACTAATGGGACTTTAGAGTTTTATGATAAATCCCATAAGCATTTGGCTTTCTTGTTGGCTGTTTTCAAATTCAATGTTAATAAAGCTTTAACACCCAAGGCAGTGAAGGATGCAGAGCTGGCTGTTTAATGAAACATTCCTGCTAATTTTTCTTAAATACTTCTCCAGGATCCATCACATCACACCTTATGCAGTTTACAGATGTTCACTTTCTATTTTACATTAGGAACATATAACAGGAAAACAAATGTGCTAAAAATAATGCCTTCTTGTCTTTGGACACCTTGCCTACCTAGGTTATTGGGAATCCATGAGGATTAATGAGATCATGTTCTTAAAGCTGACATATAAAATATATGACAGCATATGAAATATAAAATATGTGGCATATTATTTTGTTTTCTTAACATTACTGCCACCTTGCCCTTCCTCAGTAGAATCTTCCTCTTTTGTAATAATTAAAGAACAATTTATTTTTTTTGAAGGGGAAGAGAAATTGGGGTTAAGTGACTTGCCCAAGGTCAAACAGCTAGTAAGTGTTAAGTGTCTGAGGTCGCATTTGAACTCAGGTCCTCCTGACTCCAGGGCCAGTGCTCTATTCACTGCACCATCTAGCTGCCCCTCTTGTAATAATTATATATAGCCAAACAAAATAAATAATAAACACATTGGCCATGTCTGAAAGTGAATCGGGGCTCAATATTTTAATTGCAGTAATAAAGTCATGGGATTTATAGTGAGAACGTAGTTTCTCTGAGGGCAGGGATGATCTTGCTTTTTTATTGGTATTCTCAATCCCCAGCACAACTGCCTGGCTTGACAGATGGCATGAGAAGAACTCTAAAAGATAGTCTAGTCTCTGATACTGCATTTTGTAGATGATAAATATACCCAGAACAAAGGTTCAGAGTTAAACCCTCTGTCTCCAAAGCTGCTCCTTTTTTCTCACTATGAGGGGGAAAGTTTTATAAATGTACTGTATTTTATAAATGTATTACTAAGGAATTATACAAAGGCTAGAACACATGGCTTTTGACTCCTATTCTAGTAATTTTTTTTTTTTACCATACGTTTTGTTGGAGTGGTTCACATTAATGACCTCAAAGCATTTCTTCAGAATGAGCATGTCTAGAAAAGATGAAGAATGTTTTCAAGGCTAACAGCAGATAGCAATAATCCTCTAAATATTTTGCCAGATGGTCCACAGAGGGCAGAGAGGGAGCAGTAAGAAGCTAGAGAATCAACTTGAAAGCAAAATTCAGTATCCTGGGCATTTTACTTTAAAAGCCTTGAAGTATTGGGTGTGGAAACTGGATCTCTCTGATCCTAAGGTAGGGAAGAATACCTCTGATAACTAGCTAGCAGCATTGACATATTATAGATCTGAGTAAGATAATTTAGATTTAAAATCAATTAAAAATACACCTCATTCTTCTCTCCTATATAACGACTCACTTCACTTTTGCTCCAGGAAGTACACTGCTGAGCTATTATCATACTTCTCAGGGGGTAAAAGAGAACTGGCTTTGGCCCCCTTCTTCACAACACACCAGAGGTATGCAATTAATGGCACAACATCCACCCTGCTGTGTTCAATGCTGCTCAGCTCCTGTAGCTGTTAGAAAGTGCCACGTGGAGAAAAGGGGGGTGGGGGGGTGAACTGCCATGCAATGCACATGGTATTCATGGCAGCAGTGACGAAAAAAGTGAAAAACAAAAGTGAGATGCCACATGAATCAGAATGACATGGCCTAGAAATAAAAAGCTCCCCAAAGTTCACTGAAGGTTTATGCTGAAGCTATAATTTGCAATTAATGTTATTTCCACCCCACGACTGGCTGAATGACATAGTAATAACATCACTAATATTGTGGTTTGAGCTCAAAAAGGAGTCCTTCATGAAGCCAAGTTTCAGTGGAGCATGAAAATCAAGGTTATTACCTGAAACAGATCTCTCTCAAAGCACAACTCTGTCTTGTATACAAAGAATACCAGTTAAAGGCACCGTGCTTCACAGATGGTATGCCCTTATTTCAAACACAATCCGAAGTCTGTTTCACACGACCAGAGCAAAACCTTCAAGTAACAGAACCATGGTATGGGACTGGAACTCAAAACTCCTCACCTCCCCCGCAAAAATATTGGCAGCTTAAGAAAAATGTCTCATCACTAATGATATTTATCACACAAAATAGAAAAACAGCAACAACAAAAGGGGGTGGGGGGATAGTTCCATTGGTTGGCCTCGTGGTACAAAGTTAAAACCATGAGATGCTCTTTTTGTTTGAATGAAAATAAAACCAATGAAACAACCTTTGCAGAGTCACCGCTGAGAGACCGGAACCCTGGGCAGGGTCCACCTTCACTTAATGGAATTTACAGAGGAAGTTATCTAACTATACACATGTGGGGTACTTCTCACACCGACATAGCCTTCTTATTAAAAATGGCTGATTCAGCTAATTCCCAAAATGCACAAGATAGCTCTTTAGGTATGTAAATCCTCCCTGCTGAGGTGTCACTGAGTGTTTTTTGCTTTGTTTGGTTTTGCATCAGGGACCAACTTATTGTCTGGGTGGGGGCCAGTCTAGTTCCACACAGAGGGGACCAAGTTAATTACAATACTTAACGCAGTGGCCAGATCTCTGTATACAGATGAAGGGTAATAGCACTTAGGCCTTACAGAAAGGTCTATCTGTTTATCTCTTCCCCTTCCTGATCCCCCTGCTAAAAAAACAAACAAACCCTACAAGCAACTAAAAGATGTTGGAAGATATGAGAGAATTATTTCCCCTTTCTAAAGGAAACCCTTAACAAAAAGTTGTCACGTGCAGGGTTTTCCTATGGCTGTCAGTTATACATGCCCAGTGTTAAAGCAAATGTTGAAATGATCTTCAGAGTTCACAACATGAAAAGCTTATACACTGTGCTTCAATAATAAGCATTTATTAAATTTTATTTAATAAATTTATTAAATTTTTATTTTTATTAAAAGCAGCAGATAATTTAAGGGGAAAGAAACTACCACGTGAAATCAACCTACTGCCAAGGATCTTTTTCTGTCATCCCTTTGCCCTCTTTGCCCTGGACTTACAACCAGCCTTTTTGTGACTGTGGGTTGGAAACAAGGGTAAAGTAAACCGCCAAAACACAGAGACTTAAATGAACTGACCTACATGGGGATAATGATATAATTCTAAAATTGTAGGCATTAAAAGCTAGAGTCAACCTCAGAAATCAGGTACTCTAACATGATCATTTTAAACTGCCACCTAAATTTGAGTAATGCTATATTTTTTTTTGAGGGGGGAAAGGTAGGGCAATTGGAGTAAATGACTTGCCCAAGGTCATATGGCTAGTAAGTGTCAAGTGTCTGAGGTCGGATTTGAACTCAGGTTCTCCTGAGTGCAGGGCCGGTGCTCTATTTACTGCACCACCTAGCCTCCCCAATGCTATTTTTTTTCAAAAAATCTCCCCCTTTCAGCTGAAAACCTTCCTTTCCTTATATTTTACTGAAAAAATTGAAGTCATTCACAGAGTTCCTTCTTCTTTCCTCCTCATCATCTCACATCAGCCAGCCCTCCTCCTTCAACCATCTCACATGAAGTGGTCATTCTCCTTGCCAAGGAAAATCCCCCTAAATGTACAACTGACCCCATTCCATCCTATCTTCTCCAGTAATTTGTCCCCTCTATAACCCCCACACTCTCAATACCTTCAATTTCTCCCTGTCTACTGGCTGTTGTCTTCAAACATGCTCGTGGCTCCCTTGCCCTAAAAAACCCTCACTTGATCCATTCATCTCTGCTTACTTCACCCCCTATCTCTCCTCCCTTTTATTGCTAAGCTCCTTGAGAATGTCTACAATAGGAGTCTCTACTTCCTTTTTACTCATGCTCATCTTAATTCTCTTCAGCTTGGCTTTCATGTTCAACCAAAATTGCTCTCTCCAAAGTTATGATTTGTTAATTGCCAAATCTAATGGTCTTTTCTCAAGCCCCATCTTTCTTGATTTCTCTGAAGCCTTTGACAATTCTTTTCTCTTCAATATTCTCTTCTTTCTAGGTTTTTATGTCATTTCTCTCTCCTGGTTTTCCTCTTACCTAACTGCTCCTTCTCAGCATCCTTTACTGGATCTTTATCTAGGTTACACACACTAACAATGAATGCCCCCACAAAGCTGTCCTGTGCCTTCTTTTTTCCCTCTACACATTCATGGATTTACTTATTTTTATACATGATTCTCAAATCTACTTATTTAACTCTCACTTTTCTATCGATCTCCAGCCATCTCCAACTGCCTACTGGGCACTGTAAACTGTATGACCAGTAGACTCAACATATCCAAAACTAAACTCATTATCTATCCCTCCAAAATTTCCCTTGTTTCAAACTTCCCTATTATTGAAGAGGGCCATCCCTCTTCCCAATCACCCTGGTTTATAAACTATCTCTCTCTCTCTCTCTCTCTCTCTCTCTCTCTCTCTCTCTCTCTCTCTCCTCTCTCCCCATATATAAATATATATAATATTTAGAATATATATGTACACATATATACATACAGACACACACACATTTACAGAGAGAAATAGCAACAAAGAGATACAGAGACATACACAGAGAGAAGTAAAAGCTCACCAGTGGAATTTATGCATGTGATTGGCAATAACAAACAAGTGCAGATAATCATATTCCATCTAACAGAACTTCTGAAGACTAAGGGAAGGCTGCCAAGACCAGATGGATGTCCTGACATGATATCATAACTGTAATACAAATTATCTTTAGAAAATGTTTAGTTCTCAATGGGTAGCACAAGAATGGGAATTTGATGACAACAAAGAATTCCTTAACTCCTCATTTTCTCATATTTCATGTCAAATTAGTTGCCAAGGTCTGTCAATTTTTGACTCCATAACACCCCTTGTACACACTCCCTTCTCTCCTCTGACATTGCCACTGACTCTGTGTGAGTTCTCATAATCTATTGCAGCAGCCTGCTGGTTGGTCTCCTTGACACAAACCCAAGTCCCTCCACACACCAATCTGTTCTCCACTTAGTTGCCAAAGTGATC
>CM053587.1:152986797-152998624 GCA_028646515.1 Pseudochirops corinnae | reverse complement strand
TAAAGCACAGGTCATCCCCTCTGTATCAGCAAGCACCCTAGCATACCCAGGATGGCTGCTAGCACAGATTCTTAGATCTGCTTTTCTAAAGGAAAGCAACTCAAAGTGGGTTAAAAATCTTACTTTAATCAATCGTAACATATATCATTTACCTAGTTCAGGGGAAAAAGTCAGCACCCTGAACTCCAGAGAATACAAACAGAAGTTACAAGCAGACAAAGAAACAGATCAATAGATGGGCTTCTAGCTGTCTTGATCATTACATCCATACCTAGTTAGTTACCAGAGAGGGAAGCACCAACATCTGGGTTTTCAAAGCCAGAGGGCTCCTGCTCACAGTCTTGTCTGGCCAAATCACAACTCTTTCCAAAGTAAGCCCCAAAGCAAAAACTCACATCAGGGTATATATAGCCTTCTCCTGGATCAGAGAATGTCACAGCCCTCTTGACCCACTGCCCAATCACAAAGTAATAAGGCGTGGGCATTCCTGAAGAACAAGCCTCCTGCCACAGGCTCCATGTGACCACATTCAGCCTATTAGGGGGCAGAGTATACTTTCAAATCAGGGAAGGTTCTCAGAGTCACTTATGCCTATCAAAGGGCCTAGGGGCCGGGAAGATCTTCACATTCCCATAACACCCTCTCCCACCCCACCCTCAATGCAATAATCTCCAGTGACTCCCTATCACTTCCAGGATCAAACAGAAAATCCTTTGGCATCTAAATTCATAAACTGCTCCCCCCATTCCAGTCTTCCTACACTTTACACCTCCCCATGCTCATGTACTCTACAATGCAGTGACACTGGCCTCCTTACTCTTTCTCATATAAGACATTCCACCTTCCAGCTCTTGGCACTTCCTCTTGGTGTCCCCCATGTCTAGAATGTTCTCCCCCCTCATCTCTCCCTCCCAGCTTCCCTGGCTTCCTTTAAGTCACAGCCAAAATAACCTATTTTACAGAAAGCCTGTCCTGATCCCTCTTAATTCTAGTGGCTTGCCTCTATTAATTATTACCAATTTATCATGTATATAGCTTGTTTGAACACAGTTGTTTGCATACTACCTCGCCGATTTACCTGGGAACTCCTTGAGAGCAGGACCCTTCTTTTGACTATTATATCCCTGGAGCTTACTTAGTATAGTACCTCGAACACAGTAAGTGCTTATTGAGTATTTTCAGACTAATTGACACATTTGATCTTCGGAGCCTCAATTAAATGGGTAGCGAAGATATTATCAACCCCACTTAACTTGAGGCTCAGAGAGGTTAAGCGACTTAAAGTTTAAGATTTTGACATGACTAGCACTGTACTTTATCAAAATGATCCAAACGCTGACAATTCTAGTGTCAATTCAAAAATTCAAAGTGATCCAAACACTGTCACCTCTTCAAATTTCAACATTTGGTAAAATTCTGAAAACATCACTTAATTAGCTAGCCATTAAAAAAAAGTTTGTGAGCAGACTACATTTTAACTCTTCAAAATATGCTATAATTAATTCATATTTAAAATTATTTCAAGGGGAAAAAAATGTAGGCATGGCACTTTTAAAAGGAAAGTTTAGCCAGGAAGAAATTCAGACTGAGATTTTGACAAAATTTATAAACCTTGAGTAAAAGAAGAGTTTGCAAAGCATGAATGTTCTGCTATGCCTTCCAACAAAAAATGTTTATATTTATAATTAAGAAACATGCTTTTTTCATTACCTTTGGAAAAATACTTTTTTTTAAATTAAATTCATTTTTTTTATTACACTTTATGTTCTTGTCTCCTTGTCTCCCTACTCCACACTAGAGGAGGCCACCATTTCTCTCTCCTTCTCACACACAAACATATAAAACTATACTCGGCATTCTTCTATTTATCAGTTCTTTCTCTAGAGGTGGAGGCCATCTTCCCTCATGGGTCATATGTAAGTTGAGCTGAATATTTATAATACTCAGAATAACTTAATCATTCATAGTTGTTCTTTTCAAAGGGTAGCACAAGAATGTGAATTTGATGACAGTGGAGAATTTATTATTAGTATCCTGTGTTTCACTATAGTGGAAACAGGTGGTCTAAAAAAATAACCAACTTGTCCAAAGGCATGGACAAATATGAAACAAATATGAAACAAAAACAATGTATAGTTCAACACAGAAAGAAACCCTATCTATTTTTCTGAAACAATATATGCAGAGCTTATTTAAATTCACTAAAATCCTCTCCAAATCAGATGTGCATGACAGAATTCTCCAATAATTAACTTATCTGCGGAAAATAACTGAATAATAACTGCTGGCATATTTTAAGAACTAATAAAGTTATTGTAGCTGTTGAAAGTAATGACTATAATAAATCTTTAACAGCAGTTATCCTGTAATCTATTTTCATAGCTGCAAAGAAAAAAAGTATGCCTTAAAAAAACTATTCCAACGTCATTTTCCTGGATTGGTTACAATGAGTTTACGTTGATCTCCAAAACGTCATAATGAGGAAAAATTACTGACCATTTGATGATACAATGGATAGAGCACTGGGTTGGAGTCAAGAAGACTTGAGTTCAGATACAGCCCTACACACTTACTAGATATGGGACCCTGGTAAAGTCACTGAACTGGTTAGTCTTAATTACCTCAACTATTTCCTTAACTATAAAATGGGAATAATAGCAGTATTTTCCTTGCAGGGTTGGCTGAGGATCAAATGAGATAATATTTGTCAAGAACTTAGCATGGTGCCTGCAACACAGTAAGAACTATATAAATGCTTATTATATTTCTCCTTCTCCATCCTTTCCCCATCCCCTTCTGCCTTTACTACTAATCAACATGGGGCTTCTAGTTAGGGTACATTACACTAGCAACAAGAGGCACTTGACAATAGAGATTTTTCAAAGGCCTTTACTTAAGAGAGATTGAAATGCAGAATTCCCCATGGTTCTTGAAATGCAGAATTCCCTATGGTTCAATTCACCTGAACAATAAGAGTGTCAAAGGAGTTAGGTATCCTATAGATGCTTCAGCTACCCATATTCCAGGTGACAGTCACCTGCAAAGGTCTCCTGAAAGTACATTGTACACCTGGATTCACAGAGAGTTGTGGAATACAAAGAACATTCATAGATGTGTTGCCTGTGGGTGGTCTCCATTAAGCCACTATAGCTTGAGAAAAGGCATCCCAACCATTAAGGGACAATTTTGACTACTTTATGGACTATACTCCTTCCTATTTACTGCTTCTGCTCTCAGCTGGCTTGTTAATCATTTATCATTTTTTATCATTTCTTTTTTCTTTCTGGAGGGCAGTTGGGGTTAAGTGACTTGCCCAAGGTCACATGACTAGTTTTTGTGTTAAGTCTTGAGGCCGCATTTGAACTCTGGTTCTCCTGACTCCAGGGCGGGTGCTCTATTCATTGCGCCACCTAGCCGCCCCTATTTTTTTTTTTATCATTTCTTCAACAATTATTTATTTTTTGTATTTCTTCATGTTTTTAAATCATTTCTTCAATAACTCAAATTAACTTCTGACAGTGTGATAGAAGGCAGAACTAGAATTCATGGCTAGAAGTTGTGAAGAGGCAAATTTGTGTGGTTTGATGTAATGAAACCTTCCTAATAATGAAAAGTAGCCCAAAGTCGAGTTCTCAGCTTTAGGAGGTGGTGGGTTTTCCTTCCTTAGAGGTCTTTCAAGTAAAGGCTCGGATAATCACTCAATGAGGATATTGTAGAATGGATCATCAGTCGATATGGGGTTTTAGGTAACCTCAGAGATTCCCTTTCAACTCAGGTCATGATTCTCTGAAGAAAGTGGGGAAGGTGCCATTGTAGCAAAATGGGCAGAAGGCTGCACTTGGGAATCAGGAACACTTGAATTCAAATTAATCCTCAGACAGTTACTAGCTGTGTGACCCTGGGAAAGTCATTTAACCTCTATTTGGCTCAGTTTCCTAAACTGTAAAATGATGATAATAAAATGGGGTAACAAAAAAACCTATCTCGCAGGGCTGATGTAAGGATCAAATGAGATAATATTTATAAAGCACTCTGCAATGTTAAAGTGTTATATTAATGCTAGTTATTAGCAGTAGTAGTAGTATTATCTGCTTAAGGACACTATAATGTATGAATGAATGTCACTGAAGCAAACGCCAAATTTCTATATATAACAATAATTAGGAGAAAACTGTTGAGAAGAATACTGGATATGGTGCTGGCCTCAGGGACAACTTGAAGCTCCCAATTTCTGCCTCTAACAACAACTTAAACATAACATAGGAAGTTGGGAGTGGGGGTGGAACTAGGTGCTCTCCTAATAGAACCCATGTCTTATAATGCCAAAAGTTTTAGCCATTTCTCTGGATAAAAAGAGGCAATTCTCCATTACATTTTACTATCAAAATACTTTCCAACAAATATCTCTGATAGTTGACAAGTTATACAGAGAACCAATAATATAGAAGAATAAGAGGCATTCCCTAAAAGTCAAAGCATAGGAACAGGTAGTTTTCATAAATAAAAATACATATTGTCAACAACCATGTGAAAGAATTCTAAAAATCACTAAGAATAAGGGAAATATAAATTAAAGTAATTCTGAGGTTTCAGATCATACTCAAATTTGCAAAGGTGATAAAAGTTGAAAATTATACATATTGAACGGGCTATGAGAAAATAAGCATGCTAATATGTTTAGTAATCACTTAATATATCTCATGATATAACTAATAACACACTATTGGTAAAACTATGAACTGGTCCTTTTGGTCTGAAGACAATTTGAAACTGTAAAAAAAAGGTCATTGAATTTTGCTCTTTTGACCCAGTAATATTGCTAACCCAATCAAAGACAGAGGAAAAGGCCTCAAATGTACAAAAATACATAGGGCGGCACTTTTTTTTTTGTGGTAACAAAGAACTGGAAGGAAAGGAAAAGCACAATGGTGGGGGAAGAGCTGAACAAATTGTTATATTAAGATAACAGAATATTATTGCACTGTAAGAAATGAAGAACATAAAGAGTGCAAGAAAAACTTGGGAAGACTTGTAGGAAGTCAACAAAAAGTTAGCAAAGCTGGGAAAACAATTTACATAATAACCACAATCTTATCTTTTGCTTTTATATTATCTATATTTTCCACTGTATTCTTCTCTCTATGTCCTCTCAAAAAGCCATCCCATTTAATTGCTTGAAGAAAGAAAGAAAAAGAGTTCCACAAAACTAAAAGGCTGATGTTATATGCAGTAATCAACATCTATGGGATGAACCCCCAATTATGCAAAGTGTCAGGGGGAGGTATCATCTCACATCTATTCTTTGGGTCAATGCTTGATCATTATAATGACACGGAATTGAGTTTTGATTGTTTTGATGCTGCCAACCCCCCATTTACATTGTTATAGTCAACATGTACACTGATTTCCTGGTTCTGTTTACTTCACTTTTCAGTAGTTTATTTAAGTCTGTCAATGCTTCTCTATCTTCATCACGTTCATCAATTCTTGCAGCAGTCAGATTGTGCCACGCCATGATTTTTTTTAGCTATTTCTCAATGAATGCACATTTACTTTAATTCTAAGGAGTTTTTTGTTTGTTTTTTTATGTTGCTATAAATATTTTAGAACAGCTAGGTGGTGCAGTAAATAGAGTGCTGTGTCTGGAGTCAAGAAGACCTGAGTTCAAATGTGACCTCAGACACTTATTACCTGAATGACCCTAAGCAAGTCACTTAACCTGTATAATGAGCAGGAGGAGTAAATGGCAAACCACTCCAGTATCTTCGTTAAAAAAACTCTCAAAAGGGGTCATGACTGAAGAAAAATAATAAATATTTTGTTATATATAGAATTTTCTTTTGTACCATTAACTGCTATGAAATCTATGGCTACCAGTGAAATCCCTGGGTCAAATGTTGTGGACATTTTAGTCACTTCCTTTGAATAATTCCAAACTGCTTACAAGAACAGTCTTAATAATTTATGGCTCCACAGTATATTAGTGTGCCATCTTTCATCAATTATTCCACCTATGACTAATCCCATTTTCTGTCATCTTGGCCAATTTCCTGGAAGTGAAGTAAAACCTAAGTGTTTAAATTTTTCTCATTATTCATGATTTTGAGCATTCTTTCATAAGGTTGTGAACAATTCTGCAATTTTAATTTTAGGAAGTGTTTGTTCATTTCATCTAACCACTAGAAACAGCTTTTGAAATATTTATGGTAGTTTTCTATACATCTTGGATATTAGACCCTTATCAGAAACATTTGATAAAAAAAAGACTCCCCCACCCCAGTCAGTTGGATTTTTTCTTAGCCTATTTCTATTAATTTTTTTGGTGAAAAAGTTTCAATTTCATGTAATAAATTTATTTTACCTTTTGCAATTTCATAGAATATTCTGGTTAGGAATTTGCCCCAAGTCACTTTACTCCAATTGTCCTGCCTTCCCCACTCCAAAATGCAAAAAAAAAAAAAAAAAAAAAAAAGAAAGAAAAAGAAAAGGAATTTGCCCCTTTTGACTATTGCTTTTCATACTCAAATTTGGGTTGCAGTCCTGGGTGGCAGTCCCAGGGCAAGGAGGAGCATAAGTACATCAAAGTTTATGGCCACAGTAGATCAGGAACTGTCATCACAGTTTCAAGGCAGAAAAAAGTGCTTTTAGTCATTCACAGACCAGAACTCAGGCCAGGAGAATGATAAACACAACTCTTCTTAGATCATACCACCTTTAAAGAACTGAAAACTTACAGGGGCTTAGAAGCATCTCTGAAAACAGCTGCACAAAAGCCCCAAGGCTTGGGACAGTGTGTCCTCCACCTTGGAAACATAGTCTCATTTTATCAAAGAGTTAGAAGTCAAGAAATAGACTGGCAAAATAAGCAAGTAACAGAAAAAAATTCTGACCATAGAAAGTTACTATAGTGACTAGGAAGATCAAAATATGCGCTCAGAAGAACACAACAAAGTCAAAGCTCCTACATCCAAATCCTCCAACAAAAATATGAATTGGTCCCAGCCCATGGAAGAGATCAAAAAGGATTTTGAAATTCAAGTAAAAGAGGTAGAAAAAAAATTGGAAAGAGAATGAATGAAAGTGATGCAAGAAACCATTAAAAAAGAAAGCTTGAGAAAGGAGACACAAAAATAATGAAGAAAATAACACCTTAAAAAACAAAATTTGGGGGCAGGTAGGTGGCACAGTGAATAGAGCACCGGCCCTGAAGTCAGGAAGACCTGAGTTCAAATCCAGCCTCAGACACTTGACATTTAACAAGCTGTCTGACCTTGGGCAAATCATTTAACCCCAAATGCCTTGTCTTACCCCCTGCAAAAAATACCCCCCAAAACCAAAATAGGCCAAATGGTAAAAGAGGTCTAAAAATCTAATAAGGAGAAGAATGCCTTGAAAAGCAGAATTGGCCAAATGGAAAAACAGGCACAAAAATTCACTGAAGACAAGACTCCTTAAAAATTAGAACTGGTCAAATGTAAAAGGAGGTACCCCAAATGGGGTCACAAAGAATTGGACAGGGCTGAAAATGAATGAATAGCAGCAACTCTTATATCTATAAAGACACTCAGTGCTTTTTGGTAAATAAGACTCCTCAATATTTTATACATTTTATAGTTATTTTGAATGGGACTTCTGTTTCTATTATTGCCTCCTGGATTTTGTTTTTTCTCTTCAGAAATGCCACTTACTTTTGTGGGCTAATCTTGAAGCCTGCCCACATTACCATACTGTTGATGGAGATAGAAATTGGTTCAGGAACCACTCTAAAATGTAATTTGGAACTATACACAAAAACCTCCCTGAATTTTTTAACACCCAGTTCATATTAACCCAGAGATATCATTACTAGGTTTATACACTAAAGAGATCAAAGAAAGAGTAAAAAGATGTATAGCTGCAAAATTATTTATAGCCATTCTTTTTGCTTTAGCAAAGAACTGAGAATTAAAAGGCTGCCCAACACTTGGAGAACGCCTGAAAAAATTATGACATACGAATGTAATGGAATATTATAACAACTTAAGAAAAATTAAAAGGATAGTTTCAGACAGACCTGTCAAGATTTGTATGAACTGATGCAGAACAACATTAACAAAACTCAGCAAACAACAATGGTGAAACATGTACCTACCTCCTGACAGAGAGGTAATGAATTCAAAGTGAAGAATGAGATATTTTCAGAGATGGCCAATTTGAGGATTTGTTTTGCTTGACTACCCATATGCCACAAGGGCTTTACTTTGCTTTTTTTCAATTACTGGAGGTGGGGTGGGGTACAGTAGATAGCTGGGAAAGGAGAGGGAAGCTAGCAATGAAGTTACCAAAAGGAAAAAGAAAAAGTAACAGAAAGAGGTCAATGAAGTATTTTTTTAAAAGCACAGAAAATAACAGAACAAAGGTCAGTAGGAAAGAGATAAGCAAGGCAGCTTAGAAGATGTGTTCAATTTATGACATAATTTAAAAAGAAAAGAAAGCTTTTTACAATACAGCAGTACCTTTGTGTACAATCCTCTTTTTCTGTTCCATTTTATATAACGCTCATCTTATTTGGTATTTGGTATTTTGTCTGAACCAAACCAAAAACTGGTTTGTAAAGTTTAATATATAAAAACAGTTTAAAACAAACTTAAAAAAAAATACAAATAAAGTTTTTAAAAATGAAAAGATGCACAGTCTATAACTACAGAATCAACTAATTTTCTCAATTAGTTTCTTTGTTGATTCCTTAGAATTTTCTAAGTAAATTACCATGTTGTCAGTGAATAATGATATTTCTATCTTTGTCTACCATTATGCCTTTAATTTACTTTCTTTCTCTTATTGCCTATTGCTAGCCCTACTTTTTTGTAATGTACTTTACTTCTATATTTACTGGGAAAGATTCTAGTATTTCCCCTTTCATACAACATTAACTTTAATTTTAGGTAGGTAGATTTTGTCATAACAGGAAAGCCCACCCCTTACCCCTGACTTTCTAGGGTTTTTACCTTAAAAAATAAAGAAATAAAACAAATAAATGAATTAAAGTGTTCTAGAAGATTTTCTTTGCATCTATTGACTTCATGATGTGGGGTTTTTAAAATGCATTTCTAATATCATTAATAGAGCTATTTATTTTTCTAATGTTGAACCATTCTTGCTTCCCTTGTACAAATCCAATTTGATTGTAATGAATTTGGCGGGGGGGTGGGGGTGGGGGAAGGGGCGGCAGGGGTAGTGGTAAATTGCTATAGTTTGGTTTTTTTTGTCAGTATTTTATTTTAAATTTTTAAAATTGTTATTCATTAACAATATTGTTCTCTAAGTCTCTCTTTTGGCTTTATCTTTTTCCTGGTTTAGGACAGTTTTTGCCTCAAAAGTATATCGAAGTCATCTATAAATCAATCTGACCAAGAGTACCTTCAATGCTCCCCTTCTTGTTGCTGTTTAGTTGTTTTCCATCATGTCTTACTCTTCTTGACCCCATTTGGGGTTTTCTTCGCACAGACACTGGAATAGTTTGCCATTTCCTTCTCAAGCCCATTTTATAGATGAGAAAACTAAGGCAAAAAGTGTTAAGTGACTTGCCCAGAGTCACACTGCTAGTAAGTATTTAAGGTCAAATTTGAACTCAGATCTTCCTGACTTTAAGCCTGGTCCTCTAACCAGTAAGCCATCTAGCTACCCTTTATACCTAGTTCAATTTCCTTTTCTGAGATTAGATTAAGATCTTTGTTTGGTGTTCTGTTAATTTGGGCATTTTATGTTATCACATATATATACACATACACACATTATGTTAACATATATATATCATGTTAGCATATATCATATATATTATGTTATCATATATCATATATATTTATGTTATATATATCATATATATATCACATATGATTTCACCTTTATTATTTCTTTTATTTTGTTACTTTGTTTTTCCACTTTCTTCTTTTTATATGGTTGGCTAAAGGTTTATCAATTTTTCGTCTTTTCAAAGACCCAGCTTTTGTTTCACTATCAGTTCTATAGTCTTTTTAGTTTCTAATTTATCTCTTTCTCTTTTAATTTTGAAAACTCAGCACTTATTTTGTGTTTGTTGGCTTTCTAATTTTCATAAATGAATATCCATCCCATTAATATTATTTAAAGATTTTGGTGACATTTTTATGGAAATAACTTTTCTGAGTACTGTTTTAGCTTTTAATCCCCCACCCTCCAAAAAAATTCTGATATCCTGTTTCATAATTATCACTGTTTTTCACATAATTGTTTATTTTGTTGTTGTTGTTATTTGTTCTTTGACACAAACGTTATTTGGGATTTCATCATGTAGTATTTATTTAGGCCCATGTCTTTTGCTTGTCCTCTCTGAATTGCTCACTACTTTCATTATATAAAGTTCTATGAAGGACCGGTTTTGCGTTTGTGCTTTTTCACATTTATTTGTAATTTCTCTGTATCCTAATGCATGGTATTTTTTCATAAAAGAATCATGAAGGAGTACTGAGATGGTACCATTCAAAATGCTAGATAAGGAGACATCTCACATTCTCCTCTATTTTCCACACCCCTTCAACTCATTTATGTATTCTGCTACTCCTTAATCTGATATACTGATTACCTATGGGAGGGTCAAAGGGCTTTAATTCTGCTCCTTTGATTTTACTTTGTCTCTATTTCACTTTGTCTCTATCTTTAGCCTGGGAAGAACTTTTTTCCATTTGTTGATGATCCCTCTTTTTTTTTAACCTGTTGGTCTCAATCATTAGGTCTTTGTCTTCCATTCTGTTTAAATATTTTCTAGGGGGGGCAGAGTCAAGATGGTGGCATAGAAACACTAGAACTCTGCCAGCTCCCCCCAATACCACCTCAAATACCTATAAAATATAACTCTAAACAAATTTTAGAGCTCCAGACTCCACAAAAATGATGGCGTAACAAAGCTCCCTCCGACGGCAGCCTGGCAGGCGATCATGGCAGCATGCTGGATGCAGAGCCCAGCCCCATGAGGTTTCAGCCCCAGAGCGTGCAGGAGAAGATGTGGGTGTAGCATTCAGGAGAACAGATCATCCGCAGCTGTGGCGATTTCCAGAATCATCAACCCACAAGAGCCAAGGACAACGGGAAAAGGTCAGTGGAACTTGGCTAAATTTGGGGAAGAGGGTACAGCCAAACTGCCTCCAGAGCTAGAAGCAGTCTGAAGTGGCAGCCCTGCAGCCGCCTCCAAGTGCTGCTTCAGAAGCTCCTGGCCTGCAGTTTGCAGGGGGGCCAACCATCAGAGGCTAAGTGCTCTTGCCTAGAACTGCCTGGATCAGGTCTCAATCTTGGGTGGTGGTCATGAGGTGCGTTTTCAGTGAGCCTAAGCTGGTGGGGGCTGCAAAAGACAGTGGCCTCCTAATAGCTCTGGCAGCTGCAAAAACCCCAGTGATTTGGGACAGAGCTCTCCCCTCTGAAAGCAGAGTTTTACTACTGAGCCCAAAAGCCAAGTAATTGACTGGCAACATAAGAAAGCAAAGCAAGCCCAGCAAACCAACTTTAGATTCCTTTTTTGGGGACAAAAAAGATCAAAGCATGGAATGGGAGAAACTCCCACACCAAAAGCTTCCAAGAAAACTATGAACTGGATAGAGGCCATAGAGGAGCTTAAAAAGGATTTTGAAAACTAAATAAGAGAAGTAGAGGAAAAATTGGGAAGAGAAATGAGAATGATGCAAGAAAATCATGATAAGAGAGTCAACAACCTGAATGAAGAAAATAACACCTTAAAAATAGACTAACTCAAATGGCAAAGGAGGCCCAAAAAGCCAATGAGGAAAAGAACACCTTAAAAAGTCGAAATTGTCAGATG